>CM072816.1:48016153-48408200 GCA_036937905.1 Salvia rosmarinus
GAAAGATGAAAAGTTAGAAAGGACGAAAGTCAAGTAAGAATGGAGGTGAAAGAATTGAGGCGTCGGACAATGCCTTATTGTTTGAGGAAAGGATGTGTATTCAAACAACGACGAGCTTAGAAGCGAAATCATGAGTGAAGCTCATGATACACCTATACCGCACCCAGCGATGCAAAATGTATTAAGATTTAAGAAAAGGTTACGGTGGGAAGGTATGAAGCAGAGCGTAGACTCTTTTGTAGAAGCGTTGTCTTGTTTGCCAGCAGGTGAAAGCATTGCACCGCGCCCTACGGAGATTACGACTCGGGATACCCAAATGGAAGTGGGATGAGATAGCAATGGACTTCGTTACGGTTACCAAAATCGAAAAGAGAAACAAGCCATATGGGTAGTTATTGGAGCTCACAAAATGCGCATTTTACGCGATTCAGATTACTCATGGATCGATAAGTTAGCCCGGTTATGCGTAAAAGAAATTATACGACTTCATGGGTGCCAAAATCTATCACGTCGATAGAGACTCCAAATTCACTTGATTGGGTTAGCTTGCAAAAAGAATTAGCACGAAATTGAATTTCGACTGACATTTCACCCACGGACCGATGGTCGATCGAAAGGCGATCGAGACACTAGAAGATATGCTAGAAACGATGGTGGATCGAGGTGCAAAGTGGGAAGATGTTTACCCTTATTGAATTTACTACAACAATAGTTATCAAGCGACATTAATATGGTCCCATCGAGCCTTATGGAAAGAAATGTGAATCGCTTTATTGGGATGAAGTGGGTGAGAGAGAAGTAGAACTGAAGCGATAAGTGAAATGATTGAAATCGTCGGACAAATTAAGCGAAGAATAAAGGCTCAAGATAGACAAAGTCTTACGTCTGTGGAGTGCGAGACTACTTTTGAAAGTGGAGATAAAGCATTCTAAAGTCTCTCCATCAAAGGGATTATAAGGTTTGGAGTGAAAGGAAAACTAAGACCCGTTTATAGGACCTTATGAGATCTAGAAAGAATAGGCCCGATGGCATGGGTTGGCACTTCATGATGCGGGAATGTACTACGTTTTCACATGTCACTAAGAAAATACGTACATGATCCAAAACACGTGATCCATCAGGCGCGTGATCCTCAATCGATATGAGCTATGAAGAAGAACTACGGTGATTCAGGCCGTAAGTTCAACAATTACGAAACAAGTCCATTCCGCTAGTAAAAGTCTTGTGGAACATCATGGACGAAGAGGCCCGTGGGAGCTTGAGGATGCCATGAAGAAACGATACCCGATTTTCTAAGGTATGCAAATTTGGACGAAATTTCTTTTAAGGGGTAGAATGTAATATAGAAGAATTAAATGTCTAATTACGATATTTAAAGCTCGTAATTGGGTTTCACGAAATAATTAAATTAGTAATATATATCGAATAATGATTTCGATTAATTCGAAATAACATTCTATTTTATATTCACAAAGAAATGTGAATTAAGGAATAGAACATTATAAAGTATTTGGTAGTATTTTTAACGTCGATTGAGTATCGATAGTTAAAATAATGTAAAATATCTAAGCGAAACTTAGAATTTAATTCCATTATTAATGGAATAATTTAATAAAGTGACTACGACTTTATTCGACCATTTTGAGATGAGTCGATAATTAACGTTTTGAGGCGTTTCAACTTAACGTTTAGAGATGAATAGAAAAATGAGATTAATGATCAAGGAATTATAGTATTTAAATTCCTATGATTATTATATGTAATTAGAGTATTATTTAGCATTAAAAATGCTAGAACATTAAGGATTAATTATTGAACAATGTACTAATTTTGAAAACCCTAATTAGAAAATTAGGGTTTCTTCATGAAATGATACCAATAATTTTTCCTATGATATAATTTATCATCTAAGACATATATTATGATATATATATATATATATATATATTAGCATGAAAAATCAAAGTTAGCACTTAAGAAATGAAAATTGCATGTCTTTATATTAACAACATCATTTACGTCATTTCATGCATGGATTACTAAGTTGTGAAATTAAGTGATTCAAGTGTAATATATGGTACACATTAAACAAGTAAGATCAAGTGGATGCATTTGTAAGGTGGTAGTAGCCGATTTCTTTGACTAAGAATAACACTTTGATGATGAAATTTTTTATTTGGGATAGAGTGTAGGATTTATATACATAGTATTAACTCGTGAAATAAAATCACTCCTCTTGGAACACATGATGGACGGCTATGCTTCTCCACAAAGCAAAGATATTTCATTGAATGGTTCATGTGTGTAAGAGATACTAACTCCTATGACCTAAGCATAATGAGTCACCACTGAATTCTTGTGTAAGTTGTTTGTGTGTTGAGGCACTGACTCATAGTGTTCAAGCGATGAATTAATTTGTTTAACCAGAAAACTTTATACATAGTTAATATAGTGATGTATTCACTTGATGACTCACAAAGCTAAATAGAAAAGGCTTCCAATTGTTTAATTGTGAGGAGTATGACCGAGAGAGAGAGATGATGTATTAGTTCATTTACTTAAGTCTTTGATTAACAAAACAAATACATTTCCTCTCTCTCATTTTCAAACAAAAAAGAAGAGCTTCTCTTGGAGAGAACCTTGTGTTCTTCTCTTTTCAATCACCAAAGATTGATACTAAACCTTTGCTCATAAAATCAAAGCCGTTAAAGGTTAGGAATCGACGAGCTTGATTGTACCTAAGTTTTAAATTTCTAATGGTTAGATTAAAATGTTAGCATGTGTTCCTAAATAAGAAAATATACTAAGCATGATACTTGTTCATTAACAATGTGTATTATGATGTTATAGATACATGTATCATGTTTAAAATTAAATTAAACATGTTATGAAAATTATGATGATGATCGAATTTTCTTGGAATGATTTAGGGATGGATTAATGATCTATGATGTTATAGAACTATAGTAATTTATTGGGAAATTTATAAAAATCTAAGCTATTTTTTAAACTACCGAAAATGCATGAAAAATACTAAGTTAGTGTACATTTTAATTTGAGAAATGTAATGGCATATTAGTGATCTAGGGCATCAATTATGCTACATGAATTTATCAAAATTTTAGAAACTAATTGCTCCAATTTTTTTAAAGTACCGTGAGCTTCAAGCATGAATACATGATGATTTAATTGATGTTAGTTAATGTAATGATGTAATGTTTCTATACTACGGTGTATAAGTGTAATATTCCGCAAACGAGCGCTGATACGGTATTTTGAACCGTGCATTAGGGTTATCCGTATATTATTTTTTATGACATCGAATATTGATTCGACTCGTAGCGACAATGAATTCCTTTTATATTCACTAAGGATTGTGAATTAAGGAATAGAATAATACGATGTGGTTCGATAGTATAATTTTAACGTCGATTACGTATCGAGCGTCGAATTTTATGACATTTTCTAAGCAGCGAAGCTTGGAATTAATTTCATATTAATTCCTATATTAATAGGAATATTATTTATAAGTAATGCGAGCTTACTCGACCATTTTGAGATGAGTCGATTATTAACGTTTGAGGCGTTTTGAGCGTCGGCGTCTAAAACGTTTTGAAAACGGGTTTAATGATGGAAATTATTATAATTAATTTTCTATGATTATTTTATTTAATTACAGTATTATTAAGCATTAAAATCAATAATAAAGCTTTAAGAACACGATAATTACATTATGTGATTTTCGAAACCTAATTTTGAAACTAGGGTTTCATATAAAATAAAACCATTAAATTATCCTATGCTATTATTTATTATCTAAACTATATGTTATGATATATATGAGTACGAAAATGACTTGAGAAATAATAATAGCGTGACTATATTTATGCCTAATTAGCCAATTTTAGGTATTATTGCTATGTGATGATTTAATTATTTAATTGACATGTATTATATATCTATGACTTATACCTTGATTTATACATTTTATTAAGGATCAAATAAAATAAAATCCACCTTGAACCCATGATAGCCGTCATTTATGCCCTCCTTGTACATGAATGATTTCTTGTCTATTGACGATGCATGGAGAGCTTTTTGCACACCTAATTATCACTAATCCACTAACCAATTTGCTGCCATTATTTTATCCTTTTCTTTGGCAAAACGTGTGTGAGAGAGAGGAATAATAGGGGAGGGACTCTTCATTCTATTATACTCATTATCTCCATTTCAAACATTTTGGAACACCAAAACACTCTTCTCCTCTCCATTTCTAAATTTTTTCTTCTTCTTCTTCTTCTCCTTCACCAAAGTTGATACCTAGTATTGTTCTTGTGAATCAATTCTATTTCAAGGTAAACAAGGACCATATCGATTTTATCTCCATTTGTTACAAAAATAATCGAAGCATGCCTTAGTATAAATGTATATGTTTTGAATGTTCTTGAGTATGAGATGTTGTGTATGTATATGTTCTTGATGATTTTATTTTTAAAATAGAAAATGTATGTTAGATGGATTTAATTTATTGCATGAGTAATATTTGAAAAGATCTAGCTAAAATATGCTATGTTGAAGCATGAGAGCATGTTTAATAATTATTTTCAATCTTATGAAATGTTTATTAATGACCAATTGTGTTTAAAATATTTTTGTGGATGAAATATTGATCTATGATATGTTTAGAGTTCATAGTAATTTATTTAGAATTTTGAAAATCTAAGCATGTTTTTGAAGAATGCCGTGGTGATAAGTATGCATCTTGGTATATGATTTTATTTTAAACATGCAATAGTATATTAATGCTTTAGGACCTTGATTATATGTTCTATGAATTTATTAGAATTTTTGAAGACCAAATGCATCTTTTATAAAATGACCGACTTGTTTAATTTCATATCTTAGTGTATGATTTTATTTTAAACATGCAATGGTATATTGATGATCTAGTACATTGATTATGTGTTACATGTTTTTGTTGGAATTTTGGATATCAATTACCAAAATTAATCAAATAAACCGTGAGCTTCATGCTCGAGGGTGATGATTCAATTGGTTTTGATGAATGTTATAATGTTATATTGTTATTACATAGTATATAAGCATAGTGTATAATTGTTAGAATTTTGAAACAAAACCATGAAAATAAAAAAACGAGCTTATTGCTCTATGGTGATGATTTCAAATGGTTTTGGTAAATGTTATGATGTTACATGGTTATAATATAATGTTTGAGCATGATATAATTTAATTGGAATTTTGCAACTTGTTTAGTATTTAATGTTGAATTACCGTGAGCTTATTGGATTAATTCCTTGATGAATGAATTGTTTATGATGGACTATAGGTTATGAGTATGTTATATATTAATGTTGGGACTTGCAAGTGTATAAAAATTTTGGGAATAGTTGGACAATTATTTCATAATTATTTCCAAATTACCGTGACCTAAATATATTAATAAGGTGATGATCAAATGATAATTGGATGATATTAATACATATTAATGACCATAGTGTATAATAATATACTATATTAATTTAGAAATTTTTTGAAAACCATTTGGTAATTTTATAAATTACCGAGATATATATATTTATAAGGGTTTTAAATCCTTTTAAATCAAGTTTATAATATATTATATGTCTAAATAATATTTTAGACATATTTGGATTTTATAAAATTTTATAAACATAGATTACTATGTTTGAGCAACGTTATATTTAATAACGTTGTTAAGCGAAAATATATGTTTAATGATTAAAAGGATTAATATTTGAGAAAAATATTAATAAGTCCTCGATTTCGTGACAAATCGAAATTAGGACTTAGCGATGAAATCGATTGAAAATCGATTTATAAAATAATTAGTCAAATTACTATTGAAAAGTCAAATTGTTGACTTAGTTGACTTTTAAAGTCATATCGTTACCTTATCGTTCGATAAATCGCTGTCTGCGTAAGGCGTACTAATTAGGTAGATACCTCATTAGTAAGAAAAGATTTCATAATTGAAATCCTCATATCGAGAACGTGACGACGTACTAAAACAACTTTTACGTAAAGGTGTGGGCTTGACGTGACGATCGGACATTGACGAGAATCAAACCTGGGACTCAAATTAAGGCGAACCATAGTCCGGTGGGGCTTCTTTCCTAAACCAAAATCTGAGCTTTCGTTTAAATTTATTTCCAAATGAATTTATTTACAATCTTATTTTCATTGATGAAATGTTTACAAGATTACACGCAAAATGTTTGTTTTGTGTATGGATCTATCCGGAATGAATGATATGATTGATATGAATGAGATGAATTTTGTTGGGTCGCGAACCGTTATGAAATCGATATCGGATCTATCTGGAGAAACAATGCAGCTAGGATTAACGTGTACACTTGAGGGGTGTGTCTTTGTAAGGATAATTCGGCGGTCCGCGTCGTAGAGGAGGCCTCTTCGAGCGTTCGAACTATGTTGTTATGATAAAATGAGGATATGGGATATGGATCATACACAAGAAAAATGCTTGGGCGACTTTCTGACGATGAAAATGTTTTAGTAAGCCGAACATTTCACTAAAACCCTGTGCTTACCATTATATTGGCGTGTAATTTAATTACGATAAAATGTTTTCGGCATGAGTCCTGAGTGCATTTCTTGTAGCACTGCATGTTTGTTTTAAATGTGCGAGGTTGAGCTCGACGATGGTAATGGAGGAGTGTTGAGGAGTCGTGTCTTGTTATTTTGTTGAGAATTGGGTTTACCTTGAATACATATCTTCATATATGTATTCACACACTCATTGCAACTCGAACTTATTTATGTTATGTATGATGTTATGAATTGTTGAAGTCCTTGGTCATTAATTTCTTTTGGATACTTGGAGGATAATGTAACATGTACTATTGAGGTCCGTCGGATCATTGTTAGTCTTTGGTCGATAGTCTAACCCATTAGTTTGATATGTTAATATCGTATGTTATGTTCAAAGCATGCTAGTTTACATTTGATATGCACCTTTTAATAGCCTTTGAACCACAAATACTATTCTAGTATTAGTCGCTCGTCCGGGTCATCAGGGTGGGTTAGGTAACAGTGTATCGAAGCTTGTTGCTCTTTGAGACCCCAAATTCTTTTCAAAACTAACTAGATTGAGTCATTTGGACTTCTAAAAATCTGTGACTACTCTCACACTCCATCACATCGAGCTCACAGGAAAAAGGTGCGAATTTCTTTCTCAAACTCGTGAAATGAAGAGTTTTGAATGATGAACAAGTTGGAAGGATTTTTGAAAGAAGGTTGTGATATTATGAGGTTTTGATGATGGGAATGAAAGTTTGAGCAAGAATTTTTTCAAAAACTTTGATTTTTGAAATCAAGCGAGAAGTTATGCAAGTGATCAAGACTTGAGGCAGTATATGGTTGAGCGAGTTGATCGATCAATGTTGAAGCGATGAATTGATTTGATATACATGTATGAGTTGACTATGTTGTCATTTGAAACCTTATTTCCAAATTTCAAAATTTGTTATGATGTTGTTTTGAAATTGTATTTTCAAATCTTGAGACTTATGAAGACATATGGATATGTTACCTTGAGAAGAACATAGACTCTAAGGAGCATGATCACATATTGTGAAAGAACATGAAGACGAACTTCTTTTCACAAGAACAAAGAACAATAGGGAGAGCAGTAGCAATAGCTTCGAGCTCGAGCGGCAAAAGGCAGCGTGAAGATGAGCGAGACAACTTCAACCGGAGAAGAACAACATCAGCACTTCATCACAACCGACATGGTGACCGTCGACTCGAACTATGCGTGGACTTCGACTTGAGAGGCCAAGCATCGACTTGAAGCGTGGATGTGATTGTCGTATCAGCCGCATATGCCTCGAATTTTTGCAAATCGCGCAAATTTTCTGCACTGCAGTAAATTTGTTTTATTCAGTTCTCTCGTTAGGACTTGAATGGCGTGGTTTTCACCTGCGTACTACTAACGTTCTGAGCTTCATTTGTTATGAAGGAAAGAATTCCTAATTCTGTCTCAGAGTACATTAGAGTCTGTTGAACATTAGTTGAGTGTTTTGTTTAGAACAAGGATCTCATAGCATAGCCTATACCTCGAGCGCTATTAGATAATACGTTTCCGAGTAAAATAGAATATAAGATATGATATGTTCTATACCTTACGATGTTTATCTACCTTATAGATCGTTTAGTTTAACCTAGTTGCTCATCGGATGTTCTTAAGTTATCATTATCGCTTTCGGGTGGCGTTAGTTTGACTTATGTTAGTTTTGATCGTGACGGATGGAGAGATGCGATACATAGCTAGGAGGAGGCTAGGACCACACCTAACCCGAGGAATGATGAGCACCTATCGTGAGAGTTGGATGTGCTGCGGCGAGGACCTGGCGAGTTCACGATGTATTACCTCGACTTTGGAGGAATGCGAGCTATGGTGCGGCGATTCACGGCATCAGGCGTCTAGCATACTTCCACATGCGTGGGAGGATTATGCGGAGATATCGGGGATTACATATACAGGCGGTTGGCGATTCTGATTTGGTTGGAGATCGCCCAAATCGTGAGTCATCGACTTACGTATCGACATCTGAACGCCCGAGGGGACCTTATCTCACTCCGAGTATACGCGGGATGAATCGCGGAGTGGTCTATCTGAGGTCTCGAGCAGTTGACCCATGGTGCCTCCATACTGTTTGATGAGGCGGACGCTCGTTTGGAAAAAGCGACCGCGAAACATTGAGAGCCCGTTTTCCTCCATTAGCTTTTGGACACCCGTACATCCGCCACTACCACTACCACCTATGGACTCCACTACCTCGGTGAGCATTTCCGCGGACAGAGCGGATGAGCGTATCGTATGCTTCGATGGCTATAGTCAGATTCGCCATGACTACGACTGTATGGCGGCGGCGACTTGACCCCATCGCGACATACCGATGGTAGGAGGCGGCGGGCAGGACCATCTAGATGCGTGCTCGAGGATGACTCGAGGAAGGAAGATCTGAGGATCACGAAGAGAAGAGGACCCAGGAGGATGAAGAGTAGGAAGGCGCGATGAAGGCATTAGGCGAAAGTCTTAATTAGATTTTGTTATGATTAGTGTATGCTAGTTTCCTTTTTATTTATGGAGCTTGATGGAACAAAAACTCGATGTTTTGAAGGCCGTGTGGAGGATTTATGTTTTGTTATATGACTATTGGTTTTGAACATCCCCTCTGACGAGTTTTGGATATATATATATATATACTTATGACCCAGGGGCTTTGCGACAAAATTGTTTATGTCGGGGCGAAATGTTTTATTTAAGATCGTTTTACAATGAGGCTATGATGATATTATGTATGTTAAGCTATGAAAGTGATGAGTGATTGCGATTATATGCCTTATATATCGAATGCCTCCTAGAAGAAACCGGAACAAGGACCTGAGGCGGAGCGAGGAAGACCTAGGGACGGTAGGATCCCAGACAAGCGAGAGGATATACTACCCTCCACCTCAACTGGCCGCGGGATAGAGGCTGTTCCTCGAGAAGAACCCGTCTTGATGGAAAAGAGGTCAGAGGAAGAACAATGGGTGAGAACCATTGAGCAATTTTCAACTTCTAGATACACTGCAGTAGCGGCGTCATGTGTAACATTCAGCCTAATGGACTGCGATTTACGGTGGGAGGCGGAAAGAAAACCTTCCAGGAACAACTGGAAGAGTTCTCGTGGGAGGACTTTAAGAAAGAAGTGTATGATAAGTACATACCGAAGAGTTCGGGAAGAGGAAAGAGCATGAATTCTTCATCTGAAGCGAAAAGATGTCGATGCTGTAATACCGATTATTTAAACTCCTAATTACGAAATTAATTTAGTAAATTAGAATATTATTATAATAATTTGATTATTTATATATCGAATAATGATATCGATTATTGTTGGAATAATAAATTCCTATGTTTTATTCACAGATGAATGTGAATTGAAATCGAATATGTAACGTTTCTAGTATTAATTCTCGTCGATTATGTATCGATATTTAAATGCTGTGATATTTTCTAAGTTTTAAGCTTAGAATTTAATTCCATTATTATTGGAATTATTTAATAAAGTGATTATAGCTTTATTACGACCATTTTGAGATGAGTCGATATTTAAGCGTTTGAGGCGTTTCAAGCGTTAGCATTTGGAGATGACTTGGGAATCAAGTCAAATTATCAAGGAATTATGATATTTAAATTCCTATGATTATTTTATATAATTAGAATATTATTTAGCATTGAAATAATGCTAGAAATTTTGTAATGATATTTGTAATTATTAATGATTCTCGAAAACCTAAATCGAGAATTAGGGTTTTCTCGCATGAAATGATGCTAATAATTTTTCCTAGGATATAATGTATCATCTAAAACATGTATTATGATATATATGTATAATTAGTATGAAATAAACTATATCCTCATATAAAATGAAAATCGTGAGTGTGTTCAATACACATTCACGCAATTTGACAAATTGCTAAGTTGTGAATTAATTTATGCAAGTAGATTCTAATGTACACTAATCGAAGAAATCAAGTGGGGCCTTTCACTTTATAGGGCGTAAATTGTGACCAAATTTTGTAAAAGCGATTTTTCTTACTACTGAGTATCAATTTTGGGAAGGAGTGTATAAATACACTTGAGAAACACATCAAAATCTGATTTTCTTCTCCCACTCCCGTGATTGGCTGACATGCCATGCAGAAACAAAATTAAATTGTTTCTCCCAAAAATGCTTTATTAAAGCTTCCATGAGTTAATGAAATGTAAGAGATATTTTAGGATGACATAATCCCTTTGACTAATTTTCTTATTTGTTACGTGAGAGAGCGAGAGTACATGGATGTGTGCATTTCATTCCTTAATTGCTTAAGTATATATTTATTCTTTTGAACCACGAACACATAACACATAAAACATTTCTCATTCCTCTCTTTCTCTATCTTGCGAGACCTCTCCATAGAAAACCAAACTTACTTCTTCTTCTTTATTTCCATTTGCTTGAATTTAAATTATCCGAACCGTCGATCCGTTAACGAGGTTGGTATCGAACAAGCTCGATTATACCCTAAGTTTTTAATTTTCTAAAGGCGATCTTATTTTATGAGCATGTTTATAATTATGAAATTTATGCTAAGCATGATATGTGTTTGTTAATAATGTGTAGGATGATCTCTAAGCATATAGCATGTTTAAAATTTAATTTGCATATGAAATTATTTATATGTACGAAAATTTTCTTGAAGATGTAGGATTGGATTAATGATATATGGTATTGTAGTAACCTATAGTGATTTAATTGAAATTTATAAAATCTATACTTTGTTTTTAATATTACGAAAATGTGTAGAAATTGCTAAGTTAATGTACATTTTAATTTAAGAAATGTAATAACATATTAGTGATCTAGGACATCTTTATGTATTACATGTTTTAATCGAAATTTGGAAATTTATTTGCTCAATGTTTGTAAAGAAGAGTGCTTCAAGCTTAGATACTTGATGATTATGTTGTTTTTAGTTAAGGTTATGATGTTAGGTTACTACACTATGTTATATAAGCATAGTGTAAATTAATTAAATTTTATAAAAATGTTAGTGTATATGGTTGGAAGAACAGAAACCTTTGAACATATATACCTTGGTATAGAATTTTCATATGTTGAACCTTAGGTTATAATTATGTTATATATTGATTAAAATATGTTTTATTAAATTTTTTAATGAAAAGTCAAAATGGTTGACTTTGAAATTAACGTCTGAAATCGTTAGTTAAAAGCGTTAATCGTGAAAACGTGTTACTTTTATCGAATATCTCAATTGTGAGAAAAATTTCATAATTGAAATCATATTATCGAATAACGTTATTATCGTTAATTATTTAACCTAAAGGTTAAAAGAAGCGTAGATCATATTACGTCTCCGATATCGAGAATTATTTTTATTGATATACGCATCGTTTCAGCGTATAAGCGTATAAAGAATCATCGAAACTTGAATTATTAATTTATTTATCGAGTTGTGAACTTTGAAAATCTCGAAGCGTGCCAGCGTACTAAGCGTAATTTTGCGTAAGGTGGGACGTGAAGTTCCGCAGCGCGAGAAGGAAACACGGTGAAATTCGAGTTTCAGTAAGGTGGGCTTTACTATATTCAATGGTAGAATTTACCAAATGATTTATTTATGATGCTTTATTGCAAGCAAATATTTATGAGCGATTTATTTAATTACACCCAAAATGTTTATGATTTGTGTATGTATCCATCCATGATTATTGATGCATAACGTTGGGTAGCTCCTTTATGACATGCTTGTCGTATTCTTGAAGTACCCCAAGGATGATGGAGAATTCGTATCTGTCTTGAGATGGCACGGATTTTGTGCGATTATTTGTTGTGTCTTTGAAAGGGTTCGGCGTCGTGGTGACGAGGAGGCCTCCTCCGTAGCGGGAATTATTGTTGGATAATTTGTTGTGGTGGATGTGGAACATATATCGTGGAAAATGCTTGGCAGCGATATTTATGGAAAATGTCGAAAATATTTAGTAAACGAATATTTTAATTAAAACCTGTTTATTCTTGTGATGGGCGAGTAATTTAAACTTGATAAATTATTTTGGCATGAGCCTGAGTGCATTTTGTACTCGACCATATTGTTTTTAAATGTCGATTGGTATGATGATGATGGAGCGGGCGTTGAGTAGTCGAGTCTTTTGAATATTTATTATGTTTGAAAGAAAGAACCCTTGGTGCGTATGTCATATTGCATTCACATGCTTTCATTGCATATTTTGAATATTATTGTATGTTGATGTTGTGACCTTTTATCCAAATTATCGAACTCTTAAAGGAACTTGTAGCCTTTACCTCGTAAATTACTTTTGCCTTGTAAATAAGGTTGATTATCGAAGTTCGATAAGTATTATTTTGAAGTCTTTGATTATTCTTATTAAATGTCTTGTAATCACTTTGTTCAGCTCGATTCTCTCTAATCGTCCTTTGGATTAGGCGGTACACAGTGGTATCGAGCATTTTGCTCTGAACCCTAAATTTTCTTTCAAAAGTTAAGTCTAGATTGAGTCACTAGACTTCTAGAAATCATCGACTACTCACACTCCATCACATCCAGCTCAATGGAAAAAGGTAAATTATTTTCTCTCTTTGAAAAAGAAAAGTTTGAGATTTATGAATTTGAGTTGTTGTCGATAGAACATTATCGACAAATGATTTATGATTTGTGTCGATAGAACATTATCGACAAATGATTTGTGTTGATAGAACATTATCGACAAATGAAATGAGAAGGTTGTAAATAACCATAATTATTTATTGATTAATGATTGAAAATTTTTAAGAAATGCGTATGTTTAAACGAACTATGTTGTCATATTTAAAATATTTATTCATCATTTCTCAATGTTGATTTTGATTAATGCCTATGTCATCCCGAATGGAACATAGGCGTAATAAGATGCTGATCCTCTTTGAAAAGAACATGAGCGGACACATTACGAACTATTCTCCTCTTCTTTCGAGAACAAAAGAATCGAGCTCAAATTGAAAAGCTAAGGCTTTCCACCTCGTTTGAAGTCAACCCGAGTTTACCGACTCGGCTGACCAGTTGAGCGCCTCGGCATTCGGACGAGAATTCACCCGGCACCGACCTGGGCGTTTATGGTGTCAACCTCGACATCCACTTCGAGTTCGAAGATTTCATCTCGGCAGGGCGAACTGCTTCGCGCAGTGATTTTATTTTGGTCCGATCTCCTTCGTTCGGACTCCGATTTCGCATGATTTTCGCCCACATACTCTAACACACTGTACTATATTTCTTATGAAGGACCGAACTCTTGATTCCTTCTCAAAAATTCACTAGAGTCAGTACAGTTCACCTCGGCCATTTAACCTGGCCATTTCACCCGCAGGGCGAGCTGCTTCGGCGTGATTTTATTTTGGTCCGATCTCCTTCGTTCGGACTCCGATTTGCGTATGGTTTTCGCCCATACTCCTAACACACTGTACTATATTTCTTATGAAGGACCGAACTCTTGATTCCTTCTCTAAAATGCACCAGAGTCAGTACAGTTTCACCTCGAAATTTTTCTCACCTCGGCGTTGACTTGGTCAAACTTTCACCTCGTCGCCACCTCGCCTCGGCAGCTCGGCCTCTGCACTTCTGCCTCGCCGGACCTCGGCACCGGCCTCGGCACTCCGCCTCGGCGCCGCCTCGGCAGCTCCGCCTCGGCACGCCTCGGCACACGCCTCGCCCGACCTCGACGCCGGCCTCGGCACTCCGCCTCGGCGCCGCCTCGGCGCTCCGCCTCGGCACCGGCCTCGGCAGCTCCGCCTCGGCACATCGGCCTCGGCACTCCGCCTCGACGCCGCCTCGACGCCGGCCTCGGCACCTCGGCCTCGGCACTCCCCGCGGCGCCCGACCTCGGCGCTCCGCCTCGGCCGCCTCGGCACTCCGCCTCGACGCCGCCTCGGCACCTCGGCACTCTGCCTCGGCGACCCGACCATCGCCCGCCTCGGCACCTCGGCCTCGGCACGCCGGCCTCGGCACCTCGCCTCGGCACCTCCACCTCGGAACTTCGGCCTCGGCACCTCGGCTTCGGGCGAACTGCACCGCGCAGTGATTTTGTTTTGATCCGTTCTCCTTCGTTTGAACTCCGATTCTGAACGGTTTCGCCTCGTACTCTAACGCAATGTACTGTATTTGTTATGAAGGATCAAACCCTTATTATTTCTCCAAAATTCACGAGTCAGTACAGACCACCTCGGACAGTTCACCTCGGCAAGGCGAACTGCTTCGCGCAGTGATTTTGTTTTGATCCGTTCTCCTTCGTTTGGACTCCGATTTGCGCGGTTTTCTCCTCGTACTCCTAACGGACTGTACTATATTTATTATGAAGGGAAGATCCCTGTTTCAGTCTCCAGAAATCACGAGAACCAGTAGAAGCTAGCTCGTAGTCTTATAGAACTAGAATTCAGTTATATGATAAGATTTTGTTTGGCTGCTAGGCGATAAGTTTCTTAGTATGGTAAGACTCAGCGTGTGTTGTATATGAGAACAATTTCCGTATAACATGTATCTTTATCGAGGTGTTTGGATTGTTTATCGCTTTATAGACCTGTCCGCTTTATTCTTTTGTAGCGGAGCGTTAAGTTTATTTTTTTATCTATGCATCGATTATCTTTACTTAGTTATCTTTTGCTCGTTTATGCGTGACGATGGCGAGACTCGACACACCACTAGAGCGAGACTTGGACCGAGGCCACCCGGAGATTATTCATAGGTACATAGTATCGAGATGTCTTGGGAGATGATCTTGGAGAGTTTCTCATGACCTTCGTCGTTGGAAGGGCGCACGAGTATGGATGGCGATTTCGATGGCGTGGCGCCTATTGATCGATTACGTCGATTGGGAAGATTATGCGGGAAGTGTCGGAGATTATATCTACCGTTCGGCGGGGACTATGACTTGATAGCGGATCTACCGAGATTTGTAAGCCATTTGATCGTCTTCGGATATCTCGGGTACGAGAGGACCGTACCCCTCAGGGAATATACATGGCGTGACGAGTCACGAGTGGCTTTGAGGTACCTCGTCGAGTGGACGGTGGTGCCAGTTCACGGAGGGGCGAGACTTGCGAGGTAGAGGCGTCTCGACCCGAGCATTGGGGATGCGGTGTTTCCCTTGTCGATTGGACACCCAATACGCGCTCCGATCTTGCCACCATGCGGCGCCTCACGCGCTGTAGCCGTGGCGGCCGGGATGAGAGTATCGATGCCCGTGATGACCTCGGTCCGATCCGCGACATTCCTATGGTTGGGGATGATGGGCGGGGCCATCCAGTGCGCCGGTGAGGATTGGGATGCGCGACTCAGATGATTCGGGCGATGAGGAGGATCACGAGGAGGATCGATGTGACAGAGTGATGCACGTAGACCGCCTTATTAGACTTTAGCCCGTATGTATATAGTCGTATGTGTGTGGGTTGCTTATGTTTTAAAAGGGAAGTGAGCAACGTATTTTGTACTATCTTGTAATCCGTAGTTGTTTAATACGGGTTAAGCCTTTGAAATGCCATCTATGTACATTATCTCTTTTGTATCAAGCGTTATGCGAAATAGTCCTCTTTGAGGCACAAATTTTCTGATATATATTCGATAACCAAAGTGGACTTTTGCGGAAATAATTTTGTGATAAGAATGAATAGCTTGAATTAAAGCGCTTTACAAAAGAACTTGTATGATGATATTATATATGTTCTTGTGAAAATGATTTTCAATATTTATTTTGTGTTTAAACAACGAGAATGCCGCCTAGAAGAGATCCGCACAAGAGGTAGGGAAGGGAAGAGGTAGAGCGAGAGGAAGAATTCCTATGCGAACTGCGAATATACCCAACCACCACCACTCACGATCGTGGGATCGAGGAATTATTCTTAGCGAGACCACCTTCTTTGATGGAAAAGGGCGGATAATGCCGAGCAATGGATAAGGGCTATGGAAAGGATATTTGATTTTCTTGATGCCGACAGAAGCGGTTGTCTGTGTTACTTTTAAGACGGACTGCCGACTTTTGGTGGGAAGCCTGACGGAAGATTTTCTTGCGAGGATCGGATGAATGAGTTCACTTGGAAGAATTTAAGAGGCGTATGAGAAATACGTTCAGAAAAGTTATCGGAAAAAGAAGGAACAAGAATTTTATAATCGAAGCAGGAAAAGAGGTCCGTGACGATTACGATCGCATTTTCTGCGATATGTCGAATATGCCCTGATCGGTGAATACGAGATATGAAAATGGCGAAAAAATTCAGTGCGGATTGAGATCGAGATAAGAATGTCTCTAGCCGCCATGGAGATCGACTTACGAATCTCTGGACGAGCATTGGACATAGGCGCTATGCGGAAGAAAGCAGTTCAAACACGGACATCAAATCGGGGACAAAGGAAAGAAAGTGGGAAGGAAATTTCGATGTGATGTCGGGAAGTTTGAGAATACTAATAACAAGCGGCGTGTGCGAGGAACCTGACACCGCAGGGCGGGGATGGAAGAAACCGGTCTTTACCCTCGAGACGGGAGGACCACGGGATCGAGCAGAACAACTCCTTGCCCAAAGTGCGAAGGTTTCACAAGGGGTTTGTTACTTGGTAAATTGTTTCAAGTGTGGCATGAAGGGCCATTACGCATAAGCAGTTGCGGGATACATACGAGGGCGGTGGGAAGGCCGAATCAGCCGGATGCCACCCCTCCGAGCTATCCGGTTTCGGCCAAACAACAGCTACCACAACAACGGTGGCAACAACCTCGGCGACAGACAGCGACAACCACAGAACGTAATCGACAGCGGCGGACCAGCGCAGAATCAGCAGAGCAGGCGCCTCGGCCGGCTCGGGCGAGCATATGCTCTGCCGGAGGCAAATGAACAAAACCGAGCACAGCGGTATGGGAACACTTCTCAGCGTCACTGTCATACTTTTGTTCGATCACGGAGACATCCTTCTTTCATAGCAAGAACATGTGTAGATCTATTGGAACTTAGATCGAAAAAGCGGACCGGGATATGAACATCTCTTCTGAGGAGGGATTATGTTTACTCATATTGCTCGAACCTAGAGTTGAACTTAGGATCACTTAAGGTTGACGAATAACGAACATAATACCCGTGGGTGATGTAGATATAATTTTGGAATGGATTGGTTAGCGGAAAATCATGCTACAATCGTGTAAAGAAAGAAAAATTTCATTCCATTTTCACGGGAAAGAAGCTACAAGCTTTTACAATCGATATGGGAAGAAAATTCGATTATATCATGGTCGAACTATGATAAACGAAAGGATACCATGCATTTCTTGTTTATTTGAATGGAGAAGATCGAACAACGATAAGAGTTGAAGATGTGAAGATTAGCGAGAATTTTCGGATGTTTTTCACGAAAATCTACCGGGATTACCTCACGATGAACAGCGGGTTTACCATTGACTTGGAACCGGATCAGCTCCGATGTCAAAGCACCGTGAATGGCTCAAAAGAGCTGGAAGAGTTGAAAATTCAAATCAAGAGCTGTTAGACCTAGGTTTTATCGACCTAGTGTTTACCTTAGGGAACAGTGTTATTGTAAAGAAAAGGATGGTTCCTTGAGGATGTATAGATTACGGCGAACAAAATGGCTCAAAACAAGTATCCTACCAAGGATAGATGACTTGTTTGATCGCTGAAGGAGCTAACGTGTTCTCAATCGACCTCAAATCGGCTATCACCAACTTAAAGTGCGGCTGAAGATGTATCAGACGCTTTCGAGCGAGATCGGCCTATGAATTTATAGTTGTGCCATTCGGATTGACCAATCTTGGCGGTATTCATGGATCTCATGAATAGGGTGTTCCACCATTTTAGACAAATTTGTCTTAGTCTTCATAGGCGATATTCTTATCTATTGAAAATGAAGGCGAACACAAGGAACACCTCGGAGCGATCTGCAAACTTTAAAAGATGAACAACTTTTGCTAAATTTAGCAAGTGTGAATTTGGTAAGGAAGTAATGTTCCTTGGACACATTTGTCACGAGAGGATTAAAGTTGATCCGCCAAAGTAGAAGCGTCAAGAATGGAAATGCGAGGACACAAAATGAAATTAGAAGTTTCTTGGGATTGGCGAGTTACTATCGGAGATTCATTGAAGGATTCTCAAAGATAGCAGGCATAACCCATGCTCGAAAAGGATTAAATTCACATGGCGATGAGTGTGAGCGAATTTCAGCTCAGGAAAAGTTAACTCTGATTAGCGGTTCGAGCGAGATAAAGAATACGTGGTCTATCGGATGCTTCCAAAAATGGATTAGGCTGTGTGTTGCAAAATGGAAAAGTGATAGCCTATCGTCTGACATTTAAGAAAATGAGAACGAAATAGTCGGGCATTCGGTGATTTGACGTAAGTTATACTCTCACACCCAAGGTGACATATGACTAAAAAGAGGAATGGAGATGGGAATAGAATACAAATTAAGATAAGGAATGAAAGGTGAAGAATTTTAAGAGAATTTGGACAATGTTATAACGTCTAAAGAAGGATTATATATATATAAATATCTCCAAGCAATAATAAGTGAGAGATGAAACCAAGAATGAAGTCATGACCCTTCTCTTACCTTGACTAGACAACTTTAAGATATGTTACGATTTACGAGAAAAGTTAGATAGTAAGGAATGAACTGAGATGTAACCATGATTGTCGAGCAATGTCTCGGTTACCAACAAAGTGAAGGCATTGTATCAAAGGCCTTATAAGAGGTTATAATCTCTAGAGCTACGAATGAAAATGGAATGATGTAGCAATGAATCTTATGACGAGTTACGCCAAAGTCATAAAAAGTCGCACTACTATATGGGTAGTAGTGGATTGACTCACCAATTATGTTTTGTCTCGCCACTCGGATGACTCGTAGACCCGATAAGTTAAGCTCGGACGTACAAAAGGGAATTGTATATTTACAGGAGTACCAAAACCTATCGCTCAGATAGAGACTCCAAGAGTACCCTAGATTTTGAACTAACTCCCAAAAGAGTTAAAAGCGAGGTTGAACCTTAACATAGTTGCCGCTCACAAGCGAAGGGCGAACAAAGGACGATATGAGCGTTTAAGGATACGATGAGAACATAAATGTTAAACCGGGGTGCAGTGAGAGCGTGTTGTACCACTTGTTAAGTTATGTACAACCGTAGGTGTCGACCAACGATCGATATATTTTATGAGGCATTGTCTTGAAGAAGTATCGACCACCACTTTATTGTAACAAAGTAGGTGAGCAAAGGTATAAAGTTCGACATCGTGGCGAAGCTTGTGAGATATCTGCCCAATAAGGCAAAGAATAAGAAAAGCTAAGGACAGACAAAAGTCTTACGCTGATACGCGTAAATCTGAGCTGCATTTTTAAATGCGGAATTAAGTTTCTCAAGATTTCTCCATCTAGAGAAATTACAAAATCAGATACGAGAATGCTGAGACCACGTTTTGTAGCACCTTACGAGCTTCTAATAATAATACGCCTAGTAGCCTATAACTTGGTATTCCCACCAAATTCGGAAAAATACGAAATATTTTTTCCACATGTCATAGTTAAGGAAATACGAAAATGACCCAATTCACGTAAACTTGACATGATGGCGTGACCTTTGACTCGGATGAGTTATGATGAAAATCTCGACTAATTTGATCGTGCGATTCAACGATTAAGGAATCAAGTTTGGGTTTTAATGAAAATCGATGGAAGAACCATGGACAAAAGGAAAACACGTGGAAAGATAAGATGTTGAGATCAAAGATACCCCATACTTTATGAGGTATGCAAATTTGGACGAAATTTCTTTTAAAGGGTAGGATGTAATATCCGTAGAATTAGATGCTAATTACGGTTTTGAAACCCGTAAATTAGGAATTACGTGACGATTCAATCGATGAAGATAGCGAATAATGGTTTGAGTATTCTGAAGGAACAATTCTATTTTATATTCACCGAGAATTGTGAATTTAGAAATAGAAGTTTGTAAAGCATATCGGCGAGTATTATTTTAACGCCGATTACACATCATACGTCAAGTATTTTGTGAAATTTTCGAGAGCGAAGATTGGAATTAATTTTCATATTAATTCCTATGTTACTAGAATATTAATTATAAAGTAAGTTCAAACTTCTGCGACCATTTTGAGATGAGTCGATTATGATCATTTGAGGCGTTTTGAACATTAACGTCAGAGATGTTTTGAGAGATGAGTTCAATGATCCGGAAATTATCCCAATTAATTTCCTATCATTAATTTATATAATCAGTAATATTAAATATTAAAATCAATTTTGAGTTATTAAAACTCGATATTTATGAAATGGGTTTGAAAACCTAATTATACAAATTAGGGTTTGGTCACGATAATGATACCATTAAATTATCCTATGGTATCTAAACTATATGTTATGATATATATGGATATTATTAAGCATTAAAATTAATTTTGAGCATTAAAACTCGGTATTGTGTATTTAATAATTTGAAACCCTACATTTGAAATTAGGGTTTGATGTGCATGAAATGTGCTATTATTTTATCCTATTTTCCTATTATTCTCAAAATTTTGAATATATGCCTAAGAGGTGATTTAATTATTTTATGACTTGTATTTTATACCTATGATCATGTATGATATATATATGGTATTAATGTACAAAATAAAATAATCCTACCTATTGGACCCCTAAACCTTAGGCCTATCATGGATTGACAAGGCATTCTTGTCACCTCTTTAAACACTCAATGCATGAAGAGCTCCTTTACACTCCTCAATCATCATCTCCTACTCCCCAAAATTTGCCTACCTATTTGGACACCTACATAGCCATAGGCCATCATGAGATGGCATAGCATGATGGTCACCTCCTTAACACCCAATGCATGGAAAGCCTTTCTAGCCTACACTAATCATCACCACACTCTACACACTCAACCATGATTCCTATTGTGTGTGTGTGTGCCTAAGAGAGAGAGAGATATATGGGAGAAACTCTTCCCATACACTTCATTTCACTCATAATACATTTCTCCCTCTCCCCAAAATTTTCAGACCTCTCCTCTCCTTTTTCTCTTCTTCTTCTCCTACACCATTTCCACCATGGAAGAGAGCTCAAGCTCCATCTCTCTCATTCATCTTCAAATTCGTGACTAAGGTATAACTATCTCCTATGACTCTTAGCCATGATTAAATCATACTTGCATGGTTAGATTGATGATCTTGGTGGTGATTTGGGGTGATAGATTCACCATTTTCGTGGTTATATGAAATGCATACAAAAAGAATAAGCTTAAAACTGAAAACTGGAAGTATGTTACAAAAATAGTAACTTCATAAAATTATTTAACTAAGTTACAGTGGTCCGATGAAAGTGAAATTTTACTATGTTGAAATTAAACATGTCTGTTACGTTTCTGTAAAATTTCAAGTCGATACAACTTGATTTTATATTTTAATTCTATTTTTAAAAAACACTGCACAAATCTGTAAAATTTCGGTGTACATCACCCACGGTCCGTGGCTTTCGTTTCGAGTTTGGCTAATGTTAAAACTCTAAAAATTGGCATAAACATAAATTAGCAAGTCTAGAAGATCTATGTAAATTTTCAGAATTTTCTAAAAATTTTTACTATTTATTCCAGATTTTTCAAACGAACTGCACAAAACTGTCACTGTAGTGATAGCTTGTAGTAAAATATTTTATCTCCCAATCTATTTTGAATCATTGAGTAAGGCTTTTCTGGATTAAACTAGACTTAAGTGTCTTTTCAATATGATTGGTTGCATTCCTAGATTCCTTATAATGAACTCACGGTGAATTTTTAAAGTTGACGCATTACAGTAAGCTTTTTGACAAACTGCCTTAGTAAAATTCTATGCTAAATGACTGTCCGTGTACGACTTTTGCGTGAGATATTCGAGCCGTTTGTAATCCGATTTTGACTTTGGTTTCTTCATAAGAAATGTTCCTTACCATGTCTAGTTGTGATCTGGAAAGATTGATCCCAAACCAAGCCTTATAAGTATACTGTTCACTGACCCAAAATCACCTACTTGAATGTTGTCCTTTCCAACTAGTCAACTTTGAACTTACGTATTTCTCGATGCAACAAGTATCTTCCAGTACGGTCTTCATGAAACATGTAGTTCGTATTACAAGGTTTCTAAAATGGTATCTTTCAGTCATTTTGGTATTGTGAGTCAAAAGTTACGAGCCTCGCAAAATCCCTCGTCGTTAAGCTAAATCTGGAAATCCTGAAAAGTTTTCTAAGTATAGAAGAAGTCAGTTCGAGTTGCCCACTTTGAGAGCCTATATCTCCAGAACCACGACTCTTTTGGGTCAACTTCCTTCTTAGAACTTATAGTACATATTTAGAGGTTTCCAGAATGTGTCTTTTTGCGGTCATATGTATTTTTAATCAAGATTTATGAATCGTCAAAGTATGACACTCTAAATCTGGAAATTCTGAAAAATATTCTAAGTATAGAAGTCAGTTCGAGTTGCCCACTTTGAGACCCTATATCTCCAGAACCACGACTCTTTTTGGTCGACTTCCTTCTTAGAACTTACAGTACATGTTTAGAGGTTTCCAGAATGTGTCTTTGTGCGGTCATACGTATTTTTAATCGAGAGTTATAGATCGTCAAAGTATGACACTTGGGTTGTTTTAAGCTGTTTTGCTGAAAATTAAACACTTGAAATTTAACTAAGTGTTGAAACTCCCTATGTGAAACATGCCTTATGTGACTAACATGCTATTAATTGATGCATTCATATGATATGTCGCAAGGTACATTAAAGCATTAATAAGATGCTGCAATTTAGGATAAAACAACAATATGATATTTTTACCAAGACGTCTTAACGTGAAATATTTGACTAAGCGCTACTACATGATCAATTGATTGTATATCATGCCATGATATACACTCAAGTAGAAATATGGGTTCTAAGACCCGATGGATGTTTCAACTCTAAAACCTCAAAGCCGAGGAATAGATAGGCTAGACTGGGACTCCAAGAAATCGGTTAGACAATCTACAGGTCCGGTGGGCTTTTATCTTCAAATGTGGGCCTTTTCTTACTCCACTAAAATGTGACTTTAATGTTATTCCAAATGAGTTTATTCTGACGACTTATTCTACAAGCTGTTATCAAATGTTTTACCGCATTACACGCGAAAATATTTCGTTTTGTGTATGGATCTGTCTGTTTGCCGGGTAAATTTGTGGAGATAGTTGGAACTTTATTATGACAAGTTATGTCATTTGGTCGCATGACCTTTTAATGTCGGGTCTGTCTTGGGATGATAAATGCAGCTAGGATTGGCGTGAAGGTTGGAACTATCTGTTGTGTTAACATATGCGCAGAGAGTGTTGTGTCTTTGACGGGATTACGGCCGATCACGGCGTCGTAGATGGGAGGCCTCTCTCGACGCTTATTATTTATTATTATTATGTATTGTGACTATGAGATACGGACCATACACACCAAGAAAATGCTTGGCAAGCTACTTTTTGAATCGAAATGATTTTAGTAAGCCTGAAGCCTTTTAACTAAAACCCTTGTGACTTACTCGACATTGGCGGCGTAATTGAATATTATCAAATGTTTTGGCATGAGTCCACCGAGTGCATTCTTGTACTCGACCTACATGTTTGTTTTAAATGTGCGGGTTGAGTAGATGATGGATGGGCGGTGTTGAGCAATAGGAATATTGTCATTGAAAAGTTTATACCTTGATAGTACATCGTCATATGTACATATCACATGTTTTCATTGCAAGAACTTAAGTTATGTATTAAAGTCCAAGAACATGCTTGTCGTATGAAATCGGCTTTTGTTAAGGAGAATTCCCTGTTTAATTATACATTTAGAGTTCTGATCCTTTTAAATCCTACTTAGGATTTGGGGATGTGACATATACTCAATTAGAACATCTTACGCGTATTGGCGTATTTATCGAAGGTATAATTGTACGTTTGACTTTAAAAGTCAACGAAGTCAACACTGGTCAACAAAGTCAACAATTTTGACTTTCAAATAGTAATTTCTTACCATTTTATTTTATAAATCAATTTTCGATCGATTTAAAATCGTAAAGTCCCATTTCTTGATTTATCACGTAAATCGGAGGACTTATAAATGATTTAGCATTTAAATAAACCTCTTAATAATTAGAAAGCAGCGTATTTTCGATTTTAAAGCGTTAATAACCTAACGTTTGTCTCAAACATAGTAATCTATGTTTATAAAATTTTATAAATTTCAAATATGTCCAGAATATTAATTAGACATATATTTTATTAGTAAACTGAATTAAAAAGGATTTAAAATCCTTATTAATTATCGAAAATCTCGATAATTAGTTTAAAAATACTAAATGACTTTTGAAAAATTTTCTAAATTAATATAGTGTATTATTATACACTATGGTCCAGAATATGAATTTATAAAATCCATATGATATTGTTTGTCATTTATTAGAATATATACATATATATAATTCGATAATTCCATATAATATGGAATAATTATCCAAAAATTTCCAAAATTGATATACACATAGTATAATATCCCAACATCAATATATATCATTAATATAACCTATAGTTCATCATAACCATTCATTCCACAATATATAATAATACTCACCGTATTTTTCGAATAAATTACCCAATAATTGTCAAACAATTTCTAAAATTCCTAATTAAATCATAACATGATTAAACATTATATTATAACATTGTAACATCATAACATCAACCAAACCAATTGAAATCATCACCATATGAGCTTGTAAGCTCTCGATTTTTTTGATTATTTTTGGTTTTTGGTTTTCAAAAATTCCAACAATTATATACTATAATTATATACTATAGTATAACAATATAACATCATTTAATCATCAAAAACCAATTAAATCATCATCTTATGCACATAGTGCTCTCGGTTTTTTTGATTTAACTTAGGTATTTGATTTCCAAAAATTCTAATAATTATACACTATGTTTATACATTATAATACAACATTATAACATTAAAAAATTCATCAAAACCAAACTAAATCATCACCTTATTGAGCATTAGCTCCTCGGTTTTTTTGATTCAATTTAGTATTTGATTTCCAAAAATTCCAACAAAATCATACAATACATAAACAATATATTAAAGCATTAATATACCATTGTATGATCAAAATAAAATCATACACCAACATTCATATACACATTGCTCTCGGTCCTTTTTGGAAAAATGGCTAGGGTTCTCAAAATTTTTTCAAATCAAAACCATGGACTCTAAACATATCATAGATCAATAATCCATCACCAAAATATATATAGAGCAATCGGTCATCCTATGAATATTTTAAATAATTTTCGAAAATTATTTTTCAATAAGCTAGGGTTCGAAACTCATGTACATGCTAGATCCATTCATACATTTCACATATAACACCATATGATTATCCAAGCATATATTCTCATGTTTTAAACAATATAAATATCAATAACAACATATAAACATATAGCTCATCCATAAGAACATTTAAAACATATGAACATACATATATGTAGCTCTCGATTTTTATAGCAAAAGATGGAGATGTAATCGGTACTTGGTCTTGTATTTACCTTGGAATAAGTATGGAATCACAAGAATATGGTATGGTATCAAGGTTTGGGAGAAGAAATGAGAAGAAGGAGAAGAAGCAAGCTTTCGAAAATGGAGAGGAGCTCGGTTCTTGGCTGCAGATTTTTGGGGAGGATGGAGAGTTTTGAGAGTGATGAGAGTTGATGTGAGTGTGGAGTATGAAGTGGGAGAAGAATGTGAAGGATCCTCTCCTATATCTCTCTCTCTCTCGATTTTAGGCAACAATTGGGAGAAAATCTGCAGCAAAATGATTGTGGTGTAGTGATCATGAGCTAGGCTAGAAAGGCTCTTCATGGGTTGGTCGAAAAAATGTGCTCTCATGCTTGTTTTCAAGGCCATAGCCGGTAGCGTGTGTGTGTGTGTTTAAGGGTGGTATTTGATTTATTTTTGTACCATAATACAATGTATTAATCACACATGATCATAGATATATAATACAAGCCATTAAAATAATTAAATCCAACCTATGGTACATGTTCGAAATTACCGAAAATAATTAGGAAAATAGGAATAAAAATACAATTTACACCTATCATTGATACTCATGAAATTTTCGATCAAAATATACATATATATATCATAATATATGATTTAGATATTAAATAATAGCATAGGATAAAATAATTGCATTAATTCATGCATATGAAACCCTAATTTTAAAAATTAGGTTTCGAAACCCAATATATGTATTATCGAGTTTTTTAATGGTTCAAAAATGATTTTAATGCTTAATAAAATTCATATATATCATAACATATAGTTTAGATACCATAGGGTAATTTAATGGTATCATTTCATGTGAAAAACCATAGTTTATAAACTTAGGGTTTTCGAAAAACTCAATTCCAAAATATCGAATTTTAATAGCTAAAAATTCGATTTTAATAATTAATAATACTGTAATTATATGAAATAATAATAGGAAATTAATTATTATAATATCACGAGCATTAAACTCATTTTTCAAAAGCGTTTCTAGGCGTTGGCGTTAACGTTCAAAGCGTTCAAAATCGACTCATCTCAAAATGGTCGTAGCAAGCTCGTGCTTACTTTATAAATATATTCCTTTTAACAAAGGAATTAGGATGAAATTAATTCTAAGCTTTACATTTCGTAAATTCCATAAAATCTGAGGCGTTCGATCGCGATCGACGTTAAAATATATCGATGAATCATTTCGTAATATTTCGATTCCTTAATTCACAATTCTTAGTGAATATAAGAAGGAATTCGTTAATATAGAACTGAATCGAAGTCACAATATTCGATGTTATAAGGATAACATACGGCAAAACCCAAATTCACGGGTTTAAATTACCGTAATCATACGTTCGTTTCTTTGGAATATTACATATGATATACATGAGTATTATTAAGCATTAAAATCAATCTTTGAGCTATAAAACTCGATAGTGTATATATACACATTTTCGAAAACCTAATTTATTAAACTAGGGTTTTTCACATAAAATAATACCATATTTTTATTCTATGCTATTATTTATTATCTAAATCATATATTATGATATATATGGGTATATTTTGATCGAATTTGACGTGAGTATCAATAATAGGTGTAAGTTATAATTTTATTCTTATTTTCTCTATTATTAGCGATAATTTCGAATTAATGCCTAAGTGATGATTTAATTATTTTTATGACTTGTATTTTATATCTATGATCATATATGATATATATATTGTATTAAGGAGCAAAATAAAATTTATCCTACCTATTTGGAGCCCCTAACCGTCGGCCTCTCTCTCTCCAACAAGGCATGCAATGCCACCTTTTTAACACCCAATCCAGGAAGTCCCTTTCTAGCCTAGCCTAATGATCACCTCTCACTCCATCATTTGGCTGCAAATTTTTCTATTGGGTGTGTGTGTGTGTGTGTGAGTGTGACCGAGAGAGAGAGAGAGAGAGAGAGAGAGGAGTATAGAGGGGGAGAGACCTTTCCCCTTCACCCCCTTATTCACTATCTCATCCAAAATATTTGGAACACTCTCATTTCCTCTCCACTCTCCCATTTTCGACAGAAGAAACCGAGACCCCTCATTTGAAAATCTTGCTTTCATTTCTTCTCCCAAGCTTGATACTCTAGATCTTAATCCTTGAATCCATTTTATTTCCAAGGTAAATACAAGACCCTAGTACCGATTTCATCTCCCATTTGGTAAGAAAAATCGAGTGTATACATATATGTATTTATATTTGTGTTTCGAATGTTATATATACATATTTGTATGTTTTAAATGTTCTTATGGATGAACTATGTGTTTATATATTGTTCTTGATTTTTATTTTCAAAATATGTGAATATATGTTTAGAATAATCATATGGTGTTGTATATTAAATTTTTGAATGGATCTAGCATGTTTATGGAATTTTCGAACCCTAGAACATATAGAAAAATTATTTTAAAAACTTTATAAAATGTTTAGTGATGACCGAATACTTGTAAAAATGTTTTAAGGACTGATTAATGTTCTATGATGTGTTTAGAGTTCATAGGAATTTATTTAATTTTTTTTTGGAAAACCCTAACCTATTATTCCAAAATTACCGAGAGCATATGGTATACATACCTTAGTGTATAATTTTTATTTTAATCATACAATGACATATTAATTCTCTAGGACCTTGATTATATGTTCTATGATTTATTTAGAATTTTTTGAAATCAAATGTTTAATTTTTGAAAAATACCGTGAGCTATGTGTCAATATATGTTGGTATATGATTTTTATTTTGATCATGCAATGGTGTATTAATGCTTTAGTATATTAATTATGTGATGTATGATTTTGTTGGAATTTTTGGAAATCAAATGCCAATTATTATCAAATAAACTGTGAGTTATATGCTCAATAAGGTGATGATTTAATTGGTTTTGATGATTGTTATGATGTTATAATGTTGTACTATAGTATATAATCATAGTATATAATTGTTGGAATTTTTGAAAATCAAAAACCAAAAGAAATAAAAAAAACCGTGAGCTTGTAGCTCCATATGGTGATGATTTCAAATGGTTTGGTTGATGTTATGATGTTAAAATGTTATACTATAATGTTTAATCATGTTATAATTTAATTAAAATTTTTGGGAATTGTTTGATAATTGTTTAGTAATTATTTCGAAAATACCGTGAGTATTGTGAATTTATTCCTTGATGAATGGTTATGATGGACTATAGGTTATAATTATGATATATATTAATATTGGGACATTATACTAAGTGTATATCAATTTTGGGAATTTTTGGACAATTATTTTCTAATTTTCGAATATATCGTGGCCTATATATATATATATATATATTAATAAATGATAAACAAATGTCATATGGATGATATTAATTCTTATTCTGGACCATAGTGTATAATAATACACTATAGTAATTTAGAAAAAAATTGAAACTCATTTGGTAATTTTTAATTAATTACCGAGAAATTTTGATTAATAATAAGGATTTTAAATCCTTATTAATTCAGTTAATAATAAATTATATGTCTAATAATTATTTTAGACATATTTGGATTTTATAAAATTTTATAAACATAGATTACTATGTTTGAGACAAACGTTTATTTAATAACGTTTTTAAAACGGAATATACACGTTTTATTTATTAAAAGGTTTAATAATTGCGAAAATGATTTATAAGTCCTTTGATTTACGTGACAAATCGAGAAATAGGACTTTACGATTTTAAATCGATCGAAATTCGATTTATAAAATGAAATGGTAAGAAATTACTATTTGAAAGTCAAAATTGTTGACTTTGTTGACCTTTGTTGACTTCGTTGACTTTTAAAGACAAACGTACGAAAATACGATCGATAAATACGCTAATACGCGTAAGACGTACTAATTGAGTATGATACCTCATTAGTAAGAAAAGATTTCATAAATGAAATCCTTATATCGAGAAACGTGCTTATACGTTGAACGTTTAAACCGGAAAGGTTAAACCGAAATAGTTGAACGTATCTCGAAGAACGAGAATAGTTCAATTGAATTACGTATTTGAAAGCGTATTGAATTCATTGAGGAATTCAGTTTACATCGATATAGAATATCGAATTTTTCTTAGACTTTGAGAGTCTCGATAAGCGTGACGACGTACTTAAATATCGCTTTTGTGTAAAGGTGTGAACGCGAACGAGACGATCGGACACTGACAAACAAGCGAACCAGGACTCAATTTACTGACGAATCATAGTCCGGTGGGCTTTCTTTTCAAACAAAATGTGACTTCGCTATCTTTCCAAAATGAATTTATTTACAATGCTTAATCTTATTTGTTGATAAATGTTTACAATATTACCGCCAAAATATTACATTTTGTGTATGGATCCTATCTATTACGCATGGTGTGATGGTTGGAACTATATAATGATATGAAATGCATAAATGGCGTGATGGTTGGATGACGTGATATGATACATCATTTGTTGGGTCGCGCCTGACCTTTTATGAATTCAATATCGGGTCTATCTTGGGAGGATAAATACTAGCTAGGGCTAACATGTACACTGAGCGTGACTATGTGTTTGTATGGGTAAGCGGCGATTCTGGCGTCGTAGAAGGAGGCCTCCTCTCGACGTTTGATCTTTGATATTGTGATGAGATGTGATTATGGGATATGGATCATACACACTAAGAAAAATGCTCGGACGGCGATGTTCTGACGAAAATGTTTTAGTAAGCTGAGGCATTTCAAAACCCTTGTGACTTACCATGATATTGGCGATGTAATTAAAATTATCAAATGTTTTCGGCATGAGTCCACCGAGTGCATTATTTGTACTTAGCCTGCATATTTGTTTTAAATGTGCGGGTTGAGCTCGATGATGGTGATGGGGAAGTGTTGAGAGTCGGTGTCCTTGACCATTTTATTAAAATTTGTGGTTTCACCTTGAATACATATCTTCATATATGTATTCACACACTTTCCGCTGCAATCTCTGAACTCTTTTACATTATGTTTACTATTATGAACTATTGAGGTCTATCAGGTCATCGTTAAGTTTTTGGGCCTGATGGCCTAAACCATTTGAATTATTGAAGATATCATCTTATGTTATGTTCAAGCATGCTAGTTTACAATTGATAGGTATCTTCATCTTAGCCTTTTTGTCCTACAATACTATTCCTAGTATTGGTCACCCTCCAGTCCGGGCTATCCGGGGTGGGGGCGTGACAAAACCCTAATTTTAAAAATTAGGGTTTTCGAAACCCTAAGTATTTGATACATTTAATTCCATAATTCTCTAGCATTATTTTGATGATAAATAATGCTCTTATATCATAAAATAATCATAGAAATTTGAATTTTATAATTCCATGATTATTTGGCTAAGTTATCGCATTATCTCAAAACGTAGACGTTTGAAACGTCTCTAAATTCTCATAGTTGAATCATCTCTAAAAAGTTCAAAATAAAGTTGTAACAACTTTATTTATTCCTATAATAATAAGAAAATTCGAATTCTAAGCTTAATTGCTTAAAATACTGTAAAACTTTACTGTCGAATTTAGCCGACGTTAGAACAATACGTTCGAAGGAATATCAGAAACTATATTCCTTAATTCACTAAGCGTCAGTGAATGTCACACAGAAATTATCAAATTATGCGTAGTCAAAATCAAGCGTTGACTATTTAAGATTTTAATTATCGAGGCTAAACTCTAAATTACGATTTTAATTATCGTAATTAAGCATTAAAACTACGGGATATTACAGCTTTGATTTCGCCTTTCGAGCTCGAGCTTCTTTGCCGAGTTCGACACGGATCTTAACCTCCTCGCCAGACTTGACCTCGACTTTTACGCGCTCTTCCTGCTATATGCATAGATTGATTAAATAAAGCTTAAAAAGAACATAAAACCCCTTAAAAGCACCTGACTCAATCTCACACGCACACACACGAAAACATAACGTGAACATACAAAACAACACAAACATCCGAACAGAACACACAACACTCAAGGCTATTATCATCAAAAAGGGTCACATAATAACTCTTTTACAAGAGTTATCACACCCCAAAACTTAGCTCATTACTCGTCCTCGAGTGATGCTCTACCCAGAACACACAACAGCACACACAAAACACAGAATCGATGTTCATCACGCTTCGATGACAGCTGAGATGATGGCCTAATCATCTAAGGATGTTGCTTTCAGTTAAAATTTTCAAAGAAGATGAATCATTTAGTCCTTCTCGTTGCAAGTCTAGTCAATCACCTCATATTGCAAGGATGTCGCGCTACAAATATCAAAGGTACAAAACACATTAGTAACTACATGAATCTTCCATACTTCGGTTCTCCTTATTATGACCATACTTTGATTATCAAGTGCACGAATGTCTCCACAAATTCAGTTCGGTCAGCCCCCTCTCCACTAACATGAGTGTCATCAATATTGGATCAGTAGGTCTTTAAAAGCTTATAATGTTGGGCTTGGGTGAAGGTATGATTGTTTGGGATAATGTAGCTCAAAACACCTGGGCACCTTTACTTATTCTCTGTTTAAACTTGCCTTCTAAATACCTTTCTTTCCTACAGCTAAGCAGTTCCCTTTTTCTTCATTTTTTCTCTCTTTTTCTTATGCAGTAGACTCAAAACTTTTTTTTTTTTATATATATATGCTATTATAGCGCAAATAACCCACATTTTTGCACAAACTTCACCCAAAAGAGGTTACCTCTCCACCCCCAAACTTAGAATGCAACATTGTCCCCAATGTTGGAATATTGTAACAAAAATGGGGGATGAAGTACTTTTAAGGCATTACCGAGACAAAGCACGGGCAAAGGCCATATTCAAGATAAAGGCCAAGCCACAAGTAAATATGCCCGAGGTGAAGGGTAGACATGGATAACATATATATGTGGGGTGTACAGGAGAATATTTAGCGGTGCACAAAAGAAAAGGTCAGATGGTGAAAAGGGACCCTAAGGACATCATGATATAAAGGTAGGCTAAAAAGGCACAATCGATCCAAAATGGCCTCGCCCCATCTATATTGACACACTTATGTATATTGTCTCAAGGGGATTCCAAACCAAATAGGAAGACAGCACTCATACAAAATGTAAGCGATTAAGGTTTACCAATGCGATGGTTAATCCACAGAGGAACTACTATGCTAAAACCCAAAATATTAGAGGCATACCCCCACAAAATAAGGATCAATTCCAGACAAACAATGAGGCAGACCAAATATCACAACGTAAAACAAGAAGACACTAACATCATAAAGCTATCCATCGCCAATTAGGCATCATCATCATTAGTCAACACAAGCAAAATAACATGCTTCACACGGACAAAACAGGAACAAGACAAAACACCACACAACAATACTTCAGCAAGGCTCAAGCAAAGCAAAACCCAACACAGCAACACAAAACACAAACACGAAGACAAAAACACCAACAAAGGATTGAGTTAAGAAAAACGCCCCTAGCCTACGCATCGGGAGGACCCGATGGAGTAGGAGAGGAGGGTGTTGGGCGATGCGGTGACCGGGCGCCCTCGAGTGGAGCTTGGCAGCGAGCTGGACCTCGTGGTGGCGGCGGTCTCGACTTTGATGGCTGAACCTGACTAGGGCCCGCCTCTTTCTCCATCTCTGTTCTTGTGTCATCATCATAATCCGATGGCAAAGGCCAAGCCTAGAATAGTCGGTGCGGGAATTCAGGGAAGGCCGAAATTTGTACCGTAGATAATGAACTCGGATTACTCTCTAATACGTAATCCTGCTTACGAAAATACACCCAATAATGCTTCAGATCGTCTTCAAGCGCAGCAGATCGAAGCATGAGGACTTTGATTTGCATGCAGAGGAACTTCTGCATATCTAGAACAGTGGGCTCAGCGGAAGTCGGCATTGGAGGAGATGGACCAGCTGGGGCGGCGTGCAAAGAGGGTTCTTCAGCCGAACCATGACGATGAGTCAAGGTCTTTATATCAATAAAAGCTTTCTCAGCGAGGTGATCTTCATCATCTCCAAAAGGCAGTCCGACCTGTATGCACAGCTGAGTAATCAAAGAGGGGAAGAACAACCGTCCCTTCTTCCTTTTTCGGCACTCATCCACCTAGCACCAAATTTGGGCACCCACGTTGACTTTCCTGCACAGGAGCAGCAACATATGCTCCTTTGAGACAGTGGTATCATGGGTGGTAGGCAAAATACGGCTCTTAATGAAATGAATCCACACATGAGCCTCCAATCGTAATGACGCGGCCTTTATGGAGCGACACCCCTGTGTGGAGAAAGCCCACTCCGTGCCTTTGACGGCCGTCAGTCTCAGTGCCTCTTCTAGATCATCCACCGATGGATCCCTCTTCATGGCGGAGAAAGCATCATCCACATCATTCTCCAAGTTATAAAAATCATTAATGGTTTCCGGAGAGAAAACCACCAATTTACCCCTCACCACAGCCGATAGACCTTCCTTATTTGGCAGAGGAGTGATGTTAGCGTAGAATTCTTTGACTAGAGGCGTAATGGGTGGGGGTGGAATTGCTGCAAAAGACGCTTATCCATTGAGGGATATCAACTCCAGCACAAAAACTGGAGTTTCTTTAGATTTTTGGAAACCCTTCTCCATCCATAATTGCCTCGATTTTAAATGCTTAAATCGCTCAAACCCACCATGGGCTCGGAATTTTGGAATGGCGTCGATTGAACGACCTGTCTTTGTTGATGAGGGTTTGTCCACCCTCACCTTTTTTACCTGAATAGCTTCAGGTTCAGCTTCCCCCAATAACTTGGCTTTACCCTTATCACTCTGACGATCTTTCCTCTTAGATGAAGAAGGCACTACAACCTGCGGAGAAATGGGGGAAACTTCCGGCGACGTCTCGGTGTCCGAAATGATAAAGGGCGTGCCAGTGTCATTACTCGGAATAGATAATGGTACCACTTGCTTCCTGACCCTGCTGCTGAGTCTCCGCATGATATCTAAACTTGGATGAAACGATGAATGAGACAAATAAAATCCAGAACCAAAACAGAGCTTGAGAGAATGGAAGGCGGACGTGGGAAGTAAGGGCAAACTTGCAGCAAGGTGGGGGAAATAGGAGAAATGGTTGATTTTGGAGTAGAAAATAAAAAGGGGCCCAGCTTTTTAATCGAAAAGTTAACCCAATTTTCTCCCGCTCTTTTTGACCAAAATGTCAAGCTAATATTTCACTTTTTTCTCCAACCACTGCAAGTCCAATACTGGAACAAAAATTAGCATAATGCTCAGAGTTTTTGCCCAGAGGTACACATGTACCATACCTGCAATCCAACTTCAACACATTAGTTTAAAAGATATAACCTACATCCTTCTTAAGAAAACTATGGCAATTTATGAACAGAGCAAAAAAAAAAAAAAAAAAGACGAACGAGCATAAAACAAATATGTACAAACAAAACACTAGGGCTGCCAGGCGTCTGAACGCCATGGCAACCCTTGTTACCCGTGGTCAGGCGTCCTTCAAAGACGTTGAGGTCTTCTCGCGAATGACCTCGCCGCCACAGTAGTGCTTGACACGCTGCCCATTAACTTGAAATTCACGGCCCGACGTTCCTTCTTGTAGTGTTATAGCACCATGAGGTGCTACACGAAGAATTATGAAAGGACCCGACCATCGTGATTTCAGCTTACCCGGGAATAACCTCAGCCTTGAATTGAACAACAACACTGCTTGACCGGCAAGAAGAACTCGGCGCAATATGTTGTTATCATGCCATCTCTTTGTTTTCTCCTTGTACAATTTGCATTCTCATAGCGAACCACCGAATTCATCCATTTCACTTAGTTGTAACGGTATGAGCCTCTCCAAAGTGACCTTATGATCAAAATTCAGTTTCTTTATTGCCCAATAGGCTCGATGCTCAAGTTCCAGTGGGAGATGGCAAGCTTTCCCATAGACCAACCGGTAAGGTGACATCCCTAAGGGTGTTTTGAAAGCTGTTCTGTATGCCCACACTGCATCATCCAATCGCATGGACCAATCTTTACGACCTGGATTCACCACTTTCTCCAATATACCTTTTATTTCTCTATTGGAGAGTTCCGCTTGACCATTCGTCTGCGGATGGTATGCTGTAGCAATCTTGTGGCGAATGTTATACTTAGCTAGCACAGAACTCACGGCCTTGTTGACGAAGTGTGTGCCTTCATCACTAATGATCGCGCAAGGTGTACCAAACCGTGTGAAGATGTTCTTTTGCAAGAACTTGATTACAACCTTCGCGTCATTTGTGGTACTCTCCACGGCTTCCACCCATTTAGATACGTAATCAACCGCTACCAGAATGTAGAGGTTACCAAATGAGGGTGGGAAATGACCCATAAAATCGAGGCCCCATACGTCAAAGAGTTCAATTTCTAGAATGAAGTTCATTGGCATCTCATTCCGGGAAGATATATTTCCAACTCTTTGACATCGATCACATTTTTGCACAAAAGCATGGGCATCTTTAAACAAGGTCGGCCAATAATAACCTGATTGAAGTACCTTAGTTGTCGTTCTTTGTCCAGCAAAATGACCACCATATGGAGTGGCATGGCATCCCTCTAGAATTGATTCCACTTCTTCATGCGGAACGCAGCGCCTCATCAACCCGTCAGCACAGCGCTTATATAAGAATGGTTCATCCCAAAAGTAATGTTTGACCTCGGCAAAGAACCTTTCCTTCTGATGTGATGAGAACTCCGGATGCAACACTCCACAGACCAGGAAATTGACAAAGTCCGCATACCAAGGTGTACTACTGTGATGCATGCTCATCAATTGCTCATCAGGGAATGTGTCCTGAATTTGGACATGAGTCTTGTCATCCTTGACTGTCGGCAGTCAAGACAAATGATCAGCTACTTGATTTTCAGTTCCCTTACTGTCTCTAATCTCCAGATCAAATTCTTGCAGGAGCAAGATCCACCGAATTAGCCGTGGCTTAGCATCCTTCTTGGCAACAAGATACCTGATGGCCGCGTGATCTATGTAAACAATCACCTTCGACCCTACGAGGTAGGTTTTAAACTTCTCACATGCGAATATCACAGCAAGCAGCTCCTTTTCCGTGGTTGTGTAGTTGATTTGAGCTTCCACCAACGTTTTGCTCGCATAATAAATGGAATGGAATACCTTTTCCTTTCGTTGACCCAGTACGGCCCCAACAGCGAAGTCACTTGCATCGCACATTACTTCGAAAGGCAATGACCAGTTCGGCCCAATAATCCCTGGGGCTATCACAAGAGCTCGTTTCAAAACATCAAATGCCTTTAAACATTCAGGAGTAAACTCAAAGTGGCGATTTTGCTCCAACAAGGCACATAGCGGCTTAGCAATTTTTTAAAAATCTTTGATGAACCGCCTATAAAATCCAACATGCCCCAAGAAGCTCCGTACACCTTTCACAGTAGTAGGTGGTGGAAGTTTGTCTATCACTTCGATCTTTGCTCGATCCACTTCGATCCCTTTCTTGGATATGTGATGGCCTAGCACGATGCCCTCTTGCACCATGAAGTGGCATTTTTCCCAATTTAATACCAAGTGCGACGCCTCACACCGCTCCAGAACCTTCCCCAAATTACTCTGGCATATCCCATAAGTATCTCCAAATACGGAGAAATCATCCATGAAGATTTCTACTGACTTCTCCACCATATCCGAGAATATAGCCATCATGTTGTTGGATTTGTATACTGAAAGCAGTTTGGTTGAGCTTGTATACAATGTTTCCTGTTACCACTATTACAATCTCCTATCCGTTTGAATACTTGATTGCATATATCGTGTCGCCTTATCTCATAAATAAGTTAGATCATACGAGTGTAGAAGATCACGTAAGTCGTATGATTGGTCAAGATTAATGAGATATAAAAGTTTCACAACCGAGACAACTTAAGGACGAGTTGTCGGTTTAGCCGTGATATAGATAAGAAGTGACTTGACTTAGTTGCTTGTCTATCTTTGATGCGTCTCGACGTATTGAAGGATCACGATGAGATGTGTTCTTCTTCGACCGTCGTGAAGAACCAAGATCTCGGTGACTTACGATGATCTAAACCTCGATAAGGTATTAGGTGAGTATGAGTTGTTGTCCATCACTTTGACTTGTTATGAGTGAGGTTATATGTTCTAACCAAGATTCTCCGCATCTTGGGTGGTGGCGATCTTGTATGTCACGCTAGTTATCTGTCGAGTCACCGTATCCGTTAAGGATGATGGCGCCCTTAAGGAGCTCAAAAGGTTTATTGTACTAAACCCCGCAGTTGAGTTAGCTCAAGTACAATAATAAGGTTGAGTGGTACTACTTAAGAAATGAAGTTATTAATCGTTTTAGCGATGATTGCTATAAATGATTAATGGACGTTCGATATCTTAAATACGGGATTCGTAATGTCTAAGTGCAAGCCCGACTCAACTTCGGTAATAAAGGGTAAGTCAAGCATTCTTTCTCTAGTGGCATGATCGAATGTTTATAAATTAATTTATGTTCAAATTTGAACATAAGATAATTAATTTATTTGAGGCCCATCTTTATTCCTTGCATTTGATCCCTGGGTGGCCCATCGGACCCATAGCCAAGGAGAAATCGGCGCCTATTTACTCTACAAGGAAAGGATTTTATTCTCTTTATCCCACAAGGATATTATTATATTTATGGTATATGCATAGATCCTTACCATATAAGACTATGGTAATAATCCTGAGATTATGGTAATTTTCCATATAGGATTATGGTAATTTCCATATGGGATTAAGGTAGTGCATTATAAATATAAGGTATGAGATAGAATCAAGGTTAATCATCAATTCATTAACCTAGAATTTTCGTGAGTCTCCATTGTGTGTTGGAGAGTGATTCTCGAAAATTGTGCCTAGAGAGATTGGGTGATTTTTCCGAAGCATTCTCCATAGATCGTCCTCAATCGGCGTTGGAGATTGGGCAACCGGATCTGATCCCGAAGGTCAAAGCACGAGTCCGATCCGTTCGATCCTTTCATCTCGTTCCATCGACCTCTTCAGATCCAAAGGTAAACACGAGAAAACCCCTACGTGTTGCAATTAATTAAATAGACGCATGCTAGGATTATAATCAATGTATGGTAAATTAAATATCCAAGATAGATCCTCGGGGCGAGGGGTTAACATATGTTATCCCTACACATGCAACGCTGGAACGTTGCAGGGGCGTTACAGAGCCCAAAAGGCATTCTTCTAAAAGCAAAAGTACCATAGGGACATGTGAAAGTAATTTTGTGTTGATCATCGGGTGCAATGGCAATTTGATGATAACCAGAATACCCATCTAGGAAACAGAAAAACTCCTTACCAGCGAGTTTGTCAAGCATCTGATCTATGAATGGCAGAGGGAAATGATCTTTCCTGGTTACCGTGTTCAGTTTCATATAGTCCACGCAAACACACCATCCAGTTATCATTCGAGTTGAAATTAATTCTTGTCGATCATTAGCGACCACCGTGACCCCGCCCTTCTTAGGAACGCACTGAACCGGACTTACCCAAGAACTATCTGAGATTGGATAAATGATTCCAGCATCCAGCCATTTAATGACTTCTTTCTTCAATACTTCTTTCATTGCTGGATTAAGACGACGCTGATGCTCTATGGAAGTGCTATGGCTGTCTTCCAGCAATATCTTATGCATACACAGCGACGGGCTGATCCCTTTTATATCGGCAATTGAACATCCAATAGCTCTCTTGTATTTTCGCAACACCTGTAGCAAGGATTCTTCCTGATCATGCTCGAGAGCGGCTGAAATGATTACTGGAAGAGTTTTCTCCTCGCCCAAATATTCATATTTCAGATGGTTCGGCAATGTCTTCAGACTTAATGTTGGAGGTTCGTCAATTGAAGGCTTGGATATTTGGACGGTACGATCTGCAAGTCCCAGTGATTGTGGGACGCGGCTGATTCGAGGTGGCACAGGACACTTCTCATCAGAGGGATGCTTAGGGAGCCCCCTACCTTGCTCTAACTCCATGAGGTCGGCATATTCGTCATCACTGTCGTCGAACTGAGACGAGTGCTCCAACATTGTGTCCGCGACGACCTGCTCTAGTACTTGAATTACCGAGCATTCTTCCACTTAGTCAGGATACTTCATAGCATTGAATACATTGAAAGTAACCTTCTGATCATTTACCCTCATTGTGAGTTCGCCTTTTTGGACATCAATCAAAGTTCTTCCAGTTGCAAGGAAAGGACGTCTCAAAATAATGGGCACTTCGTGATCTGCTTCATAATCCAAAATGATGAAATCGGCGGGAAAAATGAACGTATCCACTTTTACTAGCACATCTTCAATTTTTTCTTCGGGATGAGCCATAGATCGGTCCGCCAATTGCAAGGTCACTGTTGTGGGCCTAGCTTCTCCTATCCTGAGCTTCTTGAATATTGAGAGCGGCATCAAATTTATACTTGCTCCCATATCACATAGAGCACGACCGACGTCGCGTCCTCCAATTGAGCATGGAATTGTAAAGCTCCCTGGATCTTTCAACTTGTGTGGGATTTTGCTCTTCAACATGGTACTACTGCTCTCGGTCAGTGCCACTGTTTCGAACTCGCCCAAACGTCTCTTTTTGGTTAGGATATCTTTCAAGAACTTCACGTAGTTCGGCATCTGTTCCAAAGCTTCGACCAATAATATGTTAATATGCAGTTGCTTTAAGACATCTAGGAATCTCCGAAACTGAGTATCTTGTTGCTTCTTTTTCAACCTCTCGGGGAAAGGAGGTGGTGGACGATAAACCACCTCGTCCGTAAGCTTTGGCAATGGATTTACTACAGCAGGCTCCTCGGCATTACGAGGTTGCTTCGGTGCTTCCGTTTCTGCCACTTTGCTCTTAGTGTTTGACGACTCCGCCTTCTCTTCTTGGTTCAGCAACTCAGTTTCATGCATTTGCTTTCCACTTCGTAGCGTGACAGCCTTGACATCCTCCTTGTCTTTCCGTGGGTTTTCAGTGTCACTTGGCAGATTACCAAGTGGTCGATTCCTCATCTCGTTGGCTAATTGTCCGATCTGGACCTCCAAATTCCTTAGCGAAGTGGACTGCCCTTGTATTACTGCATCGGTCTTGGCCATATACTCCTTCATCAAAGTTTCAATAGATTTGGGCTGCGTAGTGGCCTGTTGCTGCTTCGGTTGGAAATTTTGCTGGTATGTATTTTTCTCAAAATTTCCACCACCACTTGTTCCGGACCCTTGGCCTCCCCACGAGAAATTAGGATGTTGTCGCCATCCCGGATTGTATGTTTGTGAATAAGGATTATTCCTCTGGCCATTTGATTTCCCAGGTAGCACACCGAGGCTGGGTTTGATGGGCAACTATCAAAAGTATGCCCTTCCCCACAATAAACGCATGACACTTCGTTCACTTGCAATGTGGGTGCGACCACTAGAACACTTGTCGGTTGAACAACTGGATTGGCTACTTGCAAGCCTTTTAACATATTGCTCATGGACGCCACTTGAGCAGTTAACGCCATCAGGGCATAAACCTCCAACACTCCGGCAACAGATTTCTTCCCCATTGGAGCACGAGAATTGGACCATTGGCAGTTGTTATTTGCAATCCTTTCCAAGATCTCATATGCCTCTTTGTAGGATTTGGAGAGAATAGCTCCATTTGCGGAGACATCGAGCACAAAGCGTGTGGACGCGTTTAGCCCATTATAGAAAGTCTCAAACTGAATGCAGTGCGGGATGCCATGGTGAGGGAATTTCCGTAGCATTTCCTTATAACATTCCCATGCCTCGCACATTAATCGACCGATCGTCATTTTGTTGAAATGACATGATGTCATTCAAATCTTGCATTCTTTGTAGGTGGAAAATACTTCATCAAGAATTTTCCCTAGCTCGTTCCACAGTGATGGAGTCGATGGAAGACCATTCAACCATGCTTTTGCACGATCTCGTAGGAGAAGGAAAATAGCGAAGTCTCGGTGCTTGGCGAAACTCCCGTAACAGGCGAATCATCGACCTCCAAGAAAGAGCGAAGATGAAGGTGAGGATCCTCGTGGCGACCACCGAACCGCCCCTTGTTTGAAGCATTTGAAACATGACCGGCTTCACTCGGCGATTTGCTTGCACCTCGGGTCTTGTAATTCCCAGATTTAGCTCATTAAATCTGGGGTTAGCATAATCACGTATACCCCTCTCCCTATCATCAACAATGACTATGGCATTTCCTCCATTACCTCCTGGTGCGGCCATTCTGGCTTGCGCTCTACGGGCTTTTTGCCGACGCCTTCTCCTGCGAAAGGTGCGTTCGATCTCTGGATCTAACGGGTGTAATACCTGCGCTTTTGCCTTGCGCATATACCACAAGCCCAGAGCCCAGTTTCACGCAAAAGAAAATAAACGGAGTGAACCACTGATTGTTACGAAACACAAAGTTGCAATATCAACGCAATTTATAATTGGCAATCCCCGGCAACGGCGCCAAAAACTTGTGTCTTGTGCATGCAACACAATTAAATGTACGCAAGTGCACGTAAATCAACAAGTAATACACGGAAGTATTCCGAGATCGAATCCACAGGGATTGCAATATGCGTCACGCTGATAACAACTATGCTTTAAAGGAAAGATTTAACGGAGAACTTAAACAGGTGGTAACTCTTAAAATAAAAACTACGAACTTAAATTAAAAGGACTTCGGCAAAACGAGGTAAACACCGAACACAAATAACGAGGAAAATTCTCTGATATCAAGGAAGACAAACTGACTTGATCTCTCGATTCCACCCATGCTCTGTACTAATAATGCTACAGCATTATCGTTGCCTCATCACTATCGCGTGAACTTCTCCGATTCTTAGTATTTTTCCAAATCTAAGATATATTCTGCAAGCCTCTCAATATATTCCTATATTGAACTACTCTTAGAATACCTTTACTAATCCATTCATCTTTGCCACGCAAGGTAAACACATATTCCTATGCTATTCACACACATAATATAAAAATCATGTTCTTACGTCACTCTTTTGTGTTCCACTTTATAAGAGCTTCCCAGCAATTATAGAACTAAGATCTCACTAATGGTGATCAAGCATGAGCAAGATAAAATAATTCCAAAAGAGCAATAGTGATTTTAACAAGATATGCGTAGAGATAAGATCGTCACACGAGCATGGGTTTCATCACGAAATCAAGCCTACAGGTTTAGCTCATAACGAGTTGTTCAACATTATTCAAATAAACAAAATCCATAACAACTCAGAAGAATTCGGGAAATGAAATTAGCACTAGTCGCCGAAATCGCGTGCTTGCTCTTGGATCGTCGTCTCTTCCGATGACTTCCTCTCCAAGAGATCACGCCTTCATTCTCTGCAGATAGTTTGGTGTGTATTTTTCTCAAAACCCCCCTTTTTAATAACAACCTCTGGCGTTTTTTTAGGGGTGCAGACTGTGCACCTGCCAGCCCTTCATCCTCTGATACTTTCCCTTTTTTCGTTGCTCTGACTGAGCATAGAACACGCGCCTCCTTTCTGTTGCCGTGGCCAGCTGCCACGTGGTTGTGGTCCTGCGGATCTCCTCTTCCTCTTCAGCCAAAACCTTCCGCGCTTCGCGTTAGCCTTCCATAAGCATGGCCTCGTCCACTAGTACGAGCTCTTCTACTTCATTTGCACAAGCCCCGGCTCATCTTCTCTTATAAACTCGACCTCGCACACGAGTCCGACCTCTTACGAGCTCAACCTCGTGACTTCGCTTGCTTCACTTACGAGCTCGACATCGCTCCATTTACGAACTTGACTTCGCTCTGAGCTCGACTTCGGCTGCGAGAGCGTCCTCATTTGTGACTTTGCACCAACATAAGTCCGGCCTCATTTGTTCTCTTCTGGAGTTCGTCTTCTTCGTTTAATGAACAGGAGCTCCTCTACGTTTGCGAGCTCTTCAGTCTTGTGGTCGACTTGGGTTACGAGAGCTAGGCATCAGCTATGAGAGCTCGGCATCAGTTGTGTGATCTCGGCTTTGGTTGCGAGAGCTCGACTTCAGATTCGAGCTCGACTACGGTCAGTTCTCTCTTCTGGAGCTCGGCTTCGAGACTTCGCTCCAACATCGTCAGTTCTTTCCACTTTTACCTTTGAGCTTTGATTTCGCCTTTCGAGCTCGAGCTTTCTCCCGAGTTCGACCTGGATCTTGGCTTCGCCTCAGCAGACTTCGGCCTCAGCTTTTCTGCCGCTATTCCTACTACATGCATAGATTGATTAAATAAAGCTTAAAAATAACATAAAACCCCTTAAAAGCACCTGACTCAATCCTACACGCACACACATGAAAACATAACGTAAACATATAAAATAACACAAACATGCGAACAGAACACACAACACTCAAAGCTATTATCATCAAAAAAGGTCACATAATAACTCTTTTACAAGAGTTATCACTAACTTATCAGATCCATGAGTCATTTGAATAGGCATAGATGAACATATTTGATGAGTTAATCCACTACTACCCATATACCAGTGTTACTTCTTTATGACTTTGGTACAAACCATCATAAAATCCATTGCTATTGTAATCCCATTTTCATTTGTGTATCTCTAGAGATTATAACCTCTTATAAGGTTATTGATACAATGCCTTCACTTGAAGGTAATCGAGACAATGCTCGACAAATGTGGTTATATCTCATATCATTCCTTACTATCTACCTTTTCTCGTAAATCATAATATATCTTAATGATGCCTAGTTGGGCGGTATGAGGAATATCATGAGCTTCACTCATGATTTCATTTCTAAGCTCAGTATTGCTTGAAATGTATAACCTTTCCTCAAACAATAAAGCATTGTCAGATGTCTCTTTGAAATTTTTCAGCCTTTTTGTTTTTATCTTAACTCGTATTCCATTCCCATTTTTCATTCTTTCTCTTTTCGTTTATCATCCTTTTTCTTTAGTCAAATGTCACCATGAGTGTGACAATACGACTAACGCTCGTCTCTGATTGCCCAAGTATTTCTATTTTCATTTTCTTAAATTCTATAATGAGTCTTCCTTCTCTTGTAGGAATACATCGTAACTTTAACCGAGTTTTACAACTTAGGGTATCAGCTACTACATTAGTCCTTCGTAGGTGTTAATTTATACCATAATTATAATCTTTTACTGATTCGAGACATCTTTTCTATCTCATATTTAAGTCTCTTTGCTCGAAGAAACATTTCAAACCTTTGTGATTTGTGAAGAATTCACAACTTATTTCATATGAGTAATGTCTCCAAGACTTTAGTACTTATACTATTGCTGCTATTTCAAGTCATGTGTTGGGTAATTCTATTCATGTGGTCTAAGTCATTGTGATGCGTAAGCTATTATTTTCTTACATTTATACATGGCCTTACATTGATTGGTCCATGTAAATTTGATTTCCTTTTGGGGTAGTTGAATTATCGGTCTTGTCATCTTAGAGAATCCTCAATGAATCTCTAATCGTAGCCAGTTAACCCAAGTAATCCCTGATCTCATTTTGGGTTGTTGACAACTTCCATTCTGGCATTGCTTTATCCTCTGTCGGATTCACTTTGATTCCTTTTAAAGACACTATGTGCCTAAGGAATATTAATTCTTTAAGACAAAATTCTCCTTGACTAAACTTGGTAAAAATTTGTTTGTCTCTAAATGTTCGCAAGACAGTTCTCCGATGTTCTTTATGTTGTTTCTCGATCTTCATATGGATGAGGATGTCATCTATCAAGGCTAAGTCAATTTGTTTAAGTACGCGTGGAACACTCGATTTTTGAGGTTCATGAACAGAGTTGGTGCATTAGTTAGTCCGAATGGCATAACTTTAATCTCATAGTAGCCATATCTTATTCGGAATAATTCGTTTTCGTACATTATATACCATTCTACAACATGACCCACTATCTACATATAAGTCTCATATTACCCTAGGATTCTATGTTTCTGAGTACCCTTCGTCGGAATCGTACTCCTTACTTGGAAATTTTCATGTCTCTAGGTACGTTTTTGCCTCTTATAACAGACAATCTAGTTTCTTTAAAGAGCTAGGGGTCACATTGCTCCCTGTTTCTTCTTCAATACCAGAAGTTTGTGTTGCTTTTATCACAAAGTAAGGTTTAGTTGGTAGCGGTAATTTTCCTAATCCTCGAGGGCGGTAAGATCCTGTCCTTTGGCCATCCTTGTCTCTTTCAGGTATAATTAACGGTACAGGACGTAAGGCGGTGTTTAGACAATCAGGGTATAACCATTTCTTTGTATTATGCTGTATAACTTGCCTGGGACCATGACAAGTGCTCATAGTTGTCGTCCCATACGTGTCATATGTATACTTGAGCCGGCTGACAAATCCTGGTAAATCTGCCCAAACTTTGGAATTTTCTACATGGAGAATATACTCTCTTGATACCTCTTTTGCATACTCCTGCCAGTTTGTTGGCAAACGACGAATAAGTCGTTGGATACCATCCTCATCCGTCAATCCATAATTATGAACATCCATCCAAAAGTGCAAAAATTCCACCAAAAACTGTTCTAAATCCATGCCTAGTTTATAATAAAAGAGCCGATATTCCCGTGTGAGCTCTAGGCTTGTAGGCCTTGTGGTTAATCCTTTACCCGTAATACTTCCTTTTCCTGCCATCTGTAAACAGCTAGTTCTAGATAAGCTAAACTTAAACTAAGACAATAAAGGAAATTTAAACAAGAAGGATTTCTTAAAGGACTAAATACTTAAACCCTTAGCTTGTAAACAACTTACAACACAACTTATAGACACTTATCTTATTCCTCATTTAGCAATTACACCTCCATTCGTATATCGCTCTAAATTAATTCGTGTAAGCAATAGTGGATCCAAAAATCCCGTTGCGTAGAATTTCAAATGAAGAGACTATGTCCATGTCACTAATCACGCGAGTGACATTCGTTTACTAAGGCTTCCATTTCTAGAATTATAACTACATTTCACATAGGTATTATGATCCCAATTGAACCTCAAGTGATCCCAGGTTCAGTTCTAAGTTTGAGCAACACCTGTGGTGGCCATAATTCTCCTATCGGTGAAGAAATTTTCATCTCTTAATTTGTTTGTCCTGATTTTCGGGGTGGATTTCAAGTTCTAGCCTGCGGTGTTCTCGTTTGTTCAAATAACATTTATCACATTTATCCCCATCCTTGCCCTTGTGGCATCATGCTTCCTTGTTATGGCTTCCTATTACCTTGTTCACCATATCCTTCTTGGGCTTCAGTACACTTATACGCTTATCAATTGCATTTTGTGGTTAGGTCTACATCAACCTATTCCTTGGTATTGTTACCTCGATAGTCCAATCTTGTCGTAGAGATTGTGATGTATCTATCACTATCATTCATTCCTAAACCAATATGAACGATTCAGTTTCCTTTTTCACTTTATCGATCTTAGGAACATATCTCTCATATATCCTCACTTATACTCTTTTTCTAGAGAAATCCTTATACTGGCATTTAGCATCATTATTTTCAATATCCTTATTGGATATACGTCATTTACCTTTAGCCTCATTGATTTATTAAGTGTTTTCATATAGGATAAAATCCTTTGTCCATTAAGGACGTATTATACTTTTTCCTTGATGTCGAATATCTTTACCATCTTCTCGACATTCTATGATATCTTCAATTTAATGTCAGAGATACTTAATTTTATTAATCGTCACAAATGTATGAGGGATAATCTTTCCAATTAGATTCCCCTTAAGATCCTTCCATGTGAATCTTTTCATTTGTTCTCTTGGATGCATTCCCTTTGCAAAGTCTATAGAAGCTATCTTGCTTGTTAATTTCCAAGATACAGACGAGCATTTTGTGTCAAAATAACTTAGAGTACTAAGGTTCATTAAAAAAAATGAATCTACTTCTTAATCCGCTTCTTTACTTCAAAGGAATTACCTTACTTATCGAGGTCATAATGTTTCTGAAGCTTATATCATCTCGTGGGCTATCTCATAATTGTATAGCTTGTAGTTTCTTTAGCTATTCTTGACTTTTGTCCCTTTTTCTTGAGCATGGTATCTGAAAATCATATTACCTTAATTATACTTCGGTTCTTACATTAAGAATTAGAACCGTCATTGTCGTCATATAGCTTGGTAAGATAGTACATTTGTACACCATAACTTAAATTCCAAGCATCTCATTACCATGTCTTGACTTTGGAGATATTTTCTCCATACTTGATTTACATGCTAGGGCTATCCTAGCTGTTCACACATCTCAATGATTATGATTCCTCGATCTCATTATCATTGGTTTAACCAAGTCTCAATTACTTGGAATCGATTATGCTCAAGCATAATCTCATTGATTGAGGTATAAAGCGAGAGATTTGTTAACTGGGATGCTATCATTTCTTTACATATATGTATATCCTTTGAAAATTATATTGTGCATCTCCATTCTTTAAACATGTCCAACCTACTAATGAGGTTTTAAGGACAAACAACTATCTTAAAGATAAGTTGTTATCTCTCTCGTTATGTAATATTCCGAAGATAACGAACGTCTAATTACGGTATTTTAAACCCGTGAATTAGGGTTTTGCCGTATTTTATTTAATGACATCGAATATTGATTTCGATTCAGTATTGCAATAACGAATTCCTTTCTATATTCACTAAGGATTGTGAATTAAGGAATAGGATATTATGAAATAGTTCGACAGTATTATTTTAACGTCGATTGCGTATCGAATGTCAGTATTTTATGAAATTTTCTAAGCAGCGAAGCTTGGAATTAATTTCCATATTTAATTCCTATATTAAAGGAATATTATTTATGAAGTAAGTATGAACTTACTACGACCATTTTGAGATGAGTCGATTATGAACGTTTTGAGACGTTTTGAACGTCAACGTCTAGAGACGTTTTGAAAAATGGGTTTAATGATCCGAAAATTATTATAATTAATTTCCTATTATTATTTTATATAATTACAGTATTATTAAGCATTAAAATCAATTTTTGAACTATGGAACTCGATTATTTCAATTATGTGATTTTCGAAAACCCTAATTTTAAAACTAGGGTTTTCTCACATAAAATGATACCATTAAGTTATCCTATACTATTATTTATTATCTAAACTATATGTTATGATATATATGAGTATATTTGGCACGAAAATGGTTTGAAAAAATATAAGTGGCGTGAGTTAGATTTTCTTGCATTATTATCGTTAATTTCGTATATATGTGCTATGTGGTGCTTAATTATTTTAATGACATGTATTATATATCTATGATTTATATCTTGATCAATACATAGTATTATGGTACAAATAAAATAAAATCCACCCTTCTTACACAAATATGCACCGGTTTACACCTTGGAACAAGCATGGTATTTCTTTTTCAATTAGCCAATACATGAAGAGCCTTTTTGGCACATACTCATCATCACAACCCACTACACATGTAATACCCCGATTATTTAAACTCCTAATTACGAAATTAATTTCGTCAATTATAATATTATTATAATAATTTGATTATTTAATATATCGAATAATGATTTCGATTATTGTTGGAATAATAAATTTCTATGTTTTATTCACAAATGAATATGAATTGAGAAATACGAATATGTAACGTATTTCAACAGTATTATTTCTACGTCGATTACGTATCGATGATTAAATGCTCATGATATTTTCTAAGTTTTTAAGCTTAGAATTTAATTCCATTATTATTGGAATAATTTAATAAAGTGATTACGACTTTATTACGACCATTTTGAGATGAGTTGATAATTAACGTTTTGAGACGTTTCAAACGTTAACGTTTTGAGATGACTTGAAAATCAAGTCTAACGATCAAGGAATTATGATATTTAAATTCCTATGATTATTTTATATAATTGGAATATTATTTAGCATTGAATTAATGCTAGAAATTTTGGAATTATATTGTTGATTATTTATGATTCTCGAAAACCCTAAATCGAGAAATAGGGTTTTCTACCTATGGATTAATTCCAATAATTTTTCTTATGATATAATTTATCATCTAAAACATATATTATGATATATATGTATAATTAGCATGGAAAAACAAATATTAGCTCATGAGGAATGAAAATACCGTGAGCTTTGTACTAAATAGGTGGTTCACGCCACTTTTTGTGTATCCATTGCATTGTAGTGAATTAATTCATCCAAGTATGATCTAATTGCACTCTAATCAAGAAATGAACAAGTGGGATATATAATTGTGAGAGAGTAGCCGATTTAATTGACTATAGAAAATCCTTGATGATGTATATATAATATTTGGGAAAGAGTGTAATAAATACACTTGTGAAATAACATCAAAATTTGAAAATTATTCTCTCCTAATACATGAAAGTTGACGGCTAAGCTTTGTGTAGGAGACAAAATAATTTTTGTTTCAATCAAAACCTTTAATAAAGCATGCAAGGTAGTAAATGAATTGTAAGAGATATTTTATTGTATGAAATATGCACTTTGACTTCCAAAATTTTATTTGTGTCTTGCATTTTGATTGAGAGAGCCGAGAGAGAGAACTTGTGTGAGTGTGTTTCATTTCTTATATTTAATTAAGTATCATTAGTCTTGAAACATTAACCACTTTCATTTCTCTTCTCAAAACACATAAGAACCGAGAGCTTCACTTAGAAAACCCAAAGTATTTTCTTCCATTCTCTTCCAAAAGCTTGAGCTTTAATCACCTTCTGACCGATCGACACCGTTAATGAGGTTAGATATCGAACAAGCTTCGATAATACCTAATTTTTCAATGATCAAATGGTTCAAATTATTTTTTAGCATGTATTAATTGTGAAAAAGTATGCTATACGATAGCTTCTTAATTAAATATGTGTAGTGTGATTTTATGTAAGCATATATCATGTTTAAAAATTGATTCAAGCATGCTATGAAATTATTCATAGGTACCAAAAATTTTAATGAATGATTTGAGAGTGGATTCATGATATATGATGATATAGAAGCTTATTGTGAATTTTAGGGAATTTATAAAAATCCTATGCTTAGTTTTTAAAACTACCGAAAATGAGTATTAATTTCTAAGTTGATGTACAATTTTAATTTGTGAAATGTAATGACATAATTATAATCTAGGGTATTAATATTATATTACATGAAATTACTAGGATTTTTGAAGCATTAATGCTCAAAATTTTGAAAGGACCGTGAGCTTCATGGTAGTTTTAAGGCATGACTTAGTTGATTTTAGTTAATGTAATGATGTATTAATGTTACACTATAGTATTTAAGCATAGTGTAATTTAATTAGAATTTTATAAAAATGTTTAGTGTGATGTTGGTGAGAACCGAAACCATTGAACATTTATACCTTGGGATAAAAATTTCATATGTTGGACTTTAGATTATAATTATGTTATAAATTAATGTTGGGGGCCTTGTATATTTTTAATTAGGATTTTAGGAAATTATTTGATAATTATTGAAGGAATTTCGAGACCTATAGTGTGTTTATAGGTGTGTTCAAATTTTTCTATAATGATATTAATACATATTAATGATCATAGCGTAAAATAATACACTCTATGAATTTAGAGGAATTTTGGAACAAAGTTTGAGAATTTATGTGTTATAGCCGTGAGCTATATTAATGAGAATAAGGAATTTTAATTCCTTATTAATTAAGAAATAAAATATTATATGTCTAAAAAAATTATTTTAGACATAATTGAATTTTCAAGAATTATTAAACATAGATTATGTTTACGATGACACGTTATATCAAATAACGTTAAAAGCATAAAATAATGCTTAATGTATTAAAAGATTAATATTGAAAGAAAATATTAATCAATTTTATCGATTTACGTGAAAAATCGAGGATTAAAGCTTTATGAAAAGAAATCGATTGAAAATCGATTTATATTGATTTTATTCATTAAAATATGTTTTATTAAGAATTTATAATGAAAAGTCAAAATGGTTGACTTTCGAAATTAACGTACGAAATACGTTCGTTAAATACCCTAATACATGAAAAACGATTACTTTTATCGAATATCTCAATTGTGAGAAAAGATTTCATAATTGAAATCATTTTATCGAATAACGTTATTATCGTTAATTATTTAACCTAAAAGGTTAAAATGAGGCGTATAGATCATATTACGTCTCCTCGATATGCGAGAATTATTTTATTGAAATCGTCATTTCTACGTATAGAATTTATTAGAACTTGAATTATTTTATTTATCAAGGTTGAGCGAACTTTGAAAATCTCGAAAAGCATGCCAGCGTGCTAAGCGTAAATTTTGCGTAAAGGTGGGATGTGAAACTCACGCCAATGACGAGGAAGAACACGCGTGCATCGAGATTCAAGTTTAAAAGTCGAGGTGGGCTTTACTATACTCAAATTGATAGAACTTATCAAATGATTTATTTATGATGCTTTTATCGCAAGCAAATATTTATGGCGATTTATTTAATTACACCCAAAATATTTATGTTTTGTGTATGTATCAATCCATGATTATTGATGCATAACGTTGGGTAGCTCCCACTTTATGACATGCTTGAATTCGTATTCTTGAAAGTACCCCAAGGATGATGGAGAATTCGTATCATGTCTTGAGATGGCACGGATTTTGTGCGATTATTTGTGTTGTGTCTTTGAAAGGGTGCTCGGCGGTCACGGCGTCTGTGAGAGGAGGCCTCTCCAGTATGAGGAATTGTTGTGAATAAATTGTTGAGGTGGATATGGATCATACATCGTGGAAAATGCTTGCCAAGCGATATTTATTGAAAATGATGAGAAAATATTTAGTAAGCACGAGTATTTCAAATTAAAACCTCGTGTTATTCTTGTGATGGGCGAGTAATTCAAACCGTGATAAATTATTTTGGCATGAGTCACTGAGTGCATTATTTGTACTCAGCCCTGCATATTTGTTTTTAAATGTGCAGATTAAGCTGGTGATGATGATGGAGCAGAGATGTTGAGTAGTCAGAATCTTTTGGTGTTTATTATGTTTGAAAGAAAGAACCTTTGGGTGCATATCGTCATATATGCATTCACATGCTTTCCGCTGCATATTTTGAATATTATTGTATGTTGATGTTGACAGCCTATTCTGTCCAAACTATCGAACCTTTTGTGTAAGGACTTGTAGCCTTATATCTGTACATTACTTTTGCCTTGTAAATAAGGTTGATTATCGAAGTTCGATAAGTATTATTTTGAAGTCCTTGATTATTCTTATTAAATGTGTTGTAATCACTGTTCCATGCTCCAGTTCTCTCTAATCTGTCCTTTGGATTAGAGGGGCTGTGACAACACATTGCTGCATTTTTTTTATTGGTGAGGTGTGTGAGTGTGCCGTGTTTGAGAGAGGGATATAGGGGGGATGGACTCTTCCCCTTCTCCTCATTTTCATTATACCCTCTCCCTCTCCATTTCAAACACTTTAGAACTCAAAAACACTCTCTCCCTCTTCCATTTTCTGCAGAAAATCGTGAGCCCCCTCCCCCACTTTTCTAAAATTTTCTTCTCCATTTCTCCATCCATTCAACCAAACCTTGATACACTATATTGTTCTTGAGACCCATTCTTATTCCAAAGGTAAATGCAAGACCTAGCTTCGATTTCTATTCTAATTTGCTCAAGAAAAATCGAGACATGTTCATAAGTATATATGTATGTTTATAATGTTCTTAAGTATGAGATGTTGTTGCTTATATATTCTTGATGAGTTCTATTTTTAAAAATATAAGAATATATGTTTAAATGAGCATAGGTTATTGCATATGAAATGTATGAATGGATCTAGCCTATATATGTTGTGTTCAAAACCTTAGAACATGTTAAAAAAAAATATATTTTTGAAAATGTTAAAAATATTTAGGAGATGACCGATTGCTTCTTAATTTATTTTAAGGATGGATTATTGATATATGATATGTTTAGAGTTCATAGTGATTTAATTAAAAATTTTGAAAAACCCTAGCCTATTTTTCTCAAAATACCGTGAGGTAGTTTAACATGTACCTTGGTGTATAATTTTTATTTTAAACATGCAATGACATATTAATGCTCTAGGACCTTGATTATATGTTCTATGATTTTATTAGAATTTTTGAAAACCAAATGCATATTTTCTTGAAAAATACCGTGAGCTATATAATGATATATGTTGGTGTATGATTTTTATTTTGAACATGCAATGGTATATTGATGATCTAGTATATTGATTATGTGTTACATGATTTTGTTGGAATTTTTGGAAATCAAATACCATTATTAAATAAAAAAAACCGTAAGCCTTGTGCTTAAGTATGGTGATGATTTAATTGGTTTTTGATGAATGTTTTAATGTTATAATGTTATATTATAATGTATAAGCATAGTGTATAATTGTTAGAATTTTTGGAAACCAAATACTACATTGAATCAAAAAAACCGAGAGCTTATAAGCTCCATATGGTGATGATTCAAATGTTTTGGTTAATGTTATGATGTTATATTGCTATACTATAATGTTTGAGCATGATATAATTTTATTAGAATTTTTAAAAATTGTTTGATAATTGTTTGGTATTTGTTTCGAAAATACCGTGAGTATTGGGAATTAAATTCCTTGGTGAATAAATTGTTTATGATGGACTATAGGTTTTAAGTATGTTATATAGTAAAGTGGGACATTGTATTAGGTGTATAAAAATTTTGGGAATTTTTGGACAATTATTCCATAATTAAATGGAATTACCGTGACCTTAATAAAATAAAATAGTGACAATCGAATATCATTTGGATTATATTAATTCATATTAATGACCATAGTATATAATAATACACTATATGAATTTAGAAAAAATTTGAAAACCATTTGGTAATTTATTGAAATTACCGAGAGCTTTTTATATAATTATAAGGATTTTTAAATCCTTTTTAATCAAGTTTAATAATAAATTATATGTCTACATATTAGTTTAGACATATTTGGATTCTATAAAATTTTATAAACATAGATTACTATGTTTGAGACGAAACGTTATAAACGAAAATAGTTGTTTAATGATTAAAAAGATTAATATTTGAGAAAAATATTAATAAGTCCATCGATTTACGTGACAAATCGAGAATTAGGACTTTACGAAATGAAATCGATTAAGAATCGATTTATAAAATGAATTAGTAAGAAATTACTATTGAAAAGTCAAAATTGTTGACTTTGTTGACTTTGTTGACTTTTTCAAACGTACCAAAATACGTTCGATAAATACGTTAATATGCGTAAGACGTACTAATTAGGTAAGATACCTCTTTAGTAAGAAAAGATTTCATAAATGAAATCCTTATATCGAGAAACGTATGAATACGTCGAACGTTTAAACCGAAAATGTTAAAACGATATGGTTGAAAGTGTCTCGAAGAACGAGAACTATTCAATTGAAATACGTAATTGAAAGCGTATTGAATTCGTTAAGGAATTCAGTTTATATCGATAGAGAATATCGAAGTTTATCTTAGACTTTGAAAGTCTCGAGAAACGTGAACGACGTACTAAACCCTCGCTTTTACGTAAAGGTGTGGACGCGAACGTGATGATCGGACATTGACGAGGAATCAAACCTAGGACTCAAATTAAGACGAACCATAGTCCAGGTGGGGCTTCTTTTCCAAATAAAATATGAGCCTTCTCATTTAAATTATTTCAAAATGAATTTATTTACAATGCTTATTTTCAACTGTTGATAAACTGTTTACAAGATTACCTGCCAAAAATGTTTCTGTTTTATGTATGGATCCTATCCGGAATGAATGATGTGAATGATGATATGAAATGTTATGAATTTTGTTGGGTCGCGCCCAACCCGAGTTATGAAATCGATATCGGATCCTATGGGAAGGCGATGCAGCTAGGATTAACGTGTACACCGAGCGTGTTGTGTCTTTGTAAGGACAATTCACGGCCGGTCGGCGGCGTCGTTGAGGAGGCCTCCTCACGGCGTTTGAACTTTGATGTTATGATGAAGTGAGGATATGGGATACGGATCATACACACTAAGAAAAATGCTCGCCGGCGACTTTTGACGAAAATGTTTTAGTAAGCACAAGCATTTCAACTAAAACCCATGCGACTTACCATGATATTGGCAGTGTAATTTAATCATGATAAAATGTTTTCGGCATGAGTCCACTGAGTGCATTACTTGTACTCAGCCCTCCATGTTTGTTTTTAAATGTGCAGGTTGAGCTCTGATGATGGTGATGGAGGAGTGTTGAGGAGTCCAGTGTCCTTGACCGTTTTGTTAAGAATTTGGTTTCACCTTGAATGCATATCGTCACATATGTATTCAAACACTTTCCGCAACTCTGAACTTATTTATGTTATGTATGATGTTAAGCACTGTTGAGGTCCGTCAGACCATTGCTGACCTTTGGGTCTGATGGCCTAAACCACCTGAATTGTTTTGATATCACCTTATGTTATGTTCAAGCATGTTAGTTTACTTTTAATATGTACCTTTATATTAGCCCTTGTGGACCCCAAATACTATTCCTAGTATTGGTCACCCTCCAGTCCGGGTTATCCGGAGTGGGGACGTGACAGAGTGGTATCAGAGCATTTTGCTCTTTGAAACCCCAAACTCTTTTCAAAAACTAAGTCTAGATCGAGTCACTGGACTTCTAGAAATCTGCTGACTACTCTCAACACTCCATCACATCGAGCTCAACCGGGGAAAAAGGTAACTGATTTCTTTCTCAAACTCATGAAATGAAGAGTTTTGAATGATGAGCAAGTTGGAAGTATATTTTGACGGAAAATGGAGGATTTCACAACATCATTTTTGGAAATTTATGAAAGTAGACCCATGTTGGGTAAAGGAATGTATGATGTTTGAAATGAAAGTATGAATAAGAAATTTTTTCAAAACCTTGATTTTTGAAATTCAAACGAGGAGTTGTGCAATTAATCAAATTTTGAGATGAAAGTATATGATTGAACTGAGTTGATCGATCAATGTTGAAAGGATGAATTCAATTTGATATACATGTATGAGTTGACTAAGTTGTCATTTTGAAACCTTATTTCCAAATTTCTAAATTTGTTATGATGATTGTTTTGAAATCATATTTTAAATCTCGAGACTTATGAAGACATATGGATATGTTATCACAAAAGAACATAGACTCTAAGGAGCATGCTCACGTATCGTGAAAGAACATAGAAGTATGAACTCTCTTTCCCTTACAAGAACAAGAGAACGATAGGGAGAACAAAAGTAGCACTAGCCTCGAACTCGAACGACAAAAGGTAAACATTAAGGATGAACGAGGACGACTTCAACCTTAGAGAAGAACGACATCGGCATGACATCACCACTTTGACATGTGTGACCGTCGAAGCGGACTTTGACTTTGACTTTTACATTGACTTTGACTTCATGAGGCCAAGCATCGACTTGAAGACGTGGATATGAATTGTCGTATTACGTCGACATATGCCTCGAGGTTATTTTAGCACGATCGCGCAAATTTTCTACACTGCGCAGTAAATTTGTTTTATCCAGTTCTCTTTAGCTAGGACTCCGATTTACGCGTGGTTTTCGCTTGCGTACTCCTAACGTTCTGAACTTCATTTGTTATGAAGGACAGAATTCATAATTCTTTCTCCAGAATACGCTAGAGTCTGTTGAACATTAGTTCAAGTGTTTTGTTTAGAACAAGGATCTCATAGCATAGCTTATACCTTAGAACGTTATTAGATAATACGTTTCCGAGTAGAATAGAATATAAGATATGATATGTGCTGTACCTTATGACACTTACCTACCTTATAGGTTGTTTAGTTTAACCTAGTTGCTCATCAGATGTTCTTAAGATATCCTTACCTGCTTATCGGATGACGTTAGTCTGACTTATGTTAGTTTTGATCGTGACAGATGGAGGAGATGCGATACATCGCTAGGAGGAGGATAGGACCTCATGCCGCACTCGAGGAGGTGATGCGCACCTATCGTGAGAGTTGGATGTGCTACGGCGAGGACTTGGGTAACACGGCATACTACCCTCGATTATGGAGGAATGCCCGAGCCTCTGGGCGATCGACACTGACGGCATCGACGTCTCTTGCCATACTCCCCTGTGATTGGGAGGACTATGCTCAGGAGATATCAGGGGATTACATATACCGGGCGGTTGGCAGTTATGATCTGGTTGGAGATCGCTTGTGTTCGTAAGTCATCCGACTTACGATACAAAGATATATCTGAGCCGCACCGAGGGGACCCTATCTCCCTCCTCGAGAGTACACCTTGCGGGACGAGTTGCCGGAGTGGCTGTATACTGAGGTCCCGAGACAGATTGACCTAGTAGTGCCTCCATACCTGTTTGATGAGGGCAGGCCCGCTCGTTTGGAAAGAGCAGCACGCCCGAGGGCTTTGGGAGAGCCCGTTTTTCCTCCATTAGCTTTTGGACACCCCGTACGTCCGCCACTACCACCTCTACCACCGATGATACCTCCACCACCTCCAGTAGAGCCTTTTCGTCGGACAACGCGGATAAGCGTATCGGATGCTTTCGATGGCTATAGCCCGATTCGCCATGACTACGACTTGTATGGCGACGATGACTTCAACCCCATGCGGGACATACCGATGTACGGAGATGATGGCGCAGGACCATCGAGAGCACGTGCTCGTGAGGATGATTCCGATGAAGAGGAAGATCCTGAAGAGGATCCTGAAGAGGAAGAGGACCCCGAGGACGATGAAGATTAGGAGAGTGCCTGATGAAGGCATTGGTTGAAGTCTTAATTAGATTTTTGTTATGATTAGCATTTATTCTAGTTCCTTTTATGTTTGGGATTGGATGGAAAACTTGGTGTTTTGAAAGGCCATGTGAGCCGAGATGTATGTTTTGTTTTACGTAACTATTGGCTTTGAACATCCTGCTTGCGGCAGAGCTTTTGGATATATATATATATATATATATATATATATATTTATGACCCCGAGGGGCTTTTGCGGCGAAATTGTTTATGTCAAGGGTGAAATGTTTTAATTAGAAATCGTTTTACAATGAGGCTATGATAGTATTATGCATGTTAAGTCGTGAGAATGATGAGTGATTGACGATTATATGTTTTAAATAGCAGAATGCCTCCTAGAAGAAACCCGGAACAAGCACCCAGAGGCAGAGGTCGAGGAAGAACTAGGGGAAGAGGTAGGATCCCCGAGCAAGAAGCCGAAGATATACCCCAACCACCTCAACCTCAACCTGATCGCAGGATCGAGGAATTATTTCTAAGACAGAACCCTCATGTCTTCAATGGAAAGGGAAGTCCAGAGGAAGCTGAACAATGGGTGATAACCATTGAGCGAATATTTAACTTTCTGAGATGCACAACAGGGAGGGCGGTCTGTCTGTGTAACATTCAACCGAATCGGACTGCGGTTTCGGTGGGAGGCGGAAAGAAGACCTTCACTGCTGAACAACTGGAAGAGTTCTCGTGGGAGGACTTTAAGAAAGAGATGTATGATAAGTACATACCCAAGAGTTACAGGAAGAGAAAGGAGCATGAATTCTTCATGCTGAGGCAAGAAAAGATGTCCGTGACCGACTATGATCGCGCTTTCTGCGATATGTCGAGATATGCACCGGAACAGGTAGACACCGACCTGAAGATGTCGAAAAAATTCAGATCAGGTCTAAGGCCAGAGATACGGATGTCTCTCGCCAGCCATGGAGACCTGACTTACACCGAGGCTCTTGCACGAGCTTTGGATATTGAGGCAGCAATGCCTGAGGATAAGTCAGTGTCGGCTCAGACACATAACGCAATGGACAAAGGAAAGGGGAAGTGGGAATCCAATCGCGGAAATAGCAACAAAGGAAGCTATGGGGATGCAAGTCACTGGCGCCCATGGCAAGGAAATATGGTCCAACCAGGCAAGGTTGGAAGAGAGCGACTTTGCTCCACCGCAAGAGGCCCACGAGAATGCAGATGAGGGCTCCTCCATGCCTAAATTCCATAGGATGCACAAAGGAATGTGCGGCGGGCAATGTGAATTGCTTTAAGTGCGGGCGAGAGGCACTACGCCAACAATTGCCAGTGTACTTGGACACGATTGTGAGGGCAAATCAACCCTGCAACGCCCCGCTGTGGCTATACACCCCGCCCAACCTCCGCCACAATTCCAACCCCAACCCCAACAAGAATCTCACAGCGGCCGTGGCAGCCACCTCAACAACAACAGGTGTCAACCGCGACAACGCAAACGACAACAAAGAAGAAGAAGAAGTTTCAGCGACCACCGCAGAACCCAAGAAGGGCAAGCAACCCGTCCGCCTCAGCCGGCCCAGGCTAGTGCGTACGCCTTACACCGGAGGCAGAACGAACAAAATCAGGGAAACCTGGCAAGTATGGGAGTCCTTCTCAACGTACCTGTTATTATATTGTTCGATACGGGTGCTTCGCATTCTTTTATAGCTGAATCATGCGTAGAATTGTTGGGACTTAGGTCTAAAAAGGCAAGTCAAGATATGAGAATCTCTTCACCTATAGGAGGGATTATGACTGTTACACATATTTGCTCGAACTTAGAGTTGACACTAGGATCACTTAAGGTTCTGGCGAATGATCTAAACATAATACCCATGGGTGACGTAGACATAATCCTAGGAATGGACTGGTTAGCTAAGAATCATTCCACGATTCTTTGTAAGGAAAGGAAAATCTCGTTTCACATTCCTGGACAAGAAGCTACGCATTTTCATGGAATCAGGATGGGAAGAAGAATCTCAATTGTATCGGCGCTACAGGCCATGCATTTCTTGTCTACCTTAACGGGGAGGACAAGCCGGAAGCGAGGATTGAGGACATAGAAGTTGTTCGAGAATTCTCGGACGTATTTCCCGAGGATCTACCAGGATTACCTCCTGATAGACAATTAGAGTTCACCATCGACTTGGAACCCGGATCGGCTCCAGTGTCGAAGGCGCCCTATAGGATGGCCCCAAAGGAATTGGAGGAACTGAAGATCAAAATTCAAGAATTGTTGGATCTAGGTTTCATTAGACCTAGTGTCTCACCTTGGGGAGCGCCTGTTTTGTTCGTCAAGAAAAAGGATGGTTCTTTGAGGATGTGCATCGATTATCGAGACCTAAACAAGATGACACTCAAGAACAAATACCCTTTACCCAGGATTGACGACTTGTTTGATCAATTACGAGGAGCGGGTGTATTCTCGAAAATTGATCTCAAGTCAGGTTATGATCAGCTGAAAATACGGTCTGAGGATGTACCTAAGACTGCATTCCGAACCAGATATGACCACTATGAGTTCATAGTTATGCCGTTCGGATTAACCAATGCACCAGCCGTATTCATGGACCTCATGAACCGAGTATTTCATCCATACTTGGATAAATTCGTTTCGGTCTTCATAGATGATATCCTTGTCTATTCAAAGAATGAAGAGGATCATAAGGAACATCTAAGAACGGTGTTACAAACCTTGAGAGATGAAAGGCTATCTGCTAAGTTCAGCAAATGCGAGTTTTGGCTGAAGGAAGTAATGTTCCTTGGACACATCGTGTCTGCAGAAGGCATTAAGGTGGATCTAGCTAAAGTAGAGGCAGTGCAGGGATGGAAATCGCCACGAACTCAGCATGAGATTAGAAGTTTCCTAGGACTAGCTGGTTACTATCGGAGATTCATCGAAGGATTCTCCAAGATTGCGAGGCCAATAACCCAGTTACTCCGAAAAGGAATCAAGTTCAACTGGACTGAAGAATGTGAGGCAAGTTTTCAAAAACTCAAGGAAAAGTTGACAAGTGCACCAGTGCTAGCAGTTCCAGAAGCGGACAAAGAATATGTCGTTTATACAGATGCTTCTAAGACTGGACTGGGTTGTGTCTTGATGCAAGAAGGAAAGGTGATAGCATATGCATCTCGACAACTCAGACCCCATGAACTGAACTACCCGACTCACGACTTGGAATTACCAGCAGTAGTTCATGCACTGAAAATTTGGAGACACCATCTCTATGGAGTGAGATGTGAGATCTTCATGGATCATAAGAGTTTGAAATACTTCTTCGAGCAAAGAGATTTGAATATGAGACAGAGAAGATGGCTCGAACTAGTGAAGGATTACGACTGTGGTATCAACTATCACCCGGGTAAAGCGAATGTAGTAGCTGACGCCTCGAGTCGTAAGACTCAAAACAAACTAGGATGTCTCTTTATACAAGAAGAGAAACTCGTTGAGGAGTTTAACAAAATGAGGATTGAATTGATTGAACAACCAGAGACGATCACGAGTTGTATCGCTAAACTCACACTGACGTCTGATCTAAGAAAAAGGATCGTCGAGAGACAAAGGATGGAGGAAAAGTTGGAAAAGATCCGAGAAAGAGTAAGGTCTGGAAGATTTAAGAATTTCCAAGAGGCGTCGGACAACGCCTTATTATTTGAAGAGAGGATATGCGTTCCAGATGACGCAGAGCTTCAAAATGAGATAATGAGTGAGGCACATGATACACCCTACACCGCCCACCCAGGCAGTACGAAGATGTACCAAGACCTGAAGGAATAGTTCTGGTGGGAAGGCATGAAACGAGACATAGCTTCTTTCGTAGAACGCTGTCTTGTTTGTCAGCAAGTGAAAGCATTACACCAACGCCCATACGGAAAGTTGCATCCATTGGAAATACCCGAGTGGAAATGGGATGAAATAACGATGGATTTCGTTACGAACTTACCCAAATCAAAAAGAGGAAACACAGCCATATGGGTAATTGTTGATAGACTCACCAAGAGTGCTCACTTTCTACCGGTTCAATGTACCTATGGATCTGACAAGTTAGCCCAGCTGTACGTTAAGGAAATTATACGACTACATGGAGTGCCAAAATCTATTACCTCTGATAGAGACTCCAAGTTCACATCTAGATTCTGGGTTAGCTTACAAAAAGAATTGGGTACGAAATTGAACTTCAGTACGGCTTTTCACCCACAGACTGATGGGCAGTCGGAAAGAACGATCCAGACACTAGAAGATATGTTGAGAACAGTAGTGTTGGATCGAGGTGCAAAATGGGAAGATATTCTACCCCTTATTGAGTTTGCCTACAACAATGACTATCAAGCAACGATTGGTATGTTGTCTGAAGCCTTGTATGGCAAGAAATGTAGATCACCGCTTTATTGGGATGAAGTAGGTGAGAGGAAAATCATAGGGCCAGACGTAGTAAATGAGATGATTGAAATCGTCAGGCAAATTAGGCTAAGGATAAAGGAAGCTCAAGATAGGCAAAAGTCTTACGCTGATACGCATAGATCTGAGCTACAGTTTGAAGATGGAGACAACGTGTTTCTCAAAGTCTCTCCATCGAAAGGGATTGTCAGGTTTGGCCTGAAAGGAAAGCTAAGACCCCGTTTTATAGGACCATATGAGATCCTAGAGAGGATAGGTCCAGTAGCTTATAGGTTGGCTCTTCCGCCAAACCTAGGGAATTTACACAACGTTTTCCACGTGTCACAATTACGAAAATACGTACACGATCCAAAGCACGTGATCCATCAAGACGACGTGATCCTCAAGCAAGACATGAGCTACGAAGAAGAACCAGCGGCAATACTCGACCATAAAGTTCAAGAATCATGAGCAAGTCGATTAGTTAGTCAAAGTCTTTGTGGAGACACCACGGACAAGAAGAAGCCACGTGGGACCTTGAAGAATCAATGAAAGATCGATACCCCGACTTATTTTCCTAGAGGTATGCAAATTTTGGGATGAAATTTCTTTTAAGGGGGGTGGAATGTAATATTCCGAAGAAAACGAACGTCTGATTACGGTATTTTAAACCCGTGAATTAGGGTTATGCCGTATTTTATTTAATGACATCGAATATTGATTTCGATTCAGTATTGTAATAACGAATTCCTTTCTATATTCACTAAGGATTGTGAATTAAGGAATAGGATATTATGAAATAGTTCGACAGTATTATTTTAACGTCGATTGCGTATCGAACGTCAGTATTTTATGAAATTTTCTAAGCAGCGAAGCTTGGAATTAATTTCCATATTTAATTCCTATATTAAAGGAATATTATTTATGAAGTAAGTATGAACTTACTACGACCATTTTGAGATGAATCAATTACGAACGTTTTGAGACGTTTTGAACGTCAACGTCTAGTGACGTTTTGAAAAATGGGTTTAATGATCCGAAAATTATTATAATTAATTTCCTATTATTATTTTATATAATTACAGTATTATTAAGCATTAAAATCAATTTTTGAACTATGGAACTCGATTATTTCAATTATGTGATTTTCGAAAACCCTAATTTTAAAACTAGGGTTTTCTCACATAAAATGATACCATTAAGTTATCCTATGCTATTATTTATTATCTAAACTATATGTTATGATATATATGAGTATATTTGGCACGAAAATGGCTTGAAAAATTATAAGTGGCGTGAGTTAGATTTTCTTGCATTATTATCGTTAATTTCGTATATATGTGCTATGTGGTGCTTAATTATTTTAATGACATGTATTATATATCTATGATTTATATCTTGATCAATACATAGTATTATGGTACAAATAAAATAAAATCCACCATTCTTACACAAATATGCACCGGTTTATACCTTGGAACAAGCATGGTATTTCTTTTTCAATTAGTCAATACATGAAGAGCCTTTTTGGCACACACTCATCATCACAACCCACTACACATTGCTGCATTTTTTTTATTGGTGAGGTGTGTGAGTGTGCCGTGTTTGAGAGAGGGATATAGGGGGGAGGGACTCTTCCCCTTCTCCTCATTTTTATTATACCCTCTCCCTCTCCATTTCAAACACTTTAGAACTCAAAAACACTCTCTCCCTCTTCCATTTTCTGCAGAAAATCGTGAGCCCCCACCCCCACTTTTCTAAAATTTTCTTCTCCATTCTCCATCCATTCAACCAAACCTTGATACACTATATTGTTCTTGAGACCCATTCTTATTCCAAAGGTAAATGCAAGACCTAGCTTCGATTTCTATTCTCATTTGCTCAAGAAAGATCGAGACATGTTCATAAGTATATATGTATGTTTATAATGTTCTTAAGTATGAGATGTTGTTGCTTATATGTTCTTGATGAGTTTTATTTTTAAAAATATAAGAATATATGTTTAAATGTGCATAGGTTATTGCATATGAAATGTATGAATGGATCTAGCCTATATATGTTGTGTTCGAAACCTTAGAACATGTTAAAAAAAAAATTATTTTTGAAAATGTTAAAAATATTTAGGTGATGACCGATTGCTTCTTAATTTATTTTAAGGATGGATTATTGATATATGATATGTTTAGAGTTCATAGTGATTTAATTAAAATTTTTGAAAAACCCAAGCCTATTTTTCTCAAAATACCGTGAGGTAGTTTAACATGTACCTTGGTGTATAATTTTTATTTTAAACATGCAATGACATATTAATGCTCTAGGACCTTGATTATATGTTCTATGATTTTATTAGAATTTTTGAAAACCAAATGCATATTTTCTTGAAAAATACCATGAGCTATATAATGATATATGTTGTTGTATGATTTTTATTTTGAACATGCAATGGTATATTGATGATCTAGTATATTGATTATGTGTTACATGATTTTGTTGGAATTTTTGGAAATCAAATACCATTATTAAATCAAAAAAAACCGTAAGCCTTGTGCTTAAGTATGGTGATGATTTAATTGGTTTTTGATGAATGTTTTAATGTTATAATGTTATATTATAATGTATAAGCATAGTGTATAATCGTTAGAATTTTTGGAAACCAAATACTACATTGAATCAAAAAAACCGAGAGCTTATAAGCCCCATATGGTGATGATTCAAATGTTTTGGTTAATTTTATGATGTTATATTGCTATACTATAATGTTTGAGCATGATATAATTTTATTAGATTTTTTAAAAATTGTTTGATAATTGTTTGGTATTTGTTTCGAAAATACCGTGAGTATTGGGAATTAAATTCCTTGGTGAATAAATTGTTTATGATGGACTATAGGTTATAAGTATGTTATATAGTAATGTGGGACATTGTATTAGGTGTATAAAAATTTTAGGATTTTTTGGACAATTATTCCATAATTAAATGGAATTACCGTGACCTTAATAAAATAAAATAGTGACAATCGAATATCATTTGGATGATATTAATTCATATTAATTACCATAGTATATAATAATACACTATATGAATTTAGAAAAATTTTGAAAACCATTTGGTAATTTATTGAAATTACCGAGAGCTTTTTATATATTTATAAGGATTTTTAAATCCTTTTTAATCAAGTTTAATAATAAATTAAATGTCTACTTATTAGTTTAGACATATTTGGATTCTATAAAATTTTATAAACATAGATTACTATGTTTGAGATGAAACGTTATATTTGATAACGTTATAAACAAGATATTTGTTTAATGATTAAAAAGATTAATATTTGAGAAAAATATTAATAAGTCCATCGATTTACGTGACAAATCGAGAATTAGGACTTTACGAAATAAAATAGATTAAGAATCAATTTATAAAATGAATTAGTAAGAAATTACTATTGAAAAGTCAAAATTGTTGACTTTGTTGACTTTGTTAACTTTTTCAAACGTACCAAAATACGTTCGATAAATACGCTAATACGCGTAAGACGTACTAATTAGGTAAGATACCTCTTTAGTAAGAAAAGATTTCATAAATGAAGTCCTTATATCGAGAAACGTATGAATACGTCGAACGTTTAAACCGGAAAGGTTAAAAGGATATGGTTGAAAGTGTCTCGAAGAACGAAACTGTTCAATTGAAATACGTAATTGAAAGCGTATTGAATTCGTTGAGGAATTCAGTTTATATCGATAGAGAATATCGAAGTTTATCTTAGACTTTGAAAATCTCGAGAAACGTGAACGACATACTAAACCCTCGCTTTTACGTAAAGGTGTGGACGCGAACGTGACCACCGGACATTGACGAGGAATCAAACATAGGACTCAAATTAAGACGAACCATAGTCCAGGTGGGGCTTCTTTTCCAAATAAAATATGAGCCTTCTCATTTAAATTATTTCCAAATGAATTTATTTACAATGCTTATTTTCAAATTTTGATAAACTGTTTACAAGATTATCTGCCAAAAATGTTTCTGTTTTGTGTATGGATCCTATCCGGAATGAATGATGTGAATGATGATATGAAATGTTATGAATTTTGTTGGGTCGCGCCCAACCCAGTTATGAAATCGATATCGGATCCTATGCCGGAAGACGATGCCTGGCTAGGATTAACGTGTACACATGAACGTGACTGTGTGCTGTAAGGACAATTCACGGTCGGTCAGGGCGTCGTTGAGGGAGGCCTCCCTCACGACGTTTGAACTACGTTTGAACTTTGATGTTATGATGAAGTGAGGATATGGGATACGGATCATACACACCATGAAAAATGCTCGGCCGAGCGACTTTTACGAACTGAAAATGTTTTTAGTAAGCACAAGGCATTTCAACTAAAACCCTTGTGACTTACCATGATATTGGCAGTGTAATTTAATCATGATAAAATGTTTTCGGCATGTAATATTCCAAAGAAACGAATATACGATTACGGTTTTCCAAACCCGTAATTAGGGTTTTGCCGTATATTATCTTTTTACGACATCGAATCTTGTGATTTCGATACGATATCGTTATAACGAATTCCTTTCATAATTCACTAAGGATTGTGAATTAAAGGATTGAAATATTACGAAATGATTCGTCAATATATTTTAACGTCAAACGCGTATCGAACGTCAGCTTTTCATGAAATTTTCGAGCGGTGAAGCTTGGAATAAATTTCCATCTTAATTCCTTTATTAAATGGAATATATTTATTTAGTAAGTATGAACTTACTGCGACCATTTTGAGATGAGTCGATTTTGAACGTTTTGAGACGTTTTGAACGTTAACGTCTAGAGACGATTTGAAAAATGAGTTTAATGCTCGGGAAATTATAATAATTAATTTCCTATTATTATTTTATATAATTACAGTGTTAATGATTATTAAAATCAATAATTGAGTTATAAAACTCGATAATTCCAATTAATGGAATTCGAAACCCTAGTTTTCTAAACTATGGTTTTTGGCATGAAATGATACCATTAAATTATCCTATGGTATCTAAACTTTATAATATGATATATAAGGATATTATTAAGCATTAAATCAGTTTTAATCCATAAAAATCGAAGGTTTCAGTTTTTATAAAATTGAAACCCTAATTTTCGAAATTAGGGTTTTATATGCTTGAAATGTGTAATAATTTTATCCTATGCTATTATTTAATATCTAAATCATATATTATGATATGTTTGATCGAAATGTACATAAGTATCAATAATAGGTGTGATTTACATTTTATTTCCTATTTTTCCATTTTACATTCGGTATTTTCGAAATGTTGTCTATGTGATGATTTAATTATTTTATGACATGTATTATATATCTAGGACCTATTATATGATTAATACAATATATTAGGTGTAATAATAAAATTTAAAACAGCCCCTAGACCCCCCATGCATGGCTATGCTTCACTCTTCCCCATTGCAAATGATTTCCACTTTTTAAAATGCCCAATGCATGGAAAGCTCAATTAACACTCCTTAATCATCACACTCTCCTTCCCAAGGGCTGAATTATTGTGAGAGAGAGAGAGAGAGGGGCGCCGAGAGAGAGGGAGAGAGATATAGGGAACCCTTCACAATTTTTCTCCCATTTCATACTCCATTCTCACTCAACACACTCAACACTCAAAACACTCTCTATCCTCTCTTTTCTTCAGCCCAAAACCGAGAGCCACCCTCTTCTATTTCAAGATTTCTTCTCTTCCATTCTCCTCCATTTCTTCTCCACCAAGCTTGGTATTTACATTGTTCCTTGATACTAGACCATTTCTAAGGTAAATGAGACCAATAGCTTCGATTGTTCATCTCTTTATTCGAAATTTTCGATCTTGTTCATGTATGTATATATGTGTTCGAAAGTTTTATATAGGTATACATATGTGTTTAGATGTTCTTGAGCATGAGCCTTTGTTTATATACTTGTTCTTGAGGATTTTATTTTGAAAATGTATGAGAAGTATGTTTAGATGAACATAGGACATAGTATATGAAATGTATGAATGCATCTTGCCTATATATATATGATTTCGAACCATAGTGTATATTTGATAAAATTTTCGAAAATAGTATATGTATATTCCAAAGAAACGAATATACGATTACGGTATTCTAAACCCGTAATTAGGGTTTTGCTGTATATTATCTTTTTACGACGACGAATCTTGTGATTTCGATACGATATCGTTATAACGAATTCCTTTTCATAATTCACTAAGGATTGTGAATTAAAGGAAAGATATATTACGAAATGATTCGTCAATATGTTTTAACGTCAAACGCGTATCGAACGTCAGCTTTTCATGAAATTTTCGAGCAAATTGAAGCTTGGAATTAATTTCCATCTTAATTCCTTTATTAAATGGAATATATTTATTTAGTAAGTATGAACTTATCTGCACCATTTTGAGATGAGTCGATTTTGAACGTTTTGAGGCGTTGAACGTTAACGTCTAGAGACGATTTGAAAAATGAGTTTTATGCTCGGGAAATTTTAATAATTAATTTCCTATTATTATTTTAAATAATTACAGTATTAATGATTATTAAAATCAATATTTGAGATATTAAAACTCGATATTCTCTAATTTTAATTTGAAAACCCTAAACTTATAAATAAGGGTTTTATCACATGAAATGATACCATTAAATTATCCTATGGTATCTAAACTTTATAATATGATATATATGAATATTATTAAGCATTAAATCAGAATTTTAACCATAAAAATCGAAGGTTTCAGTTTTTATAAAAATTGAAACCCTATTTATAAATTAGGTTTTTATTTCACAAAATGTGTAATAACTTTATCCTATGCTATTATTTAATATCTAAATCATATATTATGATATATATGGGTATATTTGGGACGAAAATTACATGAGTATCAATAATAGGTGTAATTTATATTTTTAATCCTATTTTTCCAATTTTGGATCGGTAATTTCAAATTTATGCATAAGTGATGATTTAATTATTTTATTGGCATGTATTATATATCTATGACCTATTATATGATTAATAAAATGTATTAAGAGTTTTTTTAAAAAATAAAATCAGCCTAAACCCCCCCTCCCCCATGCGCCTATTATGCTTCATCTCTTCCCCATGCACAATGATTTCCACTTTTTGAAATTGCCCAATACATGAATAGCTCCTTTAACACAATTCAATCATCACCTAAACAACTACCAAGGGGCTGCAGATTTTGCCCTTTTCCTTGCCCAAAATCGAGAGAGAGAGGTATAGGGAGAGGCTTTTCATTTTACTCATTATCTTTCACTCCATCTTTCAAACTCACAAAATACACTCTCCATTCTCTCAAAATTCGCCCAAAACCGAGAGCTCTTCCCCCATTTTCAGATTTTTCTTCTCCTTCTCCACTTCACAACCTTGATACATACTTTGTTCTTGGATACTAGACCATTCTCAAGGTAATACTAAGACCATAGCACCGATTTTCTCTTCTATTACTCAAGAAAATCGAAAATAGTTTATATATATGTATATGTTTCAATGTATATACATGAATATGTATGTTTTAAATGTTTTTATGGATGAATATGTTCTAAAGGTTTTATGTACAAAATGTGAGAAAATGTGCTTAGATGAACATAGGTTGTTATATATGAAATGTATGGACGTATCAGCCTATGCATGATTTTCGAACCATAGTAGGTGTTTGAAATAATTTTGAAAGTATACAAAATATGTATAATGACCGAGCATGTTCTAAGTATTTTAGTGATGTATTATTGCTCTATTATATGATTTAAGACTATGGTATTAATTTAGAAATTTTTAGAAAACCCTAGCTTTTATTCTTACAAAACCGTGAGCTTATGTATGATGTACATTGATGTATGATTTTTATTTCAAGCATACAATAGCATATTATTGCTTTAGAACCTTGATTATATGTTCTATGATTTAATTAGAATTTTTGAAAACCATATACTTGATTTCTAAAAATTACCGTGAGCATTTAAATTTCATAGGTTGGTGTATGATTTTATTTTTGAACATGCAATGGTGTATTAGTGCTTTAGTATATGGTTTATGTATTATGTAAAATTATTAGAATTTTTGGAAATCAAATACTAAATTAAATCAAATAAACCGTGAGTGATATGCTCTTGAAGGTGATGATTTAATTAGTTTTGATAAATATTATGATGTTATATTACTATACTATAGTGTATAAACATAGTATATAATTATTGGAATTTTTGAAAATCAAACGACACCTTGAATCGAAAAAGCCGAGAGCATTACAAGCTCATATGGTGACGATTTAAATTGGTTTGGTTGATATTATGATGTTACAATGTTATAATATAATGTTTAATGATGTTGGAATTTAATTGGAATTTTTAGAAATTGTTTGCTATTTATTTGGTAATTATCTCGTAATTACCGTGAATAATTGTTAGATATTGTGAAATGAATGTTTATGATGAACTATAGGTTATATTAATGATTTATATTGATTTTGGGATATTATACTAGGTATATATCAATTTTGGGAATTTTTGGATAATTATTCCTTAATTTTTGAAATTACCGTAAATATATATATATGTATATATATAAATAAATAGCAAATAATACCATATGAATCTAATAAATTCATATTCTGGACCATAGTGTATAATAATGCACTATATTAATTTAGAAAAATTTTCAAAGGTCATTTGACATTTTTAAATTAATTATCGAATTTTCGATAATTAATAAGGATTTTTAAATCCTTTTTAAAACAGTTTATTAATAAAATATATGTCTATTAATATTCTGGACAGTTTATGAATTTTACAAAATTTTATAAACATAGATTGCTATGTTTGAGACAAACGCTCGCTTTATAACGTTTTAAAACCAAAATACGCTTTTAATTATAAAAGAGTTATTAAAATGCGAAAATATTTATAAGTCCTTGATTTACAAGATAAATCGAGAAATAGGACTTTACGCTTTCAAATCGATCAAATTGATTTATAAAACAAAATAGTAAGAATTACTTATTTAAAAGTCAAAATCATCGACTTTGTAGACAGTTGTCGACTTCGTTGACTTTTCAAGTCAAACGACGATTATACGCTTATAAATACGCCAAGACGCTGTGAAGATATACTAATTGAGTATGATACCTCATTAGAAAGAAAAGATTTCACTAATGAAATCCATATATCGAGAAACGCATCAATACGTTGAACGATCTCTCGAACCAGAACAATTCAATGTGATACGACAGAGGCGATCAATTCACTAATGAATTAGTCTCACATCGATATGAAATATCGGTTATCTTAGCTTCGAAAGTCTCGAAAGACTTGAGCGACGTACTAAAGCCTCGCCAGAAAGGTGTGGACGCAAACGCAATGACGGATTTGACGAACGATCGAACTCAGACTTTACAACGAACCATAGTCCAGATGGGCTTCCTATCTTTTAAATGTGGGCCTTTTCTTACCCCACCAAAACGTAACTTTACTGTTATTTCAAATGAATTTACTTACAGCACTTATCCTACAACTGTTTAACAAATGTTTTACTGCATTACCTGCCAAAAATATTTCGTTTTGTGTATGGATCCTATCTGTTATGCCGGGTAGGCTGTGGAGATGGTTGGAACTATTATATCAATTGTTGTGGTAGCACCCAACCTTTTAATGTCGGGTCCTCGTGCCGGATGATAAATGCCCGCTAGATTGGCGTGAAGGTTGGAACTATGTTGTGTTAACATATGCTTGCAGAGAGCGTGTGTAGGCCGACGGGATTACGGCCGGTCACGGCGTCGTAGACGGGAGGCCTCCTCTCGACGCTTATTTATTTATTATTATGTATTGTGACTATGAGATACGGACCATACACACTAAGAAAATGCCCTGCCAGCTATGTTTACTTAACCGAAAATGATTTGGTAAGCACAAGGCATTTTAACTAAAACCTCGCGACTTACTCGATATTGGCAACAGAATCCAAATATCATCAAATGTTTTCGCATAAGTCCACCGAGTGCAATTTCTTGTACTTAGCCCCGCATGTTTGTTTTAAATGTGCGCAGTTGAGCTCGATGGTGATGATGGGGGATGTGTTGAGGAGTCCAAATGTCCTCGACCGGTTTACTTCAATTTTGGGTTATACTTGAATGCATATCGTCATATATGTATTCACACACTTTCCGCTGCTATACTCTGAACTCCTTTAATTATGCTTTATGTTACAAACTATCGAGGTCCATCGGATCAGGCCAAGTTTTGGGGTCCGATGGCCTAAACTTTTTTTTCAAAAACGTTATAACATCACTTCATATTCTGCTCAAGCATGTTAGTTTATTTTTATGCATCTTTATTTTACCCATGTAATCCCCTAAAATACTACTCCTAGTATTAGTCGCTCTCCAGTCCGGGTTGGTCCGGAATGGGGTCGTGACAGAAGTGGTATCAGAGCGCTTTTGCTCTTTGTAAACCCAAAACCTTTTATTCTAAGTCTAGATCGAGTCACTGGACTTCTAGAAACCTACTGACTCCTCTCAACACTCCATCACATCGAGCTCAACCGGGAAAAAGGTAATCTGCATTTCTTTCTCAAACTCATGAAATGGAAAACTTCGCATGACGAGCGGTGTTAGAGGAACTTTTGAGAAATATTATTATTATGAAAATTTTTGAAGTTGAGAAAGAAATTTTTCCAAATTTTTTGAATTGAGCCAATACAATTGCTCAAGTATTGAGATGGAAGTGTATGGTAGTATCGAGTTGAATGATCAACATGAAACGAACGAATTCATTTTTAATATGTATATGAGTTGATCATGACTATCTTTTGGAAGTATATAAAACTTTACCTTCCGACTTCCAAAATTTTATTTATGATATGTTATCATGAGGCGAACTTAGACTCTAAGGAGCATGCTCACGTATCGTGAAAGAACATAGAAGTACGAACTTCTTTTCCTTATGCGAACAAAAGAACGATAGGAAGAATGAAAGTAAGGACACCCTTGGGCACGGACGACGGAAGACGAGCGAGAAGGATGAACGAGGACGACCTCAACCTTTAAGCTGAATGACGTCGGCACTCCATCATCACTTCGACACGAGTGACCAGCAACACGAATCACGACGTGGACGTCACTTACGGCTTCAGATTGTTCAGCCCGACTCAAGGACCCAAATATGGTAGACATATTACGTCGACGTACGTCTCGATTGACATTTTTGCACGATCGCGCAAATTTCCTGCACTGCGCAGTAGATTTGTTTTAGCTAGATCTCCCTCGTTAGGACTCCGATTTACGCATGGTTTTCACCTACGTACTCCTAACGCACTGATCTTCATTTGTTATGAAGAACAGAATCCCTAATTCTGTCTCCAGAATACGATAGAGTCTGTTAAACTCTAGCTTAAGTGTTTGATATAAGACAAGGATCTCGTAGCGTATGTTAAGATATCATTAGCTACATGTATATGTTTGGGTAAGACTAAGAAGGTAAGTTGTGGTATGTATTGTACATTATGATGTTGCCTACATTATAGAATTGTTAGTTCTAGCCTAGTCGCTTCTCGTTATGCTATCCTTTCTGTTTTGAGATAACGATAGTTGACTTACGTTAGTTTTAACCGTGGCAGATGGAGGAGATGCGTTATATCGCTAGGAGAAGGGTAGGACCTCATGCCCCACCCGAGGAGCTGATGCGCACCTATAGGGAATGTTGGATGTGCGCCGGGGAAGACCTAGGTGAGTTTCTGGCGTACTACCTTCGGTTGTGGAGGAACGCCCGAGCCTATGGCGCAACCGACTACGATGGCATCAAGAGACTCCTAGCTATACTCCCTTGTACCTGGGATGGTTATGCCCGAGAGGTATCGGGAGACTACATCTATCGCATTCCCCGAGGTTATGATTTGATTGGGGATCTGCCCAGGTTCGTGAGTCACCTGACTTACGTGTACAGTATCTACGGAGCCGCACCGATGGGACCCTATCTCCCTCCACGGGAGTACACTTGGCGTGACGAGTCGCCAGAGTGGCTGTACCTTGAGGTTCCGAGACAGGTTGATCCAGTGATACCCCTGTACCGGATGGACGAGGGCAGGATGTACGAGGTGGATAGGGCAGCACGCCCTAGAGCCTTGGGAGAGCCCGTGTTGCCACCAGCAGTTTTTGGACACCCAGTACGTCCGCCGCTACCGCCCCTACCACCTGCATCCGATCCACCACCAGCCGAAGACGAAGAGCCTTTCCGCCGGACAGCGCGGATGAGAGTATTAGATACCTTCCCTGGATATGACCCGACCCGAGTATGCTACAGTCCGATCCGCCACAACTACGACTTGTACGGCGCGGATAACTTTGGACCCCTGCGCGACATACCGATGATGGAAGCCAGCGGTGCAGGACCATCCAGAGTACGACCTCGTGAGGACGATTCGGATGAGGAAGACGACTCCGAAGAGGAGGAAGACCCTGAGGAAGACGCGGAGTAGGAAGGAAACTCGTGAAGACCTTAGGCGATGTTTTAATTAGAAATTGTTTCGTTATGACTAGCATGTGTGCTAGCTTTTTCCTTTTTATTTCAATACCATGGTTCTAGGACTCGGATTTTCTTTTGGCCGTGTGGGCCCGAAACCTTGTTATTTCTATTCTCTATGATTCTCGATGTTAGACATCTTGTTTTTGACAAACCTTGGTTATCTATCCACATATATTTTTGACCCAAGTGGGGCCTTTTTGGTGACAATTGTCTATGCTATGGATGAATTGTTTTACTTTTATATCGCTTTAAGAAGAAGCTATGAAAACCTTATTTTGTTAAGTTGCAAGCGTTTAGTAATTAACGATGGTATGTTTTATATAGCAGAATGCCTCCGAGAAGAAACCCAGAAAGAGAACCCAGAGGTCGAGGAAGACCTAGAGGAAGGGGTAGAATCCCCGAGCAAGAACCAGAAGATAATCCCCAACCACCGCCTCCACCTCAACCCGATCGCAGGATCGAAGAACTATTTTTGAGGCAAAACCCTCCTGTTTTTAACGGAAAGGGGAGCCCGGAAGAAGCCGAACAATGGGTTAGGGCCATCGAACAGATTTTCACTTTCTTAAGGTGCACGGCACAGGAAAGGATGTCGTGTGTTACCTTCCAGCTGATTGGACCAGCTGACTTCTGGTGGGAGGCCAGAAAGAAGACTTTTACAGCCGAACAACTGGAAGAATTCTCGTGGGAGGATTTCAAGAGAGATCAGCTGTACGAAAAGTATATCCCCAAAAGCTATAGGGGGAAAGAGGCGAGAGTTTTCCGCTAAAACAAGAAAAATTATCCAGAATCGACTATGATCGCACTTCTCGCGAGATGTCGAGATATGCGCCAGATCTGGTGGACACCGACTTGAAAATGTCGGAAAAGTTCAGGTCAGGGCTAAGAATGGAGATACGCATGTCTCTTGCCAGCCACGGAGACCTATCTTACACCGAAGCTCTCGCACGAGCTTTGGATATTGAGGCGGCTATGACCGAGAATAAGATGGTGTCGTCTCAGACACACGGTAATTTGGACAAGGGAAAAGGGAACTGGGACCCCAACCGCGGGAATAACAACCGTGGAAACTATGGAGAAGCAAGTCACAAGCGCCCGTGGCAAGGAAACACGGCGCAACAGGGACAGAACTGGAAGAGAGCAGCTTATGCTCCACCAGCAAGGGGACCACAGGAACAGTCAAGGGCACCTCAATGCCCTAGATGCCATAGAGCACACAAGGGTGTGTGCACGGAAAACGTGGTAAGCTGTTACAAGTGCGGGGCAAACGGGCATTACGTCAATAATTGCCCAATGTCACGTTCGGATATTAGGCCGAACCAACCGGGCAATGCTCAGCCACTAAGGGCTATACAGCTTCAACCCCAGCCGCCGCAGCAATTCCAACCCCAACCCCCGCAACTCCAATGGCAACAACCCCAGCCTCAACAACAACTCCAACAGCCACCACAATGGCAAGAAGCAAGAAGAAGAATTCCGAACCGCATGGCGCCACCGCCCAACAACAAGCAGAGGCGGCAACCACGCGCTAACGCCAGAAATGGCAAAGAATAAAGCCAAAGCAAAGCAGCCGCCAATAAACAAGGACCGGCGCCCGTCACCTCACCGACTCAGCGAGCCTACGCCTCGTGATAGAGGCGAACGAACAAAACAAGGAAACTTGGCGGTATGGGAGTTCTCCTCAACCTACCGTTATAGATTGTTCGACACGGGTGCTTCAGATTCTTTTATTGCAAAATCATGCGAGAAATGCTGGGCCTTAGGTCCGAAAGGTCAAGCCGTGATATGAGAATCTCATCGCCTATAGGAGGGATTATGATTGTTACACACTTTTGCTCGAACCTAGAGTCGACATTAGATCACTTAAGGTTATGGCTAACAATCTAAACATAATACCCATGGATGATGTAGACATAATCCTGAATGGATCTGGTTAGCTAAGAATCATTCCACGATTCTCTCAGAAGGAAAGGAAAATTTCGCTTCACTTTCTCGACAAGAAGCTACGATTTTCACCGGATCGCACGGGAAGGAGGATTCGATAGTATCAAGACTACAAGCTAGGAGGATGATGAACCAAAAGGATGCCATGCATTCCTTGTTTATTTAAACGATGAGGATAAACCCGCGCTGGTAGAAGACATTAAAGTTGTCCGAGAATTTCCTGACGATTTCAAAATCCGCCAGACTACCTCCTAATAGACAATCGAGTTTACCATCGACTTGGAGCCGTGATCAGCCCTGTCGTCGGCGCCTATAGGATGGCCCCAAAGGAGCTAGAAGAGCTGAAAATCCAAATCCAAGAGCTTTTGGATCTAGGATTCATTAGGCCGAGTGTTTCACCTTGGGGAGCGCCTGTTTTGTTTGTTAAGAAGAAGGATGGTTCTTTAAGGATGTGCATCGATTATAGAGAGCTAAATAAGATGACACTAAAGAACAAATACCCTTTACCCAGAATTGATGACCTGTTTGATCAATTGCGAGGAGCGGGTGTATTCTCGAAAATTGATCTTAAGTCAGGATACCACCAGCTGAAAATACGGCCTGAAGATGTACCGAAGACTGCATTCCGAACCAGATATGGCCACTATGAATTCATAGTTATGCCATTCGGGTTAACCAATGCACCAGCCGTGTTCATGGACCTCATGAACAGAGTATTTCATCCATTTTTGGATAAATTTGTTTTGGTCTTCATAGATGACATCCTTATTTATTCAAAGAATGAAGAGGATCATAAGGAACATCTACGAACGGTTTTGCAAACCTTGAGAAATGAAAGACTCTTTGCTAAGTTTAGCAAGTGTGAGTTTTGGCTGAAGGAAGTTATGTTCCTTGGACACATCGTGTCTCCATCAAGGTATAAAAGTAGATCCACCAAAGTAGAGGCCGTGCAAGAATGGAAATCACCAAGAACACAAAGACGAAATCGTAAGTTTCCTAGATTAGTGGTTACTTTAGGAGATTCATCAAGGATTCTCCAAAATTGCAAGGCCAATAACCTAGCTACTTGGAAGGAATCAAGTTCAATCGACAGATGAGTGCGAGATGAGTTTCCAAATACTCAAGGAAAAATTGACAAAGGCACCAGCTCTAGCATCCCGTAAGTCGGATAAGGGTATGTGGTCTATACCGACGCATCTAAGACCGGACTGGGTTGTGTTTTGATGCAAGAAGGAAAAGTGATAGCCACGATCCCGACAACTCAGACCCCACGAGCTGAACTACCCAACCCACGATTTGGAATTAGCAGCTGTAGTTCATGCCCTAAAAATTTGGAGACACCATCTCTATGGTGTAAGATGTGAGATCTTCACGGATCATAAAAGTTTGAAGTATTTCTTCGAACAAAGAGACCTGAATATGAGACAAAGAAGATGGCTAGAATTAGTAAAAGATTACGACTGTAGTATTAACTATCACCCGGGCAAGGCGAATGTAGTAGCTGACGCCTTGAGTCGTAAGAGCCATACCAAGTTAGGATGTCTTTTGACAAGAGGAAAACTCGTTGAAGAGTTTGGCAGATGAAGATTGAACTGGTTGAACCACCCAGATAATCGTGAGTCAGATCGCTACACTCACACTGACATCTGATCTAAGAAAAAGAATTGTCGAGAGACAAAGGATTGAGGAAAAGTTGGAAAAGATCCGAGAAAGGCTAAGGTCCAAGGATTCAAGAATTTCAAGAGGCGCCGATAACGCCTTATTGTTTGAAGGTAGGATATGCGTTCTCGACGACGCCGATGCTTCGTAACGAAATCATGAGTGAGGCTCACGGCACGCCCTACACCGCCCACCCAGCAAAGACTAAGACGTATCGGACCAAGGAAAAATTTTGGTGGGAAGGCATGAAACGAGACATAGCTTCTTTCAGAGAACGCGCCTTGTTTGTCAACAAGTGAAGGCACTACACCAATGTCCCTATGGGAAGTTACAACCGCTGGAAATCCTCGAATGGAAGTGGGACGATATAACGATGGATTTCAAGTTACAGCTTACCCAAATCGAGAAGAGGAAACACAGCCATATGGGTAATTGTGGATAGACTTACTAAAAGTGCTCACTTTCTACCTATTCAAAGCACTTATGGATCCGATAAGTTGGCCTAACTATACGTTAAGGAAATTGTACGACTACATGGAGTGCCAAAATCTATTACCTCTGATCGAGACTCCAAGTTCACATCCAGATTTTGGATTAGCTTGCAGAGAGAACTGGGTACGAGATTAAACTTCAGTACAGCATTCCACCCACAAACCGATGGACAGTCGGAGAGAACAATCCAAACGCTAGAAGATATGCTTAGAACTGTAATTTTGGATCGAGGTACAAAATGGGAAGATATTTTACCTCTGATTGAATTTGCTTACAACAACAGTTATCAAGCGACGATCGGCATGGCCCCATACGAGGCCCTGTATGGCAAAAAGTGTAGATCACCACTTTATTGGGATGAAGTCGGTGAGAGAAAAGTCATAGGGCCTGATGCGCGAGCGAGATGATCAAATCGTTCGACAAATTAGGATGAGGATAAAAGAAGCTCAGGATAGACAGAAATCTTACGCTGATACGCGTAGATCCGAGCTACAGTTCGAGGATGGAGACAAAGTATTCCTTAAGGTCTCTCCATCAAAAGGGATTGTCAGGTTTGGCCTGAAAGGAAAGCTTAGACCCCGCTTCATAGACCTTATGAGATCCTAGAAAGGATAGGTCCAAGAGCTTATAGGTTCGCTCTTCCGCCAAACCTAGGAAATGTCCATAATGTTTTCACGCCTCACAATTACGAAAATACGCTCACGACCCAAAGCACGTGATTCACCAAGACGACGTGATCCTCGAGCGGACATGAGCTATAAGGAAGAACCCGCAGCCATACTTGACCACAAAGTCCAGCAACTACGGAGCAAGTCGATTCCGTTAGTCAAAGTGTTGTGGAGACACCACGGACAAGAAGAAGCCACGTGGGAGCTTGAAGAAGTAATGAGGAAAAATACCCGATTTATTTTTCTAAGAGGTATACAAATTTCGGACTAAATTTTTCGTAAGGGGTGGAATGTAATATTCCAAAGAAACGAATATACGACACGGTATTCTAAACCCGTAATTGTGGTTTTGTCAGATATTATCTTTTACGACGACTAATCTTGTTATTTCGATACGATATCGTTATAACGACTTTTCATAATTCACTAAGGATTGTGAATTAAAGGAAAGATATATTACGTAAATGATTCGTCAATATGTTTTAACGTCAAACGCGCGATCGAACGCCGCCTTTTCATGAAATTTTCTCGAGCGGTGAAGCTTGGAATTAATTTCCATCTTAATTCCTTTATTAAATGGAATATATTTATTTAGTAAGTATGAACTTATCTGCACCATTTTGAGATGAGTCGATTTTGAACGTTTTGAGACGTTAACGTTAACGCCTGAGACGATTTGAAAATGAGTTTTATGCTCGGGAAATTTTAATAATTAATTTCCTATTATTATTTTAAATAATTACAGTATTAATGATTATTAAAATCAATATTTGAGATATTAAAACTCGATATTCTCTAATTTTAATTTCGAAAACCCTAAACTTATAAATAAGGGTTTTATCACATGAAATGATACCATTAAATTATCCTATGGTATCTAAACTTTATAATATGATATATATGAATATTATTAAGAATTAAATCAGAATTTTAACCATAAAAATCGAAGGTTTCAGTTTTTATAAAAATTGAAACCCTATTTGCGAAATTAGGGTTTTTATTTCACAAAATGTGTAATAACTTTATCCTATGCTATTATTTAATATCTAAATCATATATTATGATATATATGGGTATATTTGGGACGAAAATTACATGAGTATCAATAATAGGTGTAATTTATATTTTTAATCCTATTTTTCCAATTTTGGATCGGTAATTTCGAATTTATGCATAAGTGATGATTTAATTATTTTATTGGCATGTATTATATATCTATGACCTATTATATGATTAATACAATGTATTAAGAGTTTTTAAAAATAAAATCAGCCTAAACCCCCCCCCCATGCGCCGATTATGCTTCATCTCTTCCCCATGCACAATGATTTCCACTTTTTGAAATTGCCCAATACATGAATAGCTCCTTTAACACACTTCAATCATCACCTAAACAACTACCAAGGGCTGCAGATTTTGCCCTTTCCTTGCCCAAAATCGAGAGTGAGAGAGGTATAGGAGAGGCTTTTCATTTTACTCATTATCTTTCACTCCATCTTTCAAACTCACAAAATACACTCTCCATTCTCTCAAAATTCTGCCCAAAACCGAGAGCTCTTCCCCCATTTTCAGATTTTTCTTCTCCCTTCTCCACTTCACAACCTTGATACATACTTTGTTCTTGGATACTAGACCATTCTCAAGGTAATACTAAGACCATAGCACCGATTTCTCTCTTCTATTACTCAAGAAAATCGAAACAGTTTTATATATATGTATATGTTTCAAGGTTGTATATACATGAATATGTATGTTTTAAATGTTTTATGGATGAATATGTGTTCTTAAGGTTTTATGTACAAAATGTGAGAAAATATGCTTAGATGAACATAGGTTGTTATATATGAAATGTATGGATGTATCTAGCCTATGCATGATTTTCAACCATAGTAGGTGTTTGAAATAATTTTGAAAGTATACAAAATATGTATAATGACCGAGCATGTTCTAAGTATTTTAGTGATGTATTATTGCTCTATTATATGATTTAAGACTATGGTATTAATTTAGAAATTTTTAGAAAACCCTAGCTTTTATTCTTACAAAACCGTGAGCTTATGTATGATGTACATTGATGTATGATTTTTATTTCAAGCATACAATAGCATATTATTGCTTTAGAACCTTGATTATATGTTCTATGATTTAATTAGAATTTTTGAAAACCATATACTTGATTTCTAAAAATTACCGTGAGCATTTAAATTTCATAGGTTGGTGTATGATTTTATTTTTGAACATGCAATGGTGTATTAGTGCTTTAGTATATTGTTTATGTATTGTGTAAAATTATTAGAATTTTTGGAAATCAAATACTAAATTAAATCAAATAAACCGTGAGTGATATGCTCTTGAAAGTGATGATTTAATTAGTTTTGATAAATATTATGATGTTATATTACTATACTATAGTTATAAACATAGTATATAATTATTGGAATTTTTGAAAATCAAACGACACCTTGAATCGAAAAAGCCGAGAGCATTACAAGCTCATATGGTGACGATTTAAATTGGTTTGGTTGATATTATGATCTTACAATGTTATAATATAATGTTTAATGATGTTGGAATTTAATTGGAATTTTTAGAAATTGTTTGCTATTTATTTGGTAATTATCTCGTAATTACCGTGAATAATTGTTAGATATTGTGAAATGAATGTTTATGATGAACAATAGGTTATATTAATGATTTATATTGATGTTGGGATATTATACTAGGTATATATCAATTTTGGGAATTTTTGGATAATTATTCCTTAATTTTTGAAATTACCGTAAATATATATATATGTATATATATAAATAAATAGCAAATAATACCATATGAATCTAATAAATTCATATTCTGGACCATAGTGTATAATAATGCACTATATTAATTTAGAAAAATTTTCAAAGGTCATTTGACATTTTTAAATTAATTATCGAATTTTCGATAATTAATAAGGATTTTTAAATCCTTTTTAAAACAGTTTATTAATAAAATATATGTCTATTAATATTCTGGACAGTTTATGAATTTTACAAAATTTTATAAACATAGATTGCTATGTTTGAGACAAACGTTCGTTTTATAACGTTTTAAAAACCAAAATACGCTTTTTAATTATAAAAAGAGTTATTAAAAATGCGAAAATATTTATAAGTCCTTGATTTACAAGATAAATCGAGAAATAGGACTTTACGTTTTCAAATCGATCAAATTCGATTTATAAAACAAAATAGTAAGAAATTACTATTTAAAAGTCAAAATCATCGACTTTGTAGACCCGTTGTCGACTTCGTTGACTTTTCAAGTCAAACGCACGATTATACGCTTATAAACACGTCAAGACGCAGCGTAAGATATACTAATTGAGTATGATACCTCATTAGAAAGAAAAGATTTCACTAATGAAATCCATATATCGAGAAACGCACTCAACACGTTGAACGATCTCGCGAGCGAGAACAATTCAATGTGATACGATTAGAGACGTATTCAATTCACTAAGGAATTCAGTCTCACATCTATATGAAATATCGAAGTTATCTTAGCTTTGAAAGTCTCGAAGACTTGAGCGACGTACTAAAGCCTCGCCAGAAAAGCGTGACGCAAACGCAATGATGAGATTTTGACGAACGATCGAACCTAGGACTTTTACAACGAACCATAGTCCAGGTGGGCTTCCTATCTTTTAAATGTGGGCCTTTTCTTACCCCACCAAAACGTAACTTTACTGTTATTTCAAATGAATTTACTTACGGCACTTATCCTACAACTGTTTAACAAATGTTTTACTGAATTACCTGCCAAAAATATTTCGTTTTGTGTATGGATCCTATATGTTATGCCCGGGTAGAAATTGTGGAGATGGTTGGAACTATTATATCAATTGTTGTGGTAGCACCCAACCTTTTTAATGTCGGGTCCTGTGCCGGATGATAAATGCCTGGCTAGGATTGGCGTGAAGGTTGGAACTATACGCTGTGTTAACATATGCTTGCAGAGAGTGACTGTGTGCTGTACGGGATTACGGCCGGTCACGGCGTCGTAGATGGGAGGCCTCTCGACGCTTATTTATTTATTATTATGTATTGTGACTATGAGATACGGACCACACACCAAGAAAATGCCTGGCCAGGCTATGTTTACGAACTGAAAATGATTTGGTAAGCACAAGGCATTTTAACTAAAACCCTTGTGACTTACTCGATATTGGCAGCGTAATCCAAATATCATCAAATGTTTTCGGCATAAGTCCACCGAGTGCAATTTCTTGTACTTAGCCCCGCATGTTTGTTTTAAATGTGCGGGTTGAGCTCGATGGTGATGATGGGGATGTGTTGAGGAGTCCAAAGTGTCCTCGACGGTTTACTTGAATTTTGGGTTATACCTTGAATGCATATCGTCATATATGTATTCACACACTTTCCGCTGCTATACTCTGAACTCCTTTAATTATGCTTTATGTTACAAACTATCGAGGTCCATCGGATCAGGCCAAGTTTTGGGGTCCGATGGCCTAAACTTTTTTTTTCAAAAACGTTATAACATCACTTCATATTCTGCTCAAGCATGTTAGTTTATTTTTATGCATCTTTATTTTACCTATGTAATCCCCTAAAATACTACTCCTAGTATTAGTCGCTCTCCGGTCCGGGTTGGTCCGGAATGGGGTCGTGACAGTATAAAAATAGAATGATGATGACCGAATGCTTCTTAGTGTGTTCTAAGCATGTCTTATTGATCTATGTTATGATTTAAGACTATGGTATGAATTTAGAAATTTTAGGAAAACCCTAGCTTGAATTTTCATTAGAACCGTGAGCTTATCTATGTTATACCTTAGTGTATAATTTTTATTTCAAGCATGTAATGACATATTAATTCTTTAGAACCTTGATTATATGTTCTATGATTTAATTAGAAATTTTGAAAACCATATGCTATGATTTTTGAAAAGTACCGTGAGCTTATAATTGTATAGCTTGGTGTATGACTTTATTTTTGAACATGCAATGGTGTTTTAATGATTTAGTATACTATTTATGCATTGTGTGAATTAATTAGAATTTTTGGAAATCAAATACTATTTTAAATCAAATAAGCCGTGAGCTTGTTGCTCTTGAAGGTGATGATTTAATTAGTATTGATAAATATTATGATGTTATATTAGTATACTATAGTGTATAAACATAGTATATAATTATTGGAATTTTTGAAAATCAAATAACATTTTGAATCCAAAAAGCCGAGAGCTATTGAGCTCCATATGGTGATGATTCAAATGTTTTTGGTTGATTTTATGATGTTACAATGTTATAATATAATGTTTAATGATGTTGGAATTTATTTAGAATTTTTAGAAATTATTTGCTAATTATTCGGCAATTATCAATTATTACCGTGAATAATTGCTATATATTCTTAAATGAATGGTTATGGTGAACTATAGGTTATATATGTGATGTATATTGATGTTGGGATATTATACTAAGTATATATCAATTTTGGAAATTTTTGGATAATTATTCCCTATTTATTGAAATTACCGTAAACATATATATGTATATATATAAATAAATAGCAAATAATATCATATGAATTTTATAAATTCATATTCTGGACCATAGTGTATAATAATGCACTATATTAATTTAGAAAATTTTTCAAAGGTCATTTGACATTTTTAAATTAATTATCGAGTTTTCGATAATTAATAAGGATTTTTAAATCCTTTTTAAAACAGTTTATTAATGAAATATTTGCTAAATTAATATTCTGGACATTTTTTTTTTAAATTTTACAAAATTTTATAAACATAGATTGCTATGTTTGAGACGAACGTTCATTTTATAACGTTTTAAAAACCAAAATACGCATTTTATTTATAAAAAGGGTTATTAAAATGCGAAAATATTTATAAGTCCTCGATTTACGAGATAGATCGAAAAATAGGACTTTACGTTTTCAAATCGATCAAATTCGATTTATAAAACAAAATAGTAAGAAATTACTATTTAAAAGTCAAAATCGTTGACTTTGTTGACCAGTGTTGACTTCGTTGACTTTTCAAGTCAAACGTACGATTATCGCTTATAAATACGTCCAAGCGCTGTAAGATATACTAATTGAGTATGATACCTCATTAGTAAGAAAAGATTTCCCAAATGAAATCCATATATCGAAAACGTTTATATCGTTGAGCGTATCTCGAGGAACGAGAACAAGTCAATCGTATACGTGTTAGAGCGTATCAATTCACTAAAGATTTCACTACATCGATATGCAATATCAAGTTTTATCTTAGTTTTCGAAAGTCTCGAGAGACTTGAGCGACGTACTAAAGCCTCGCTTTTTCGAAGGTATGGACGCAAACGCAATGACGGGATTTTGACGAGCGAGCGAACACAGGACTTTTACAACAAACCATAGTCCGGTGGGCTTTTATCTTCAAAATGTGGGCCTTTTTACCCCACTAAAATGTGACTTTAATGTTATTCCAAATGAGTTTATTTACTGATACTTATTCTACAACTGTTATCAAATGTTTTCTTGCATTACACCGCCAAAATTATTTCATTTTGTGTATGGATCCTATCTGTTTGCCGGGTAGTTGTGGAGATGGTTGGAACTATTATATCATTTGTTGTGGTAGCAGCCAACCTTTTAATGTCGGGTCCTATGCCGGATGATAAATGCACAGCTAGGATTGGCGTGAAGGTTGGAACTATCTGTTGTGTTAACATATGCTTGCAGAGTGATTGTGTGTTATGCGGGACTACGGCGGTCACGGCGTCGAGGTGGGAGCCTCCTCTCGACGCTTATTTATTTATTATTATGTATTGTGACTATGAGATACGGACCATACACACCAAGAAAATGCCTTGCCAGGCTATGTTTCTGAACCGAATAATTTGGTAAGCCCAAGGCATTTTAACTAAAACCCTTGTGACTTACTCGATATTGGCGATGTAATCCAAATATTATCAAATGTTTTCGGCATGAGTCCACCGAGTGCAATTTCTTGTACTTAGCTACCGCATGTTTGTTTTTAAATGTGCGGGTTGAGCTCGATGGTGATGATGGGGATGTGTTGAGGAGTTCGGTGTCCTCGACCGATTTACTTGAATTTGTGGGTTATACCTTGAATGCATATCGTCATATATGTATTCACACACTTTCCGCTGCTATACTCTGAACTCCTTTATTTATGCTTTATGTTTACAAACTATCGAGGCCCATCGGATCAGGCCAAATTTTGGGGTCCGATGGCCTAAACCTTTTTCAAAAACATTATGACATCACCTCATATTCTGCTCAAGCATGTTAGTTATTTTTCATGCATCTTTATTTTACCCATGTAACCCCTAAAATACTACTCCTAGTATTAGTCGCCCTCCAGTCCGGGTTGGTCCGGAATGGGGTCGTGACAGAAGTGGTATCAGAGCATTTTGCTCTTTGTAAACCCAAAACCTTTTATTCTAAGTCTAGATCGAGTCACTGGACTTCTAGAAACCTACTGACTCCTCTCAACACTCCATCACATCGAGCTCAACCGGGAATAAGGTAACTGCATTTCTTTCTCAAACTCATGAAATGGAAAATTTCTGCATGATGAGCAAGTTAGAAGAACTTTTTGAGAAATTTTATTATTATGAAAATTTTTGAAGTTGAGCAAGAAAATTTTTTCCAAATTTTTTTGAATTGAACTAATACAATTGCCCAAGTATTGAGATGGAAGTGTATGGTAGTATCGAGTTGAATGATCAACATGAAATGAACGAATTCATTTTGAATATGTATATGAGTTGATCATGACTGTCTTTTGAAATCATACTTCCAAATTTGCAAATAAAACTTTACTTTCCGACTTTAAAAAAACATAGAAGAACGAACTTCTTTTCCTTACGCGAATAAAAGAACGATAGGAAGAATGAAAGTGATGATACCCTTGAGCACGGACGACGAAAGACAAGCAAGAAGGATGAACAAGGACGACCTCAACCTTAAAGCTGAACGACGTCGGCACTTCATCATCACTCTGACACGAGTAAGCAGCCACACGAATCACGACATGGACGTCACTTACGGCTTCAGAATGTTCAGCCTCGACTTAAGGACCCAAATATGGAAGACGTATTACGTCGACGTACGTCTCGATTGACATTTTTGCACGATCGCGCAAATTTCCTGCACTGCGCAGTAAATTTGTTTTAGCTAGATCTCCCTCGTTAGGACTTCGATTTACGCATGGTTTTCATCTACGTACTCCTAACGCACTGATCTTCATTTGTTATGAAGAACAGAATCCCTAATTCTGTCTCCAGAATACGATAGAGTCTGTTGAACTCTAGCTTAAGTGTTTGATATAAGACAAGGATCTCGTAGGGTATATTAAGATATCATTAGCTTATATGTTATACGTTTGGGTAAGACTAAGAAGGTAAGTTGTGGTATGTATTGTACATTATGATGTTGCCTACCTTATAGAATTGTTTAGTTCTAGCCTAGTTGCTCCTCGCTATGCTATCCTTTCTGTTTTGAGGTGACGATAGTTGACTTACGTTAGTTTTAATCATGGCAGATGGAGGAGATGCGCTATATCGCTAGGAGGAGGTAGGACCTCATGCCCCACCCGAGGAGCTGATGCGCACCTATAGGGAATGTTGGATGCGCCTGGGAAGACCTAGGTGAGTTTACGGCGTACTACCTTGGTTGTGGAACGCCCGAGCCTATGGCGCAACCGACCACGATGGCATCAAGAGACTCCTAGCTATACTCCCTTGCACAGGATGGTTATGCCGAGAGGTATCAGGAGACTACATCTATCGCATTCCCCGAGGTTATGATTTGATTGGGGATCTGCCCAGGTTCGTGAGTCACCTGACTTACGTGTACAGTATCTACGGAGCCGCACCTATGGGACCCTATCTCCCTCCACGGGAGTACACTTGGCGTGACGAGTCGCCAGAGTGGCTGTACCTTGAGGTTCCGAGACAGGTTGATCCAGTGATACCCCTGTACCGGATGGACGAGGGCAGGATGTACGAGGTAGATAGGGCAGCACGCCCTAGAGCCTTGGGAGAGCCCGTGTTGCCACCAGCAGTTTTTGGACACCCAGTACGTCCGCCGCTACCGCCCCTACCACCTGCGTCCGATCCACCACCACCCGAAGACGAAGAGCCCTTCCGCCGGACAGCGCAGATAAGAGTATTAGATACCTTCCCTGGATATGACCCGATCCGAGTATGCTACAGTCCGATCCGCCACAACTACGACTTGTACGGCGCGGATAACTTTGGACCCCTGCGCGACATACCGATGATGGAAGCCGGTGCAGACCATCAGTGCGACCTCGTGAGGACGATTCGGATGGGAAGATGACTCAAGAGGAGGAAGACCTTGAGGAAGACGCGGAGTAGGGAGGAAACTCGTGAAGACCTTAGGCGATGTTTTGATTAGAATTTGTTTTGTTATGACTAGCATGTGTGCTAGCTTTTCCCTTTTTATTTCAATACCATGGTTCTAGGACTCGGATTTGCTTTTGGCCATGTGGGCCCGAACCCTTGCTATTTCTATTTTTTTTTCCTATGATTGTCGATGTGGGACATCTTGTTTTTGACAAACCTTGGTTATCTATCTACATATATTTTTGACCCAAGTGGGGCCTTTTTGGTAACAATTGTCTATGCTATGGATGAGTTGTTTTACTTTTATATCGCTTTAAGAAGAAGCTATGAAAACCTTATGTTGTTAAGTTGTAAGCGTTTAGTAATTAACGATGGTATGTTTTATATAGCAGAATGCCTCCGAGAAGAAACCCAGAAAGAGAACCCAGAGGTCGAGGAAGACCTAGAGGGAGGGGTAGAATCCCCGAGCAAGAACAAGAGGATAATCCCCAACCACCGCCTCCACCTCAACCCGATCGCAGGATCGAAGAGCTATTTTTGAGGCAAAACCCTCATATTTTTAACGGAAAGGGGAGCCCGGAGGAAGCCGAACAATGGGTTAGGGCCATCGAACGGATTTTTACCTTTTTAAGATGCACGGCACAGAAAGGTCGTCGTGTGTTACCTTCCGGTGATCGGACCGGTGACACAGTGGGAGGCGGAAGAAGACTTTCTGACCGAACAGCTGGAAGAATTCTCGTGGGAGGATTTCAAGAGAGAGCTGTATGAAAAGTATATCCCCAAAAGCTATAGGGGGAAAAAGAGGCAGGAGTTTTTCCTGCTAAAACAAGAAAAATTATCTGTGAAGACTATGATCGCACTTCTGCGAGATGTCGAGATATCGCCAAATCTGGTGGACACGAGACTTGAAAATGTCGGAAAAGTTCGGTCGGGGCTAAGAATGGAGATACGCATGTCTCTTGCCAGCCACGGAGACCTATCTTACACCGAAGCTCTCGCACGAGCTTTGGATATTGAGGCGGCCATGACCGAGAATAAGTCGGTGTCGTCTCGGACACACGATAATTTGGACAAGGAAAAGGGCGGGACCCAACCGCGGGAATAACAACCACGGAAACTATGGAGAAGCAAGTCTGGCGCCGTAGCAAGGAAACACTGCGCGGAGGACAGAGGCGGAAGAGCGACTTATGCTCCACCGGCAAGGGACCACGAGGAGCAGTCGAGGGCACCTCAATGCCCTAGATGCCATAGAGCACACAAGGGTGTGTGCACGGCAAGCGTGGTAGGCTGTTACAAGTGCGGGCAACGGGCATTACGCCAACAGTTACCAAAGTGTCACGTTCGGATGTAGGCGAACCATCTATCTGACTTCAACCCCGGCCGCGCGGCGGTTTGACCCCAAACCCGCAACTCGGTGGCAACAACCCCAGCCTCAACAACAACCCCAACAGCCGCAACAATGGCGGAACAGAAGCAACAAATCCCAGAACGCGGTGGCATCGCTTAACAACAACAGCAGAGGCGGCAACCACCATGCCAGCGCCCGAATGGCAAAGAATAAGGCAGCGGCGGCCCGAATCAGCCGGACTAGCGCCCGTCGCCTCGGCCCGGCTCGGGCGAGCCTACGCTTGCATAGGAGGCGAGCGAACAAAACCAAGGAAACTTGGCGGTATGGGAGTTCTACTCAACCCACTGTTATAGTATTGTTCGATCTGGGTGCTTCGCATTCTTTATTGCAAAATCATGCGTGAAATCTTGGGCCTTAGGTGCGAAAGGTCAAGCCGAGGATATGAGAATCTCATCACCTATAGGAGGGATTATGACCGTTACCCACTTTTGCTCGAACCTAGAGTTGACATTAGGATCACTTAAGGTTCTGGCTAACGACCTAAACATAATACCCATGGATGATGTAGACATAATCCTCGTAATGGACTGGTTAGCAAAGAATCATTCCGCGATTCTCTGTAAGGAAAGGAAAATTTCGTTTCACTTTCCTGGACAAGAAGCCACGCACTTCCACGGGATCAGCATGGGGAGGAGGATTCCGATAGTATCAGTACTACAAGCTAGGAGGATGATGAACCAGAAGGGATGCCATGCATTCCTTGTTTATTTAAACGATGAGGATAAACCCGAAGCGCGGGTAGAAGACATTGAAGTCTGTTTGGTATGATTTTGTGATGATTCTTGGTATTGTTTTACGTGTCATTTTTTAGTGGTTTGTCCTATTTATGCCGTTGGATTGATTAATATTTATCGATTCGGACTTACTTCGTTGTTTCGATGTTTTGTAGAAAAAACGGTATTAAAATAGGATGAATTGGATCTGCCAAGGATCAATTATATTGAAGATCATTTCTATAGGAGTCCGTAGGCGGAAACGAATCGCAATTTGGAGTTCGGACGACGGAGAACGGATCATTTCTTCAAAGTCGCGCACGTGCACTCCGCGCCCCCGATGCTGAACACTTTCAATGCTTTTCATGAATAATAGAGAAGGAATCAAGGATTTTGTCCTTGATAAGAAGTAAAGTAAGTTGCGATAGGAGTCCGTAGGAGAAAACTGTGTACAAATCGGAGTTCAACGAAGGCGAACGGGTCAAAACAAAAACACTGCACAAAACAGTGTCGCCCGCGCAGCCCGCCGCGCGCCAGCTAGCCCGCACGCCCAGCGCGGTTCAGGCTTGAGCGCGCTCAGCCCTCTTCTCCACCATTTTGAGCGCGCGTTCAGCTCTCCCTTCAGCCCCCTTCAGCGCCATCTTCACCCCAGCCGGCGCTCAGCCACCCAAAGCCTCCCCAGCGCGCGCTGCTCTCCTCAACGCCGGTTCAGCCTATATCTTGAGCGCCCTCTCAAGCTTGAGCGCGCGTTCAGCTATTTCCCTCGCGCGTTCAGCTCCAACCGGCGTTCAGGCCGAAGGCAGAATGTTTTCTGAGCTCACGCTTTCCCCCAGCCGGCGTTCTATTGCAATACAGATTGTTTTCAAGAATGGCGCGCCGTCGCAACCGCGCCGTCGCCGGCCTTTTAATATATATATATACGCGTTAGGTTTTTTTTAGGGCGCTCTCAGTTCTTGACTTTTTTTGGTTTTTCTCCGCGCAGCCGGGCGCTGTTCCTCAAGTTTTGTTCCCAGATTTCTTCAGGCAACTTATCAGATACAATCTCTATTTAATTTCAGTTTAATTCCTTTTAATTTATGCAATTCGTTTCTTAATTCTTGTTGAACATTTACATGCTTTGTTTGGAGATTTTAATGGAATCAACTTCATGGTTTATTGTTTGATGAGTTTTATTGGATTCAATTCGTAGTGACAGTGGATTGTGTTCATGTTACTTTAATCTATCATGCCTTCGTTTAATTCATGTTCTTGTTGGATGATTGATAGTTATAGTTTATTTGCAATTTGATTTAGATTAGGGAATGACAAACCCTATGAATAATATGATTGCTTATGCTTTTGTTTATCGCTTTGATTTATCGCTTTCATAGTTCAACTAGGGATTGACAACCCCTGGTTTAGATTTATTGCTTTATTAGTATAGCTCGGGATTGACAACCCCTAGCTTAGGTTCGCCGTTTATTTCTCCGTTTTTCAATTCTTGCATGTTCAACCCTCGTTGTTATTAGAATGTTTAGGATTTAATCGCTTTACGTAAGTAACACGAACAATGGCCTGTTAAGTTTTCCTTGAGCAACGACTCGTGTTAACTTATCACGCCACGATTACTAAATGCGATTGAGTCAATTGAAAGTATACTTTTGGTTGAACAAATTTTGGCGCCGTTGCCGGGGAAAACTTTAGGCGTATTGTTTGTGTTGTTTGTTTTCTGTGTTTCTTTTTGTTCTGTTTCGTTATTTTCTTCCCCTGGTGCGTGTGATCTTGTTTTTGTTGTTGGTGTCTGTTAATGCAGGGTTACCAGCAGTACGAATGTGGTCAAGCTGGCTGGGGGGAGGAAAGTTCGTCGTATTGGGCAAATTCTTCTTTCGGAGAAGGAGCCCAGTTCGATTTTTCTGAGGGATACCCGTCAAACCATGAGCATCAAGCATACGATCCCTTCTGGGATCAACCACCTCCACCACAGTATGAGGAACAAACCTATGATCCCAACTGGAACCAACCACCTCCACCGTACTTTGAGGATCAAGCCTCCAATCCCTACTGGGATCAACCGCCTCCGCAGCACTATGAGGATCAATCCTACAATGCCTACTGGGAGCAACCACACCCTCCACCTCAGTATGAGTACCCACAACAACCACCTCCACCTCATTACTCATACCCGCAGCAGCCACCTCCACCTCAGATGACAGTTTGGAAGGATGAGTTAACTCAAAAAGAGAAGCTGTCCATTCAAAAAACGGATGCTTTAGTCCAAAGTTTGGATGCTGCAAATACCTCAGCTTTGCGTTTGGAGACGCAAATAGGATATGTCCAGAGCCTGCTTGATAAGCTGTTGCAACAAGGGAGGGAACTTCCAAACCAATCCGATCAGATCCAGTCGGTCACTGTTCTAGAAAGTGATCCAATAGTTGAAAATTGGGTGGGAGAGACACCTGAAGAGCCGCTGCAGCCAGATGAGGTGGAAAGTGAGAACGAGTGGGCACGTGTGGATGAGAAGCATAATCAGAGCCCCGATGACGTTTTTACGAGAACGGATAACAAGGAAGAGTGGGCAAATCCAGTCGATAGCATTCCAACACTCACTCTGGAGGTGAAAGAATTATCCAAACACGTGGAGGAGGATGAAGAGGGGATGAAGCAAGAGTGGGTACTCGAAGTTGATGACATGCCAAAACCCACTCTGAAAGTGAAAGAGCTGCCTCAACATGTGAAATACGTGATCCCAGAGGATGACACAATGATAACAAAGGTTGAGGTAACTTCAATAATTTGTCAACATCCTAATTCACCAAAGTATCGTGCTTTGGGAATTATAGTTAACTATTTTTCTTTGGAGAATAGGATGTTTGACTTGAGCTTAAATGATTCGTTGTTTGTTTCCTTTACTGTCCTCTATGCTTATATGGTTCACACTGATGCTTTGGCCGAGATGGTATTTCTGCAGGTGAAGGACTATGGATAGTCCGTTGTTTACCGGAACACGTCGTGCTCAAGACGTTAAATTGAGTACTTCGTGGGAGTTACCCACGGTTTTTTTTATTTTGTTTTTCTTTCTTTTTCTTTTTGCTTGTTTGTTGTTCTTTGATCTGTTTGTTATCTTTGTGTTAGTCTTGTTTGAATTTGGGAAGGAAGGATTTGCATATTTTGATCAGCGGTGAGATGAAGCTGGGATGCTCCAACTCTACAACACATTAAATCGATTATCGAGGAAGTATCATCCTCTATAGTCATTTTGAGCTTTTATGTTTTGAGCAGGGGGCGATGCTCGATTTAAAATGTGGGGATGTTTACTCGGTTTGTGTGCGTGATATATAGTTTTCGTATGCTTAATAGCGTGCCCTTGTGCTTATTTTGATTGTTTGGACGTAAGCTTTGTCTATGCGAGTAAGTTAGGATCTTGATTTGTGCTGTTGAACTACGTGGTATTGGTCAAACCGATTTTGAATTTCGAAACTTTTGGTGATATATGATTTGAGTATAATGTGAATTAGACGAGACCGTGATTGATAGAAAATGAATAGGGGAAATTGATGTGATTTGTCCGGCTAATGTTAGGGAGTGTTAACATTGTGGTTGCTATATACTTGTTTCATTTTATATATAAAAAAAAATGTGAAAAGAAGTAGAAAATGAGGAGAATGAAAGCTCCGATTATCTTGTTGAGATTGTTAAAATGGAGGATGGGATTATGTCCTCTTTCGTAATTTGAGAAATGGACATGGAAACCACGTTAGGAGACTCGAGTTCATCGAGTGCACCTTTCGAATATTATTCCAAAATCATTAAAACATTCTTTGTGCTTTATAAAAGAAACTTGTTGCTAAAGGTGACCACATTAGTTAGTTCACCCTAACGGAGAGTTGGGTGCGAGCGTAGATTACTTTTTATTTATTGGAAGTCAATTGCCGTTCTTGATTTATTTCGCATTATCTTTGAATTAAGTAAACACCAAGTTTGGGGAATTGCAAAGAGATTTGATTGATTAGAATAAGAGTTAAGTTGCATGAATTATCTTCCTATTCTTATTAGTATAGACTTTGCTCGAGGACAAGCAAATGGATAAGTGTGGGGGAGTTGTTTGGTATGATTTTGTGATGATTCTTGGTATTGTTTTACGTGTCATTTTTTAGTGGTTTGTCCTATTTATGCCGTTGGATTGATTAATATTTATCGATTCAGACTTACCCGTTGGATGAATTGGATCTGCCAAGGATCAATTATATTGAAGATCATTTCTATAGGAGTCCGTAGGCGGAAACGAATCGCAATTTGGAGTTCGGACGACGGAGAACGGATCATTTCTTCAAAGTCGCGCACGTGCACTCCGCGCCCCCGACGCTGAACACTTTCAATGATTTTCATGAATAATAGAGAAGGAATCAAGGATTTTGTCCTTCATAAGAAGTAAATTACGTTGCGATAGGAGTCCGTGGCTAAAACTGTGCACAAATCGGAGTTCGAGGCGGGCGAACGGTCAAAACAAAAACACTGCGCAAAACAGTGTCGCCCGCGCGCCGCGCGCTGCTCGCTTAGCCCGCACGCCCAGCGCCGGTTCAGGCTTGAGCGCGCTCAGCCTCTTCTCCACCATTTTGAGCGTTCAGCTCTCCTTCAGCCCCTTCAGCGCCATCTTCACCCCAGCCGCGCCAGCCACCCAAAGCCTCCCGGTAGGCTTGCCTCCTCAACGCGGTTCAGCCTATATCTTGGCGCCTCTCAAGCTTGGCGCGTTCAGCTATTTCCTCGCGTTCAGCTTCAACTGCGTTCAGCCGGGCGAATGTTTCTCGAGCTCACGCTTTCCCCACCGGCGTTCTATTGCAATCTGATTGTTTTCGCAACCGCGCCGTCCATAACCTAGCTCGACTTTTAATATATATATATATACGCGTTAGGTTTTTTTTTGGGGCGCTCTCAGTTCTTGACTTTTTTTGGTTTTTCTCCGCGCAGCCGGGCGCTGTTCCTCAAGTTTTGTTCCCAGATTTCTTCAGGCAACTTATCAGATACAATCTCTATTTAATTTCAGTTTAATTCCTTTTAATTTATGCAATTCGTTTCTTAATTCTTGTTGAACATTTACATGCTTTGTTTGGAGATTTTAATGGAATCAACTTCATGGTTTATTGTTTGATGAGTTTTATTGGATTCAATTCGTAGTGACAGTGGATTGTGTTCATGTTACTTTAATCTATCATGCCTTCGTTTAATTCATGTTCTTGTTGGATGATTGATAGTTATAGTTTATTTGCAATTTGATTTAGATTAGGGAATGACAAACCCTATGAATAATATGTTTGCTTATGCTTTTGTTTATCGCTTTGATTTATCGCTTTCATAGTTCAACTAGGGATTGACAACCCCTGGTTTAGATTTATTGCTTTATTAATATAGCTCGGGATTGACAACCCCTAGCTTAGGTTCGCCGTTTATTTCTCGTTTTTCAATTCTTGCATGTTCAACCCTCGTTGTTATTAGAATGTTTAGGATTTAATCGCTTTCTGTGCGTAACACGAACAATGGCCCTGTTAAGTTTTCCTTGAGAGACGACTCGTGTTAACTTATCACGCTACGATTACCTCGTACGATTGCGAGTCAATTGAAAGTATACTTTTGGTTGAACAAAGTCGTCCAAGAATTTTCGGACGTATTTCCCGAGAATCTACCAGGATTGCCTCCTGATAGACAACTAGAGTTTACCATCGACTTGGAGCCCGGATCAGCCCCAGTGTCGAAGGCGCCTTATAGGATGGCCCCAAAGGAGCTAGAAGAGCTGAAAATCCAAATCCAAGAGCTTTTGGATCTAGGATTCATTAGGCCGAGTGTTTCACCGTGGGGAGCGCCTGTTTTATTTGTTAAGAAAAAGGATGGTTCTTTGAGGATGTGCATCGATTATAGAGAGCTAAATAAGATGACACTAAAGAACAAATACCCTTTACCCAGAACTGATGACCTGTTCGATCAATTGCGAGGAGCGGGTGTATTCTCAAAAAATTGATCTTAAGTCAGGATACCACCAGCTGAAAATACGGCCTGAAGATGTACCAAAGACTGCATTCCGAACCAGATATGGCCACTATGAGTTCATAGTTATGCCATTCGGATTAACCAATGCACCAGCCGTATTCATGGACCTCATGAACAGAGTATTCCATCCATTTCTGGATAAATTTGTTTTGGTCTTCATAGATGATATCCTTATTTATTCAAAGAATGAAGAGGAGCATAAGGAACATCTAAGAACGGTTTTGCAAACCTTGAGAAATGAAAGACTCTTTGCTAAGTTTAGCAAGTGTGAGTTTTGGCTGAAGGAAGTTATGTTCCTTGGACACATCGTGTCTGCTGAAGGTATAAAAGTAGATCTAGCCAAAGTAGAGGCCGTGCAAGAATGGAAATCACCAAAGACTCAGCACGAGATTAGAAGTTTCCTAGGATTAGCTGGCTACTATAGGAGATTCATGAAGGATTCTCCATGATTGCAAGGCCAATAACCCGCCTACTCGAAAGGAATCAAGTTCAATTGGATGATGAGTGCGGCGAGTTTCAAATACTCAAAGAAAAATTGACCAGTGCACCAGTTCTAGCAGTCCCAGAAGCGGATAAGGGGTATGTGGTCTATACCGACGCATCTAAGACTGGGCTGGGTTGCGTTTTGATGCAAGAAGGAAAAGTGATAGCTTATGCATCCCGACAACTCAGACCCCACGAGCTGAACTACCCAACCCACGATTTGGAATTAGCAGCTGTAGTTCATGCCCTAAAAATTTGGAGACACCATCTCTATGGTGTGAGATGTGAGATCTTCACGGATCATAAAAGTTTGAAGTATTTCTTCGAACAAAGAGATCTGAATATGAGACAAAGAAGATGGCTTGAACTGGTAAAAGATTACGACTGTGGTATTAACTATCACCCGGGCAAGGCGAATGTAGTAGCTGACGCCTTGAGTCGTAAGAGCCATACCAAGTTAGGATGTCTCTTTATACAAGAGGAAAAACTCGTTGAAGAGTTTGGTAGAATGAAGATTGAACTGGTTGAACCACCCAGGACAATTGTGAGCTGTATCGCTACACTCACACTGACATCTGATCTAAGAAAAAGAATTGTCGAGAGACAAAGGATGGAGGAAAAGTTGGAAAAGATCCGAGAAAGACTAAGGTCTGAAGGATTCAAAAATTTCCAAGAGGCGCCGGATAACGCCTTATTGTTTGAAGGTAGGATATGCGTTCCTGACGACGCAGAGCTTCAGAACGAAATCATGAGTGAGGCTCACGATACGCCCTACACCGCCCACCCAGGCAGTACTAAGATGTACCAGGACCTGAAGGAAAAATTTTGGTGGGAAGGCATGAAACGAGACATAGCTTCTTTCGTAGAACGCTGTCTTGTTTGTCAACAAGTGAAGGCTCTACACCAACGTCCTTACGGGAAGTTACAACCGTTGGAAATCCCCGAATGGAAGTGGGATGATATAACGATGGATTTCGTTACAAGCTTACCCAAATCGAGAAGAGGAAACACCGCCATATGGGTAATTGTGGATAGACTTACCAAAAGTGCTCACTTTCTACCTATTCAAAGCACTTATGGATCCGATAAGTTGGCCCAGCTGTACGTTAAGGAAATTATACGACTACATGGAGTGCCAAAATCTATTACCTCTGATCGAGACTCCAAGTTCACATCCAGATTTTGGATTAGCTTGCGAGAGAAGGCTGGTGCGAGATTAAACTTCAAGACAACATTCCACCCACAAACCGATGGACGATCGGAGAGAACGATCAAACGCTAGAAGATATGCTTAGGCGTAATTTTGGATCGAGGTGCAAAATGGGAAGAGATTTTACCTCTGATTGAATTTGCTTACAACAACAGTTATCAAGCGACGATCGGCATGGCCCCATACGAAGCCTTGTATGGAAAGAAGTGTAGATCACCACTTTATTGGGATGAAGTCGGTGAGAGAAAAGTCATAGGGCCTGATGCGGTGAGCGAAATGATCGAAATCGTTCGACAAATTAGGATGAGGATAAAAGAGGCTCAGGACAGACAGAAATCTTACGCTGATACGCGTAGATCCGAGCTACAGTTTGAGGATGGAGACAAAGTATTTCTTAAGGTCTCTCCATCGAGAGGGATTGTCAGGTTTGGCCTGAAAGGAAAGCTTAGACCCCGTTTTATAGGACCTTATGAGATCCTAGAAAGGATAGGTCCAGTAGCATATAGGTTGGCTCTTCCGCCAAACCTAGGAAATGTCCATAATGTTTTTCACGTCTCACAATTACGAAAATACGTTCACGACCCAAAGCACGTGATTCACCAAGACGACGTGATCCTCGAGCCAGACATGAGCTATAAGGAAGAACCCGCAGCCATACTTGACCACAAAGTTCAGCAACTACGGAACAAGTCGATTCCGTTAGTCAAAGTGCTGTGGAGACACCACGGACAAGAAGAAGCCACGTGGGAGCTTGAAGAAGCAATGAGGGAAAAATACCCCGATTTATTTTTCTAGAGGTATACAAATTTTGGGACGAAATTTTTCGTAAGGGGGGTGGAATGTAATATTCCAAAGAAACGAATATACGATTACGGTTTTCCAAACCCGTAATTAGGGTTTTGCCGTATATTATCTTTTTACGACATCGAATCTTGTGATTTCGATACGATATCGTTATAACGAATTCCTTTCATAATTTACTAAGGATTGTGAATTAAAGGATTGAAATATTACGAAATGATTCATCAATATATTTTAACGTCAAACGCGTATCGAACGTCAGCTTTTCATGAAATTTTCTGAGCGGTGAAGCTTGGAATTAATTTCCATCTTAATTCCTTTATTAAATGGAATATATTTATTTAGTAAGTATGAACTTACTGCGACCATTTTGAGATGAGTCGATTTTGAGCGTTTGAGGCGTTTTGAGCGTTAACGTCTGAGACGATTTGAAAATGAGTTTAATGCTCGGAAATTATAATAATTAATTTCCTATTATTATTTTATATAATTACAGTGTTAATGATTATTAAAATCAATAATTGAGTTATAAAACTAGATAATTCCAATTAATGGAATTAGAAACCCTAGTTTTCTAAACTATGGTTTTTGGCATGAAATGATACCATTAAATTATCCTATGGTTTCTAAACTTTATAATATGATATATAAGGATATTATTAAGCATTAAATCAATTTTAATCCATAAAATCGAAGGTTTCAGTTTTTATAAAAATTGAAACCCTAATTTTCAAATTAGGTTTTATATGCTTGAAATGTGTAATAATTTTATCCTATGCTATTATTTAATATCTAAATCATATATTATGATATGTTTGATCGAAATGTACATAAGTATCAATAATAGGTGTGATTTACATTTTATTTCCTATTTTTCCATTTTACATTCGGTATTTTCGAAATGTTGTCTATGTGATGATTTAATTATTTTATGACATGTATTATATATCTAGGACCTATTATATGATTAATACAATATATTAGGTGTAATAATAAAATTTAAAACAGCCCCTAGACCCCCCATGCGCCGGCTATGCTTCACTCTTCCCCATTGCAAATGATTTCCACTTTTTAAAATGCCCAATGCATGGAAAGCTCAATTAACACTCCTTAATCATCACACTCTCCTTCCCAAGGGCTGAATTATTGTGAGAGAGAGAGAGAGGGGCGCCGAGAGAGAGGGAGAGAGATATAGGGAACCCTTCACAATTTTTCTCCCATTTCATACTCCATTCTCACTCAACACACTCAACACTCAAAACACTCTCTATCCTCTCTTTTCTTCAGCCCAAAACCGAGAGCCACCCTCTACTATTTCCAGATTTCTTCTCTTTCATTCTCCTCCATTTCTTCTCCACCAAGCTTGGTATTTACATTGTTCCTTGATACTAGACCATTTCTAAGGTAAATGAGACCAATAGCTTCGATTGTTCATCTCTTTTATTCTGAAATTTTCGATCTTGTTCATGTATGTATATATGTGTTTGAAAGTTTTATATAGGTATACATATGTGTTTAGATGTTCTTGAGCATGAGCCTTTGTTTATATACTTGTTCTTGAGGATTTTATTTTGAAAATGTATGAGAAGTATGTTTAGATGAACATAGGATATAGTATATGAAATGTATGAATGCATCTTTCCTATATATATATGATTTCGAACCATAGTGTATATTTGATATAATTTTCGAAAATAGTATAAAAATAGAATGATGATGACCGAATGCTTCTTAGTGTGTTCTAAGCATGTATTATTGATTTATGTTATGATTTAAGACTATGGTATGAATTTAGAAATTTTAGGAAAACACTAGGTTGAATTTTCATTAGAACCGTGAGCTTATCTATGTTATACCTTAGTGTATAATTTTTATTTCAAGCATGTAATGACATATTAATTCTTTAGAACATTGATTATATGTTCTATGATTTAATTAGAAATTTTGAAAACCATATGCTATGATTTTTGAAAAGTACCGTGAGCTTATAATTGTATAGCTTGGTGTATGACTTTATTTTTTAACATGCAATGGTGTTTTAATGCTTTAGTATACTATTTATGCATTGTGTGAATTAATTAGAATTTTTGGAAATCAAATACTATTTTAAATCAAATAAGCCGTGAGCTTGTTGCTCTTGAAGGTGATGATTTAATTAGTATTGATAAATATTATGATGTTAAATTAGTATACTATAGTGTATAAACATAGTATATAATTATTGGAATTTTGAAAATCAAATAACATTTGAATCCAAAAGCCGAGAGCTATTGAGCTCCATATGGTGATGATTCAAATGTTTTGGTTGATTTGATGATGTTACAATGTTATAATATAATGTTTAATGATGTTGGAATTTATTTAGAATTTTTAGAAATTATTTGCTAATTATTCGGCAATTATCAAGTATTACCGTGAATAATTGCTATATATTCTTAAATGAATGGTTATGGTGAACTATAGGTTATATTAGTGATGTATATTGATGTTGGGATATTATACTAAGTATATATCAATTTTGGGAATTTTTGGATAATTATTCCCTATTTATTGAAATTACCGTAAACATATATATGTATATATATAAATAAATAGCAAATAATATCATATGAATTTTATAAATTCATATTCTGGACCATAGTGTATAATAATGCACTATATTAATTTAGAAAATTTTTCAAAGGTCATTTGACATTTTTAAATTAATTATCGAGTTTTCGATAATTAATAAGGATTTTTAAATCCTTTTTAAAACAGTTTATTAATGAAATATTTGCTAAATTAATATTCTGGACATTTTTTAAATTTTACAAAATTTTATAAACATAGATTGCTATGTTTGAGACAAACGTTCATTTTATAACGTTTTAAAAACCAAAATACGCATTTTATTTATAAAAAGGGTTATTAAAATGCGAAAATATTTATAAGTCCTCGATTTACGAGATAGATCGAAAATAGGACTTTACGTTTTCAAATCGATCAAATTCGATTTATAAAACAAAATAGTAAGAAATTACTATTTAAAAGTCAAAATCGTTGACTTTGTTTTGTTGTCGACTGTTCGACTTTTCAAGTCAAACGTGCGATTATACGTTTATAAATCGTCGAAGACGCTGTAAGATATACTAATTGAGTATGATACCTCATTAGTAAGAAAAGATTTCCCAAATGAAATCCATATATCGAAAACGTGCTTATCGTTGAGCGTATCTCGAGCGAGAACAAGTCAATCGTATACGTGTTAGAGGCGTATTGAATTCACTAAGGAATTAAGTCTACATCGATATGAAATATCAAGTTTTATCTTAGTTTTCGAAAGTCTCGAGAGACTTGAGCGACGTACTAAAGCCTCGCCAGTAAAGGTGTGGATGCAACGCAATGACGGGATTTTGACGAAAGAACGAACAGGACTTTTACAACAAACCATAGTCCGGTGGGCTTTATCTTCAAAATGTGGGCCTTTCTTACCCCACTAAAATGTGACTTTAATGTTATTCCAAATGAGTTTATTTATACTTATTCTACATTTGTTATCAAATGTTTCTTGCATTACCGCCAAAATATTTCGTTTTGTGTATGGATCCTATCTGTTTGCCGGGTAATTGTGGAGATGGTTGGAACTATTATATCATTTGTTGTGGTAGCACCCAACCTTTTAATGTCGGGTCTGTGTCGGATGATAAATGCCGCTAGGATTGGCGTGAAGGTTGGAACTATCTGTTGTGTTAACATATGCTTGCAGAGAGTGTGTGTATGCGGGATTACGGCGGTCACGGCGTCGTAGATGGGAGGCCTCCTCTCGACGCTTATTTATTTATTATTATGTATTGTGACTATGAGATACGGACCATACACACCAAGAAAATGCAGCGCGGGCTATGTTTTCTAACGAAAATGATTTGGTAAGCCAAGGCATTTTAACTAAAACCCCGTGACTTACTCGATATTGGCAACGTAATCCAAATATTATCAAATGTTTCGGCATGAGTCCACCGAGTGCAATTTCTTGTACTTAGCCCCGCATGTTTGTTTTAAATGTGCGAGGTTGAGCTCGATGGTGATGATGGGGATGTGTTGAGGAGTCCAGGTGTCCTCGACCGATTTACTTGAATTTGTGGGTTATATATGCATCATATATGTATTATCGCTATATATGTATTCACCAAATATGTTTGTGTCTGCCTATTCAGATGACTCGTAGATCCGATAAGTTAGCTTAGTCGTAGATAAAAGAAATCGTATATTTACAGAGGATACTCAAAACCTATCGTTTTAGATAGAGACTCCAAGTTATTCCTAGATTTTGAACTAACTCACAAAAAGGAGTTAGACACGATATTGAACCTTAACATAAATGTCCACTCACAGATAGATGGACCGTTAAGAAGGACAATATGGACGTTTAAGCATACGATAGAACATTAATGCTAGATCGAGGTGCAAGTGGGAGCGATTGTACCACTTGTTAAGTTCACGCACGACCATAGTTGTTAAGCAACGATCAATATAATTTTATGAGGCATTACGTGGAAAGAAGTTTTGACCACTACTTTATTGTAATAAAGTAGGTGAGAGAAAGTATAAGATCCCGACTATGTACATGAAATGATTAAGATATCTGCCAAATGAGGCAAAGAAAAAAGAAAAGCTCAGGACAGACAAAAGTCTTACGCTGATACGCGTAGATCTGAACTGCATCTTTAAATGCGGAAATAAAATTTCTTAAGATTTCTCCATCAAGGGAAATAATAAAGTTCAGACACAAGAATGTTGAGATCACGTTTTATAGGACCTTACGAGCTCATAGTAATGATAGGCCTAGTAGCCTATAGATTGATACTTCCACCAAATTTGGGAAAATACGTAATGTTTTCCACGTGTCACGATTAAGGAAATATGAAAAGTGACCCAAATCATGTGATCCGCCATGATGACGTGATCTTTAACTCGATGAGTTGTGATGAAAATCACGACTATCTTGATCGTACGATTCAACGATTAAAGAATCAAGTTTGGGTCTTTAATGAAAGTCCAATGGAGGAACCATGGACAAAAGAAAATCACGTGGAAAATTTAAGATGTTATGATACAAAGATACCCCTTACTTTATGAGGAATGCAAATTTCGGGATGAAATTTCTTTTAAGGGGGGTAGAATGTAATATCCCGGAGAATTAAATGCCTAATTACGATATTTAAAATTCGTAAATTAGGATTTCGCCGAAATAAATGAATTAGTAATTTATCGAATAATGATTTCGATTAATTATGAGGTAATGAATTCCTATTTTATATTCACTAAGGATTGTGAATTAAGGAATAGAATTATATAAAGTATTTCGGAAGTAGTATTTTAACGTCGATTGACTATCGATAGTTAAAATTTCATAAAATTTTCTAAGTGACGAAGCTTAGAATTAAATTCATTATTAATGGAATAATTAAATAAAGTGATTACGACTTTATTACAATCTTTTTGAGATAGGTCGATAATGAACGTTTTGAGACGTTTCAAACGTCAACGTTTAGAGATGAATAGAAACATGAGTTTAATGATCAAGGAATTATAATATTTAAATTCCTATGATTATTATATGTAATTAGAGTATTATTTAGCATTAAGATAATGCTAGAACATTAAGGATTAATTATTGGACAAGTTTATAATTTTCGAAAACCCTAATTTGAGAATTAGGGTTTTCTCACATGAAATGATACTAATAATTTTTCCTATGATATGATTTATCATCTAAGATATATATTATGATATATATCTATAATTAGCATGAAAAATCAAAATTTAGCACTTAAGATTGAAAAGTGCCGTGACCTTATATTGGTGTAACAAAGTTTACGTCAATTTTGTGTACACTTTGCTATGTTATGTTTTGATCATTCAAGTGGGATCAAATAACACTCTTATCAATTAAAATAAGAAATGATTAAGTGATGTGTGTAATGTGAGGATAACCGTGTATTATTGTTGACCATAGAGGTAAGAAGCTTTTATACAACTCTTGTAATGATGTATAAATACATGTGGGAATGTGTATTTGACTTATACATGGGTTAAGACAAAAAAAAAATATAATTGCTTCTCTTGGTACACAAGAGGCCGACGGCTTCTTCACTACAAAGAAAGAGAATATTTTGAATTGTTTAAAATATTTTGTGTAAGATACACTTACTAACATGATGTAATGGAAATGAGTCATCACTTAATTCATGTGTAAAATTGTGTGTTGTGTGGGAGCCGACGGTTCCTATAGTTCAAAGCAAAGGAATTATTTTGTTTTGATCAAAAACTTTATACAAGTAGTAACTATAGTGATGTAATACATGTATGAGTCATAAAGTGTAATTGGAATAGGCTCCCAAATTGTGAGTGACCGAGAGTGAGAGAAAGAAGTGAGCTTTGTAGGAATTTTTAGTCTTAAGTTCATTACTTGTACTTAAGCATTTTTAATAAAGCAAACAAAGACACATTTCCTCTCTCTCAAAACAAGAAAGAACCGTGAGCTTCTCCATTGAAAATACCTTGAGTGTTCATCTCATTTCCTTAGCAAAAGCTTGATCTAAAGCTTGTACACATTAAATCAATACCGTTAAAAAGGTTAGAAATCGAACGAGCTTCGATTGTACATTAAGATTTTAATTTTTCAATGGTTCGATTCTTATGTTAAGCATGTGTTCTTAATTATGAAATTATGCTAGCATATGATAGTGTTTATTAATAATGCATAATATGATGTATAGGATATATATATATGATGATTAAATTGAAATTAAACATGTTATGAAATTTTTGAGGATGATCGGAATTTCTTAGAATTGATTTAAGGTTGGATTAATGATATATGATGTTATAGGAATTCATAGTAATTTATTGGGAATTTTAAAAAATCCTATGCTATATTTTTTTCAATATGACCGAAAATGATGAAAAATGTTAAGTTGGTGTAAAATTTTTATTTAAGTAATGTTATAGCATATTGTTGATCTAAGACCTTAGTTATGTACTCTATGATTTTACTAGAATATTTGGAAATCAATTGCTCAAAATTGTTCAATATGACCGTGAGTTTCAAAGGCTTTGTTTAATGATGATTTGGTTGTTTTCAATGAATATTATGATGTAATGTTGTTGTATTATAGTATATGAGCATTGTGTAATTTTGTAGAAATTTTATAAAAATGTTTAGTAATAATTTGATGGAAACCGTGAGCCTTGAGCAATGAATCATTGATGTAGAAATTGAAAATATTGGACTATATGTTATAATCATGTTATAAATTAATGTTGGGGCCTTGTATACATTAATTAGAATTTTAGAAAATTTATTGAACAATTTTTGAGAAATGCCGTGGCCTATAAGAATTAAATAAGTGATGTCCAAATTTTTCTATAGTTAATGTTAATCCATATTAGTGATCTTATGATAATATAGTACACTATATGAATTTAGAAGAATTTTTGGAAGAAGATTGAAAATTTAAGCTTAAAACCGTAAGCTTTAGAATGGTTATATTAAGGATTTAATTCCTTAATATCAAGAAAAATAGTACTTTATATGTCTAGAAATTATTTTAGACATATTAAGAATTTATGGAATTTTATAAACATAGTATACTATGTTTGTGGAGAAACGTTATATTAAATAACGTTAGAAATGAATAATAATGTTTAATGAATAAGTTAATTAATATTAAAGAAAATATTAATAAAGTTTATCGATTTGCGTGAAAAATCGAGAATTAGGGTTTTACGAAAAGATATGGAAATTAGATATTAAATATATGTTTTATTAAAGAATTTATTAAAGAAAAGTCAAAATTGTTGACTTTTGAAATTAACGTATGAAATACGTTCGATAAATACGCTAATACGTGTAAACCGTATTAAGTTTATAAGAAAATCTCATTGGTGAGAAAAGATTTCATAATTGAAATCTTTATATCGAAAAAACGTTAGAATAAGTTGAACGTTTAACCTAAAGGGTTAAAATGAAATAGTTGAACATATCTCGTCTCATCAAGCACGAGAAATGTTTAGTTTAGATCTGTGATTGAATCCGCGTATTGAATTAGTTAAGGAATTCAAATTATATTAGTATAAATTATCAAAGTTTATTCTAAACTTTGAAAATCTCAAAAACGTGACAAACGTCATCAATTCGTTTTTATGTAAAGGTGCGAGACGCGGATGCGATCGCCGACGAGAAGAAAACAAATTAAGAAAGCTTACGTGCCGGTGGGCTTTTCTTTTCTTATCATCAAGGATAAAATGCTCTATTTATGATGCTTTCTTCGAAATGAAAAGTAATTATTTATGATGCTCTCTTTTGAGAAATGATTATGAAATGATGATGAAATAACCTGTCCAAAATATTTATGTTTTATGTATGTATCCTATTCATGAACGAATGAATGATGAATGTTGTTGGGTCGCCCCAACTTATGAATGAAATCGATATCGGATCCTATCTTGGGAAGGCTTATACAGCTAGGATTAACGTGTACACCTAATGGTGATCGTGTGCGAAGGACAATTCACGGCCGATCACAGCGACGTAGAGGGAGGCCTCCTTCTGCGGCGTAAATGTTAATGTTATGATGAAATGAAGGGATATGGATCATACATACAAGGAAAATATCTGCAGCATTTAATGTTTATGAAAATGATGAAAAGTTTAGTAAGCTCAAGGCCTTTTAATCAAAACCCTTGTGTCTTACCATGATGGGGCGAGTAATTAAAGATGATAAAATATTTTGGCATAAGTCCACCGAGTGCATTATTTGTACTCACCGCATATTTGTTTTAAATGTGCGATTGAGTCAGTGATGCGATGGAGCGGTGTTGAGCAATTAGGAATGTTGTCGCTGAAAAGTTATACCTTGATAGTACATCGTCATATGTACATATCACATGTTTTCTGCTGCAAGAACATAAGTTATGTAGTAAAGTCCAAAAACATGCTTGATTTATGTATTGCAATTTAATGTTAAATGGTCTCATTGTTTATTCATCCCTGTTTAGAGTAATAATCCCTGCTAAATCGTACTTAGGATTTAGGGGCTGTTACAGAGTGGTATCAGAGCGGTTCGCTCTTTGAACCCAAAATTTCCTTTGAGGTTAAGTCTAGATTGAGTCACTAGACTTCTAAAGGTCAGCTGACAATGCTCAACACTCCATCACATCAAGCTCAACCAAAATGAGGTAAATGCTTCCTTTTCAAAATTTTGAAATGAAAAGTTGAAAGAGAAAAGGATCGAGATGATTTTTCAAAAGGAATGAAAGATGTGAAAGGTGAATGATATGAAATGGAAGTTATGAATAATGTTGAGAATGGGAGTTATGCAAAGTGATCAAGTTAGAGATGAATGCTTATGATTGATAATGGGCAAAATGTGCCAAGAATGAAATGTTGAAATTGCAAAATTCAAGTAATACATGCATTCAATAAGTATGTTATGAAATTGAACAAAATTTTCAAGTTTTCATAACCAAATTCGTTCAAATTTCAAGATTATGTATAATGAATGAATATGCTTGAAATGAACGTAAATGGCCAAAGTTGGAATGATGAATTCTTCGAAATTCAAAGAAATGTGCATGTATAAATGAACTATGTTTTCATTATTTGAAACTTTAGTTTCAAAGCTCAAGATTTATTATGACAAATGATATGTCATCTCAAGAAAAACATAGGCGATATAAGAAGCATGATCACGTATTGCAAAAGAACATAGAAGTACGAACTTCATTCCCTTACAAGAACAAAAGAATGACATGAACAACGAAAGTAAAGTTAGACTCGAGCTCGAAAGGCAAAAGACGAACGTGGAATTGAACGACTTCGACTTCGGCATGTGCGATTCGATTTTGACCTCGGCATGTGCGACCTCGACCTCGGCATGTGCGACCTCGACTTCGACCTCGGCATGTGCGACTTCCACATCGGCATGTGCGACTTCCACCTCGGCATGTGCGACTCATCTTCGACTTCGGCATGTGCGACTCGACTTCGACTTCGGCATGTGCGACTCGACTTCGACCTCGGCATGTGCGACTCGACTTCGACCTCGGCATGTGCAACTCGACTTTGACCTCGGCATGTGCGACTCGACTTCAACTTCGGCATGTGTGATTCATCTTCGACTTCGGCATGTGCGACTCGACTTCGACCTCGGCATGTGCGACCGTCGATTTTAACTTCGGGAAATTATAACATCGACTTTGATGTGTCGACCTTAGTAGCCCGTACTACCTCGGCATCAGCAATGGCAGGCACGACCTCGGCGTCGGCATCGCCTACAATCTCGGCGTGAGAGCGCGCGAATTTTTCCTGCACTGTGCAGTGATTTTGTCTTGACCCGTTCTCCTTTGTGTGAACTCCGATTTACGCACGGTTTTCACCTGCGTACTCCTAACACACTGAAATTCATTTGTTATGAAGGACTGAACCCCTGTTTCCTTCTCCAGAATTCATGAGAGTCTGTTGAAAGTTAGTTTGTGGGTTATATAGAACCAGAACCTTATAGTATGATAAGAGTCTTAGAATGTGCTAGAAGGTAAGATTTCCAGTAATACAAGTAGAGCCATGACGTACATGAGAACCTTTGTTGATGACTTATTACGAGTATATAAGGTTTCAAAGTATATTCATTACCCAATTTCTGTCATTGAGTTTAACTCTATGACCTAGTTCCAATTGAGAAATCATTTGAGTTTCTCACTTTTTCTGAAAGAGGGTTACAACCTGAAACTTTATAAAGTGTCCCTTGAAACCAAGCCTTGTGTGACTGAGAAAATAATTGTGACGGGTCTGGCCAGCCCATATGACCAAAGAAATCTCAGTAGTCGTCATTCTGGTCTTCGGACCCTAGATCTCAATTATTCAGTCCAAAGAACATATCGATTCAATCATTAAAAGATGTTAATTTGATTTGTGAGACAGTACCTCTTGTAAGTAGTCGTAATAATTTCTCCTCGATTCTTGAAATCATCAAGTATGATGAGTGTTGACTTACCTTGTCATCTAAGTGCGAATTAGTAAAGCGATAAACATCAGGCATGATATAGGTTGACTTATTTCAGTCACCTAAAAGTTTCAGACCAGTAAAGTGATAGACATCAAGAAATTATGATGTAAAGAAAATCTCGATGAGGCGAGATATTTTCCCTATGATACACATGGATGTGATGACCCTTGATGGGATTTACAAAGATTGATAACAGTGAAGTTATAACTTCATATGACTGTTATGATAATAAAGTGATGAACAAGATACTCTTTATCATTGAATGCAAGAGTAAAAGTAAAGAAAAGTATATGATATCCGTGGGATAAAATTTCCCCTCATTATGTTATAACGAGAGAGAGATTACAACTTATCTTTAAGATAGTTGTTGGTCCTTAAAACCTCCTTAGTAGGTTGGACATGTCTAAAGAATGAAGATGTATGCAAGATATTCTTTTCAAAGGATATATATATATAAAGAAATGATAGCATCTCAGAAAAATAAATCTCTCGCCTTATACCTCAATCAATGAGATTATGCTTGAGCATAATCGATTCCAAGTAATTGAAACTTGGTTAAACAAACGATAATGAGATTGAGGAATCATAATCCTCGAGATTGTGTGAACGACTAGGATAGCCCTAGTATGTAAATCAAGTATGGAGAAAATATCTCCAAAGCCAAGACATGGAATGAGATGCTTGGAAATTAAGTTATGGTGTACGAATGTACTACCTTACCAAGCCATACGACAATAATGACAGTTCTAACCCTGAATGTGAGAACCGAAGTATAACGAAAGTAATATTACTTTCAGATACCATGTTCAAGAAAAAGGGACAAAAGTCAGGAATAGCTGAAGAAACTGTGAGCTATACAATTATAAGATAGCCCACGTCATAATATAAGCTTCATAGAAATATGACTTCGATAAATAAGGATTTCCCTTGAAAAGAGTTAAAGTAAGGATATATGAGAAATATATTCCTAAGATAGATAAAGTAAAAAAAAGAAGTTGAATCATTCATACTGGATTAGGAATGAATGATAGTGATAGAGACATGACGATCTCTACGATAAGATTTAATTATCAATATATCAATATCAAAAGATAGGTTGATGTAGACCTAACCACAAAATGCTATTGGTAAAAGCATAACCGTACTGATACCCGAGAAGTATACGGTAAACGAGGTGATAGAAGACTATAGAAGGGAACATAATGTTCCAATGGAAAGGACAATGATATACGAAATAGATGTTTACTTGAATAGACGGGAACATCTTAGACCAAAGCCTATACTTCACCCCGAAAACTGAACGAACAAAAACCAAGGAGGCCTGATAGATATGAGAAAAATTTCTTATAATACCTATAATATTTTGTTCGATATAGGTGCTTTATGTTCTAACATCGCACAAGTATGTGTAGAAACGATAGAACCTAATTCGGGATAAACGAATCAAGAAATGAAAATTTCTTCACCTATATGAGAATTATGGCCGTTGCAGGTGTTGTAAAGGTTTAGAATTGAACCTAGGATCGCCTAAGGTTCTATCCAATGGTTTGGATCATTATATCTATGTGGAACGTAGATATAATTCTAGAAACAAGAAGTTTCGGAAGGGTCATCATTCACGTGATCGATGTGACTGGCCTAGTCTCGTCGTTAGAGATTTTACGCGACAGGATATTAGTACACACTATTTTGCTTATGCGAATAAATTTAGAATGATATGCGACTGAAGGTGTAAAACGTAAAATGATGATAAGATAAGTGTCATGAGTCGTGTCGTAGGTTGTCTACAAGTTATATATGTCTTAAAGTGTTTAATTCTTTAAGAGATCCTTCTTGTTTAAAATTCCCTCTATTGCTTTGATTTAAGTCTGGCTTATCTAGAAATATCTGTTTACAGATGGCAGGAAAAGGAAATAATACGGGTAAGAAGATAACCACAGGGCCTACAAGCTTAGAACTCACACAGGCATATCGGCTCTTCTATTATAAACTGGGCATGGATTTAGGACAGTTTCTGAAGGAATTTCTGCGCCTTTGGAAGGATACTCGTAACTATGGAGTTACGGATGAGGATTGTATCCAAAGGCTTATTCGTCGTTTGCCAACAGACTGACAGAAGTTTGCAAAAGAAGTATCCAGAGAATATCTTCTTCATGTAGAAAATTCCAAGACTTGGGCAGACTTACCAGGATTTGTCAACCGACTCAAGTATACATATAATACATATGGAACTGCACCTACGAGCACTTGTCCTAGTCCCCGGCAAGTTACACAACATTATATAAAGAAATGGTTGTACCTTGATGTTCCAAACGCCGCCCCGCGTCCTGTGCCGCAAATTGTACCTGAAAGGGATGAGAATGGCCAAAGGATAGGATCTTACCGCCCTCGCGGACTAGGAGAATTACCACTACCAACTCAACCATACTTTCTGATAAAAGTAACACAAACTTCTGGTATTGAAGAAGAAACAGGGAGCAGCTTGACCCCTGGCTCTCTGAAGGAGATAGATCATCGGAGGTATGAAACAAAAACGTACCTGGAGAAAGGCAAGTTCCCAAATGAGGAGTACGATTCCGATGAAGGCCACTCAGAGATATAAAATCCTATGATCATATGAGACTTATATGTAGATAATGGTTTATGTTGAAAATGGTGTGGTTAGAATATGTAAACTAAACATAGTTTGGAGTATTTTGTGAATATGTTAAAATGGTGTCCAAATTTTGAATGTAAAAAGGACTAGACGCCTTGTAATCAGTCGGCTCGATAGACCGAACCTTGTAATTAATGTATGAAAAGTCCTCACTGAGGCATTTTGATGTAATATATTATATGGTCTTTGTAAAATGGTATCCGGTATACGAAAGCGAATTGTTCCGAATAAGATATGGTTACTATGAGATAATAGTTAAGCCATCCGGACTAACAAATGCACCAGCCCTGATCATGAACCTCAAAAATCGAGTATTCCACGCATACTTAGACAACTTGTCTTAATCCTTATGAATAATGTTCTTATCCATACGAAGAATGAGAAAGAAAGAACATAAAGAACGTCGAAGGACTGTCTTACGACTTTTTAAGATCCGGGCAAATTTTGCCAAGTACAGTATTGTGAATTTCGACTTAAAGAAATATTCCTCAGGCACATAATGTCTTTTGAAGGAATCAAAGTAGATCTGGCTAAGGATAAAGCAATGTAAGAATGAAAGTCGTCAATGACCTAAAATGAGATCAGGAATTTCTTAGATTAATTGACTACTATTAGAGATCCATTGAGAACTCTCTAAGGTAGCAAAGCCGATAACATAGCTACCCCAAAAAGGAATCAAATTCATGGATTAATAAAAGTAAAGCTATGTATTAATATGAGAAGGCAAATAGCTTACGCATCACAATGACTTAGGCCACACGAATAGAAATTCCCAACTCACGACTTGATATAGTAACATGGGTATAAGTATCAAAGTCTTGAAGACTTCACTCCTATGACAATAAGTTAAGAACCCTTCACAATTTACAAAAGTTTGAATTTATTCTTCGAGCAAAGAAACTTGGATACGGGATAGAAAAGATGGCTCGAATCAGTAAAAGATTACAATTGTGATAAATGATCACTTAAGGAAGGTTAAGGTAGAATCTAATGCCCTAAGTTATAAAGATTCAGTCTAAATTATGGTATGTCCTTATAGAAAAGGAAAACTCATTGGAGAGTTTAAGAAAATGAGAACAGAAATAGTTGGGCAATCAGGGACGAGCGTAAGTTGTTTTTCTCACACTCAAAGTGACATATATGACTAAAGAGAAAGGATGAAAATGGGAATAAAATACGAATTAAGATAAGGGATGAAGGGCTGAAGGATTTTTAAGAAGCACTGGACAATATCATATTGTCTAAAGAAAGGATATATATATATTTCAAACAATAATAAGCTTAGAAATGAAATCATGAATGAAGCTCATGACCTTTCTCATACTGCCCACCCAGGCAGCATTAAGATAAATTATGAGTAACGAGAAAAGTTTGATAGTAAGGAATAAAATGAGATATAACCATATCGTCGAGAAGTGTCTCGGTTATCAATAAGTGGAGGCATTGTATCAATGACCTTATAAGAGGTTATAATCTCTAGAGCTACACGAATGAAAATGGAATGACATAGCAATTGATTTTATGACGGGTTTTGCCAAAGTCATAAAGAAGTCGCACTACTATATGGGTAGTAGTGGATGGACTCACCAAATATGTTTGTCTCTGCCTATTCAGATGACTCGTAGATCCGATAAGTTAGCTTAGTCGTAGATAAAAGAAATCGTATATTTACAGAGGATACTCAAAACCTATCGTTTTAGATAGAGACTCCAAGTTATTCCTAGATTTTGAACTAACTCACAAAAAGGAGTTAGACACGATATTGAACCTTAACATAAATGTCCACTCACAGATAGATGGACCGTTAAGAAGGACAATATGGACGTTTAAGCATACGATAGAACATTAATGCTAGATCAAGGTGCAAGTGGGAACGTATTGTACCACTTGTTAAGTTCACGTACGACCATAGTTGTTAAGCAACGATCAATATAGCCTTATGAGGCATTACGTGGAAAGAAGTTTTGACCACTACTTTATTGTAATAAAGTAGGTGAGAGAAAGTATAAGATCCCGACTATGTACATGAAATGATTAAGATATCTGCCAAATGAGGCAAAGAAAAAAGAAAAGCTCGTGATGTATAAAAGTCTTACCGATCTGAGATCCGAATCGCATCTTTAAATGCGGAAATAAAGTTTCTTAAGATTTCTCCATCAAGGGAAATAATAAAGTTCAGACACAAGAATGTTGAGATCACGTTTTATAGGACCTTACGAGCTCATAGTAATGATAGGCCTAGTAGCCTATAGATTGATACTTCCACCAAATTTGGGGAAAATACGTAATGTTTTCCACGTGTCACAGTTAAGGAAATATGAAAAGTGACCCAAATCATGTGATCCGCCATGATGACGTGATCTTTAACTCAGATGAGTTGTGATGAAAATCTACGACTATCTTGATCGTACGATTCAACGATTAAAGAATCAAGTTTGGGTCTTTAATGAAAGTCCAATGGAGGAACCATGGACAAAAGAAAATCACGTGGAAAATTTAAGATGTTATGATACAAAGATACCCCTTACTTTATGAGGAATGCAAATTTCGGGACGAAATTTCTTTTAAGGGGGGTAGAATGTAATATCCCGGAGAATTAAATGCCTAATTACGATATTTAAAATTCGTAAATTAGATTTCATTAAATAAATGAATTAGTAATTTATCGAATAATGATTTCGATTAATTATGAGGTAATGAATTCCTATTTTATATTCACTAAGGATTGTGAATTAAGGAATATAATTATATAAAGTATTTCGGAAGTAGTATTTTAACGTCGATTGACTATCGATAGTTAAAATTTCATAAAATTTTCTAAGTGACGAAGCTTAGAATTAAATTCATTATTAATGGAATAATTAAATAAAGTGATTACGACTTTATTACGATCTTTTGAGATAGGTCGATAATGAACGTTTTGAGACGCTTCAAACGTCAACGCTAGAGATGAATAGAAACATGAGTTTAATGATCAAGGAATTATAATATTTAAATTCCTATGATTATTATATGTAATTAGAGTATTATTTAGCATTAAGATAATGCTAGAACATTAAGGATTAATTATTGGACAAGTTTAGAATTTTCGAAAACCCTAATTTGAGAATTAGGGTTTTCTCACATGAAATGATACTAATAATTTTTCCTATGATATGATTTATCATCTAAGATATATATTATGATATATATCTATAATTAGCATGAAAAATCAAAATTTAGCACTTAAGATTGAAAAGTGTCGTGACCTTATATTGGTGTAACAAAGTTTACGTCAATTTTGTGTACACTTTGCTATGTTGTGTTTTGATCATTCAAGTGGGATCAAATAACACTCTTATCAAGTAAAATAAGAAATGATTAAGTGATGTGTGTAATGTGAGGATAACCGTGTATTATTGTTGACCATAGAGGTAAGAAGCTTTTATACAACTCTTGTAATGATGTATAAATACATGTGGGAATGTGTATTTGACTTATACATGGGTTAAGACAAAAAAAAAAATATAATTGCTTCTCTTGGTACACAAGAGGCCGACGGCTTCTTCACTACAAAGGAATATTTTGAATTGTTCAAAATATTTTGTGTAAGACACACTTACTAACATGATGTAATGGAAATGAGTCATCACTTAATTCATGTGTAAAATTGTGTGTTGTGTGGGAGCCGACGGTTCCTATAGTTCAAAGCAAAGGAATTATTTTGTTTTGATCAAAACTTTATACAAGTAGTAACTATAGTGATGTAATACATGTATGAGTCATAAAGTGTAATTGGAATAGGCTCCCAAATTGTGAGTGACCTAGAGTGAGAGAAAGAAGTGAGCTTTGTAGGAATTTTAGTCTTAAGTTCATTACTTGTACTTAAGCATTTTAATAAAGCAAACAAAGACACATTTCTCTCTCAAAACAAGAAAGAACCGTGAGCTTCTCCATTGAAAATACCTTGAGTGTTCATCTCATTTCTTAGCAAAAGCTTAATCTAAAGCTTGTACACATTAAATCAATACTGTTAAAGGTTAGAAATCGAACGAGCTTCGATTGTACATTAAGATTTTAATTTTTCAATGGTTCGATTCTTATGTTAAGCATGTGTTCTTAATTATGAAATTATGCTAGCATATGATAGTGTTTATTAATAATGCATAATATGATGTATAGGATATATATATATGATGATTAAATTAAAATTAATATGTTATGAAATTTTTGAGGATGATCGGAATTTCTTAGAATTGATTTAAGGTTGGATTAATGATATATGATGTTATAGGAGTTCATAGTAATTTATTGGGAATTTTTAAAAATCCTATGCTATATTTTTTCAATATGACCGAAAATGATGAAAAATGTTAAGTTGGTGTAAAATTTTTATTTAAGTAATGTTATAGCATATTGTTGATCTAAGACCTTAGTTATGTACTCTATGATTTTACTAGAATATTTGGAAATCAATTGCTCAAAATTGTTCAATATGACCGTGAGTTTCAAAGGCTTTGTTTAATGATGATTTGATTGTTTTCAATGAATATTATGATGTAATGTTGTTGTATTATAGTATATGAGCATTGTGTAATTTTGTAGAAATTTTATAAAATGTTTAGTAATAATTTGATGGAAACCGTGAGCCTTGAGCAATGAATCATTGATGTAGAAATTGAAAATATTGGACTATATGTTATAATCATGTTATAAATTAATGTTGGGGCCTTGTATACATTAATTAGAATTTTAGAAAATTTATTGAACAATTTTTGAGAAATGCCGTGGCCTATAAGAATTAAATAAGTGATGTCCAAATTTTTCTATAGTTAATGTTAATCCATATTAGTGATCCTATGATAATATAGTACACTATATGAATTTAGAAGAATTTTTGGAAGAAGATTGAAAATTTAAGCTTAAAACCGTAAGCTTTAGAATGGTTATATTAAGGATTTAATTCCTTAATATCAAGAAAAATAGTACTTTATATGTCTAGAAATTATTTTAGACATATTAAGAATTTATGGAATTTTATAAACATAGTATACTATGTTTATGGAGAAACGTTATATTAAATAATGTTAGAAATGAATAATAATGTTTAATGAATAAGTTATTTAATATTAAAGAAAAATATTAATAAAGTTTATCGATTTGCGTGAAAAATCGAGAATTAGGGTTTTACGAAAAGAAATCGATTTAAAATCGATTTATATGGAAATTAGATATGAAATATATGTTTTATTAAAGAATTTATTAAAGAAAAGTCAAAATTGTTGACTTTTGAAATTAACGTATGAAATACGTTCGATAAATACGCTAATACGTGTAAACCGTATTAAGTTTATAAGAAAATCTCATTGGTGAGAAAAGATTTCATAATTGAAATCTTTATATCGAAAAACGTTAGAATAAGTTGAACGCTTAACCTAAAGGGTTAAATGAAATAGTTGAACATATCTCGCCTCATCAAGCACGAGAAATGTTTAGTTTAGATACGCCGATTGATCCGCGTATTGAATTCGTTAAGGAATTCAAATTATATTAGTATAAATTATCAAAGTTTATTCTAAACTTTGAAAATCTCGAAAAACGTGACAAACGTACTGAATTCGTTTTTACGTAAAGGTGAGACGCGGATGCGATCGTTGACGTAGAAGAAAAACAAATTAAGAAAGCTTACGTACCAGGTGGGCTTTTCTTTTCTTATCATCAAGGATAAAATGCTTTATTTATGATGCTTTCTTCGAAATGAAAAGTAATTATTTATGATGCTCTCTTTTGAGAAATGATTATGAAATGATGATGAAATAACCTGTCCAAAATATTTATGTTTTATGTATGTATCCTATTCATGAATGAATGAATGATGAATGTTGTTGGGTCGCTCCCAACTTATGAATGAAATCGATATCGGATCCTATGCTGGGAAGGCTTATACAGCCAGATTAACGTGTACACCTAATGGTGATTTGTTGCGATAAGGACAATTCACGGCCGGTCGACGCAGCGGAGGCCTCCTTCTGCGGCGTAAATGTTAATGTTATGATGAAATGAAGGGATATGGATCATACATACAAGGAAAATATCACAGATTTAATGTTTATGAAAATGATGAAAAGTTTAGTAAGCTCAAGGCCTTTTAATCAAAACCCTCGTGTCTTACCATGATGGGCGAGTAATTAAAGATGATAAAATATTTTGGCATAAGTCCACCGAGTGCATTATTTGTACTCACCGCATATTTGTTTTAAATGTGCGATTGAGTCAGTGATGCGATGGAGGTGTTGAGCAATTAGGAATGTTGTCGAAAAGTTATACCTTGATAGTACATCGTCATATGTACATATCACATGTTTTCCACCGCAAGAACATAAGTTATGTAGTAAAGTCCAAAAACATGCTTGATTTATGTATTGCAATTTAATGTTAAATGGTCTCATTGTTTATTCATCCCTGTTTAGGGTAATAATCCCTGCTAAATCGTACTTAGGATTTAGGGGCTGTTTGTAACAGCCCGCCTATCTAAAGTACGGATTAGACGGGACTGTTACCAACTAAGCAGGGATTAAAGAACATAATGACCAACAACCTTTCAAGACTTCAAACTGTTATAGATAACACACAACGATTTCATACAAACTAGACCAACAGACCATTAACAAAAGGATTCAACTGATCTGGAGGTACATAAGTAATATCCAAAATAGTATAATAAAGTGTTTTGAACAGCGTAAAGCATGTGAATGCATATATGACGATATACATCCAAGGTAAACTATTAGCGACAAAAACTCCGACTGCTCAACACTTGTCCATCCCATCAGCAGCTCAACCTGCACATTTAAAAACAAACATGCAGGGCTAAGTACAAGATTGCACTTAGTGGACTCATGCCAAAATAATTTCATTTAATTACACTGCCCATTAGTATAACACGAGGATTTTAGTTGAAATAACTCGTGAATACCAAAATACTTTATCATTTTTCAAAAGATTCGCCTGCGCAGGCATTTTCTGTTTCGTATGATCCGTATCATTCACATAACTATTCATAACTGATCTCACGTCGTAGAAGTAGGCCTCCTTCTACCGACGCCGTGATCGGCCGAAGATGTTGCTAACGGCTCACAATCACATAGTCGTGATTCTCAGATCCGACTCAGATCCACGACCGCCGATGATGTTGCTAACGGCTCACAACACAAACCGGTGTACACGCTAATCCTAGCTGTGAATTTCGCATCCGACTAGGATCCGATATTGATTTTAAAATTGGGAGCGACCCAATAAGCGATTCACATTCATAGTTGGCTCGCCCAACAACATGATAGGATACATACGTTAAAACATAAATATTTTGGGCATGTAATCAATAACGGCTCATAATCATTTCCAACCGAAAGCTTTGTAAATAAATACGTTTCAAGAAAGCGTCGTAAAAAGGGTTTTCGAGTAAAGCCCACCTTGTACACGTAGGTCTTTCTACTATGGTCTCTTTCCTACATCAATGCCCCGTCCACGTATCACCTTAACGTAAGAATTATTTTAGTACGTCGGTCACGTTAGATAGAAACGAACATAGTCTATAACGTTCTACGTATCAAATAAGGCTAACGTCGGACTTATTTTGACGTTTCCTAATCAATTGATGTCGATTATGAAATTTCTTTAACTTATAAGAGATATTATATCTTTTTAGTATATAATGTACGTTTTAATGTACTTACGTAACGTAAGTAGCATTGTTACTAAACGCATTACGTCACATTGATCACGCATTATCGACATGTGCCCGCTGACCTTGGTCAACGATTTTGGTCAACTATTTTGACCAAGTCAACCAAAAGTCAACAATTTGACTTTGGTCAACAAAAGTCATCATTTTGACTTTTTCAACTATTTATGAAATTTTATCATTTTATGTGCAATTCTTGTTCCAAAATTCCTATAAAATCATACTATGTCTAAAATATTATTTTAGATCATATTATGTAATTATTCTTGATAAAATAAATTTATAACATTAATACACATAATATAAAGTTTTCGGCTATTTTAATTTAAATAGCTTAGACTTGTGCAAAAATTCCTATAAATTCACATGTCACACTATTTTATCATGTGATTAATAATATGTAATTACCTTAGTCAAATAAAATTTATACACCTTAGTATTATACTCCAATGTTTTCGGTTTTCATAAATAACCCAACAAATGATTTTTAAAAATTCCAATAAATTCATATATCAATTAATCACCCCCAATTATGCTTACTACAACATAATTGTTATTTATTATGAACTATTTAATTTAATTTACCTAAGTCATGTTCGAAAATTTCAACTTAGGTCCAAATAATATTTATAAATTTCAATAAATTCTCACAACCATATATTATGAATCTACACACTTAATATGCTATTATATCACTTAAATATGAATTATATCACAACACTATAACATATACATATATTTTCGGTATTCAATAAATTATAGGCTATAGTTTTCCAAAAATTCTACATAAATTCATATAAGCATAATCAATACCCTAGATCATGATTTCATACTCAAATCAACAATAAAAATTAAAATCAACAACATATAATACCCCTAAGTTTTCGGTCCTCATGAATAATTTAACACCATGCTTAATTTCATGATATAATTAATATACATGCTTCACAACATCATATAAACATAATATCTAAACATATTATCATAATATCTTAAATTTTCGAAAATAGCAATTATAAACTAAGATCATAACTTAAAATTTAACGGATGAAATTTAAAATTCTAGCATGTATACGTAGATCGGAGGATTTCTAACCTTTAATCGGAGTTGATTTAATTGTTGAAGGTTTATTTGTTCAGATTTGGGATTGAAATTTGGAGAACTCTCACAAAATTCCTCCTCAATTTTCGATAGTCTAGGTTTGTAAATGGAAGAATGTAGAGCTAATGTTATATTTATAGAGGTCTCCCACTTGTAGTATAATTATTACATAAAATATCATTAATACACTTGTTAACCATGGTCAAAATAATCGCCACCTCCATTAGCTAGGAGACAAAAATTTTAATCTTATCATGTACAACTCATAATGTATCTTATCCCTTAATTAATACATTAGACCTTAGTTGTCACAATTTAATTATCACATAGTGTGACAATGTGTGTCGCCTATTTAGTACTTTAGGCTAAGTTTTTATTTTTTCTTATATTATATCCTTTATTATGTTATATTATAATTTATTTAATAATTTATCACAATTACCTCAGATTTAAAGAATTTATCACACTAAACCTCCATTATGTAGTTCACGCCAACTTCTACATTTTAGACTAGGTTTTATTTAATTTTTATATTATATACTATATTATTATCATATTATTATTATAGTATCAAGTAGCTTTAGAAAAGTCAAAAATTTCAACTCCACAAGTGGCATTACTACATAGTATGAAATCAATTATTTTCCACCATTTTTTTCAAAGTTTTCGGCCCCCTTAATAAATGAACCATGGATTAGTTGATCAACTAGCTAATTAATGCTACTTTACAACTCATATATGATAAGATCTTAATCCTAACATTTCATTAATTACAAGATGATATTTTTACATAAAATCATACTTTAAAACCTTAAATTTTCGCCACTTTTGGGAGCACAATTGTGCCTCCACTTTTGCAAATTGTAATACACCTCATTTTATCCTTAAGGACATCATAATAATATAATAATTATCATATATAATTAATTAGATAAGAATTAAATATTAAATCATACTTAGGAACCCATATTTTCGAAAATCACCAAGGAAATTCCAAATATTTTATTTCTTTGTATAAAATAGCTACTACATAATTATGTGACATATTATATGCCTTAGATAATAAATTTAATCATAGAAAAGTATTTAAAAACAATTTAGATCATAAAACCCTAATTTAAATATTTAAGGTTTTCAAACCCATTAAATAAGGTACATTGCATTCTTAAATTTTCTAGCATTATTTTATGATAAATAATGCCCTTATATAATAATATAATTATAGAAATTTTAATTTTATAATTCGAGATCATATGCTAAAGTTATTGCATTATTCTAAACATGACGTTTGAAACGCCTCTAAATTCTCATAGTTTGATTATCTCTAAAATGTTCAAAATAAAGTTTGTTACAACTTTATTTATTCCTATAATAATAGTAATTTGAAATTAAGCTTAATTGCTTAATAATATCAGAAGACGAATCGCCGAATTTATTCGACGTTAGAAAGTTACGCTCAAGGAATATTGAAAATTATATTCCCTAATTCACTAAGCCTTAGTGAATCTCATACAGAAATTATCCAATTATGCTTGGTCAAAGTCAAGAGTTGACTAATTAAGATTTTAATTATTGAATTAATAATGTTAATTGCGGAATTTATTATCTTAATTCAGTATTAAAACTACGGGATATTACATTCTACCCCCCTTAAAAAAAATTTCGTCCTCGAAATTTGCATACCTCAAAAGAGTTCGGGGTATCGTTCTTTCATGGCGTCCTCGAGTTCCCACGTAGCTTCTTCCTGTCCGTGGTGCCTCCATAGGACTTTCACTAACGGAATTGATTTATTTCTCAACTGTTGAATCTTATGGTCCAAAATAGCCACAGGTTCCTCTTCGTAGCTCATATCAGGATTTAAGACCACGTCATCATGATGTATTACGTGTTTTGGGTCATACACGTATTTCCTTAGTTGAGACACGTGAAACACGTTATGAACATTACCCAAACTCGGTGGTAATGCTAGTCTATAAGCTACAGGGCCTATTTTCTCAAGGATCTCGTAAGGTCCTATAAATCGTGGTTTCAGCTTTCCCTTTACCCCAAATCTTACAATACCTTTAGACGGAGAGGTTTTAAGGAAAACCTTATCTCCACACTCAAATTCTAGCTCGGATCTACGAGTATCGGCATATGATTTCTGCCTATCCTGAGCTTCCTTTATTCTTTGTCTTATCTGGCGCACAATTTCAATCATTTCTTCCACTGTATCAGGCCCTAAAATTTTTCTTTCACCAACTTCATCCCAATAAAGTGGTGATCGACATTTCCTTCATACAATGCTTCATATGGGGCCATGTTGATTGTCGCCGATAACTATTATTGTAGGCGAATTCAATAAGCGGTAAAACTTGTTCCCAAGTTGCGCCGATCCAATACTACCGTTCTCAACATGTCCTCTAGCGTTTGATCGCTCGCTCGATTCGCCATCCGTGCGTGGATGAAAAGTTGTGCTGAAATTCACTGCTCCCAATTCCTTTTGTAAGCTTACCCAAAATCAAGTAAACTTGAATCTCTATCAGAAGTGATAGATTTCGATATTCCATGCAGACGTACAATTTCCTTCACATATAGTTGGGCTAGCTTGTCGGATCCATAGGTGATTCGAATTGGTAGGAAATGAGCACACTTTGTAAGGCGATCCACTACTACCCATATAGCAGTGTTACATTTTTGTGACTTTGGTAAACCCGTTACAAAATCCATAGCTATGTCGTCCCATTTCCATTCGGGTATCTCCAAAGGTTACAGCTTTCCGTATGGCCTTTGATGTAACGCTTTACTTGTTGACAAGTAAGACAACGTTCATTTAACGAGGCTATATCTCTTCATTCCTTCCCACCCGAACTTTCCTCGTAGGTCTTGGTACATTTTGGTACCGCTGGATGGGCGGTATAGGAGTATCATGAGCTTCACTCATGATTTCATTTCTAAGCTCGTGATTGTTTGAATGCATAGTCTTTCCTCAAACAATATAGCGTTATCGATGCCTCTTTCAAACCTTTTGTTCTCCCATTCTCACTTTAGCCCTTATTTTCTAGTTCCTCATCCTTTCTTTGTTCTTCTATGATTTTATTCTTAAATCGGACATCATAGTAAGTGTAGCAACATTATCCATGATTGTCCTTGGTGATTCGACTATCTCTATTGACATTTTCTCAAACTCTTCGATGAGTTTTCCTTCCTTTGTCAAGAGACACCCTAGCTTTGATTGACCCTTACGACTTAAGGCATCTGCTACTACATTAGCTTTTCCTGGATGATAGTTTATGCCACAGTCGTAGTCTTTTACTAATTCGAGCCATCTCCTTTGTCTCATGTTCAGATCTTTTTGCTCGAAAAAGTATTTTAAACTTTTGTGGTCAGTAAAGATTTCACATCTTACTCCGTAAAGATGATGTCTCCAAATCTTTAGTGCATGGACCACAGCTGCTAGTTCTAAGTCATGAGTCGGGTAGTTCAACTCATGTGGCCTAAATTGTCGTGATGCATAAGCTATTACCTTTCCCTCTTGCATCAATACGCAACCAAGTCCATTTTTGGAAGCATCAGTATAGATAACATATTCCTTATTTGAATCTGGAACGGCTAATACCGGTGCACTAGTCAGTTTCTCTTTTAATGTTTGGAAACTTGTCTCACACTCATCAGTCCATGTGAATTTAATCCCCTTTCGGAGTAGCTGTGTCATTGGCCTTGCTATCTTGGAGAATCCTTCAATGAATCTCCTATAGTAGCCAGCTAATCCTAGGAAACTTCGAATTTCGTTTTGAGTGGTCGGCGCTTTCCATCCTTGTACAGCCTCGACCTTTGCCGGATCAACTTTTATTCCTTCCGCTGACACAATGTGTCCAAGGAATATTACTTCTTTAAGCCAAAATTCACACTTGCTGAATTTAGCATAAAGTTGTTCGGCTCGTAGGGTCTGTAACACTGGTCTCAAGTGTTCCCTATGTTCCTCCTCGTTCTTTGAATAGATGAGAATATCATCTATAAAGACCAAGACAAACTTATCCAAGTATGGATGGAATACTCGGTTCATAAGATCCATGAACACGGCAGGTGCGTTGGTTAATCCGAACGACACTACTACAAACTCGTAGTGGCCATATCTTGTTTGGAATGCCGTCTTTGATATATCCTCTGGTCGTACCTTTAGCTGATGGTAGCCTGATTTAAGATCGATTTTCGAGAATACGCTTGCACCTCTCAACTGATCGAACAAATCGTCTATCCTTGGTAGCGGATATTTGTTCTTAAGCGTCAATTTGTTTAATTCTCGGTAATCGATGCACATTCTTAACGAACCATCCTTTTCTCGACAAATAGGACAAAGCGCCCCATGGTGAAACACTTGGCCTTATAAAACCCAAGTCCAATAACTCTTGAATTTGGATTTTCAACTCTTCGAGTTCCTTGGGTGCCATTCGTAGGCGCTGATATCGGAGTTGATCCCGGCCCAATCAATTGTGAACTCTAGCTGCCTATCTCGGGTAGTCCGGTAATGTCTCAGAAAGACGCCCGAAATTCGAACAATTTCCACGCCTTGACCCTTACTTCCGCCCTTTCCTCTCCATTTAGATACACAAGGAATGCTTGACATTCCTTCTTGTTCATCATTCTCCGTGCTTGAGTGCGGATATTATTGGGATTTTCTTTCCAATACTAATCCCATAGAAATTGTAGCTTCTTTTCCCGGTGGTTGCATCGAAATTCTTCTCTCTTGCATACGATCGTGGAATGGTTTTCGCCAACCAATCCATCCCTAGATTATATCTACATCCCCATAGGTATTACGCTCGAGTTATTTGCTAGAACCTTAATTGAGCCTAAGTTCAATTCTAAGTTCGAGCAAGCCCGTAACGGTCATAATACCTCCTATAGGTGATGAGATTCTCATTTCGATTTGTTTCCTCGTGGTTAAGTTCTAACATATCAACGCATGCTTTTGAAATGAAAGAATGTGAAGCACCAGACGTAATGTAAGTATAATAGGTATATTGCAAAGTAATCCCATACCCGCTAGGTTACCTTGATTCTGCTGCTCGACGCCTATGTAGCGCATAGGCTCGCCCGAGCTGGTTGCGCCGGCGAGGTGCTTGCCTCGCTGATTCTGTTGTTGTTGCCTGTTGCCGCCGTCATTCTTTATTCTGCTTTGTTGTGGCCGGGTTGGTACCGAATCGCCTTAACGGTCAAGGTGGCCCGATTGATTTGGCCTTCCCATGGTTATCTGGCGGATCCCAGGGCATTCATTTGCATAGTGGCCCCTAACGCCACACTTATAGCAAATGGGATTTCCAGCCATGCACACCCCGTGTGCCTTTTGTTGCATTTCGGGCATGGTGGAATCCTTACTATTTGGTGGAGTAAATATGGGTCTCCTCCAGCCTTGCCCTTGAGGAGCCATGTTATTCTGCCATGGCCTCTTGTTGTTGTTGTTGAAACCTCCTCGGTTGAAGTTGTTGTTATTTGAGCTCCCTTCCCATTTACGCTTCCCTTTGTCACCGACGTTCTGTGACTGGGTCGGTGCAGATTTCTCCTCGGGCATTGCAGCCTCTATGTCTAATGCCCGACTAAGAGCCTCCGTATAGGTTAAGTCGCCATGACCTGCCAGCGACATCCTTATCTCGTGTCTCAGTCCTGCCTTGAATTTTTCTGACATTTTCATGTCAGTATTCACTAAGTCCGGGGCATATCTAGACATATCGCAGAAACAAATCGGTCGATTGGTGACCGACATCTTGCCTCGCCTGTGGTGAAAATTCGATTTCCTTTTTATTCGATAGCTTTTGGGAATGTACTTATCATACATTTCCGTTTTGAAGTCGCCCTGTAAAGTATTCCATTTGTTCCGGTCGTTGTCTTTCTCCTTGCTTCCCACCGTAAGTCACCGTCCGGTGAGTTGAATGTCACGCAAGATAACCTTTCTTGTGTAGTACAACAAGAAAGTCGAAAATTGCTCAATAGCCCGAACCACTGCTCGGCATCCTCGTGGCTTCCCTTACCATTGAAGGAGGCGGGTTACGCTTAAAAGAGTTCTTCCACTCTACGGTCGGTGGAGGTGGGGTGGCACCGGATCTCTTCACTTTCAGCCGGGGTATTCTGCCTCTTCCTCTTCCCCTGCCTCTCACTTCCCGCTGAGGTGCACGTCTGGGCGGCATTCTGTTAATAAAACGTAGTTAGTATTCGAATAACGTTCAATGTAGTTGAATATACGTAACATCTTTATAAAATCGTATCATAAAGCAACTTAAGCAGCCATCATTCTTATTGCACAACTTGATGTTCATAAAAGCCCATTCTTGGGTCATCATCATATATATAAGGAAAACTTTGCCTCAAAAGGACTATTCTGTATAAGTCATTAAGCGCAAAAGGAGCTAAGTACACACTGTACTATGTATACTACTGTCAACTACATACTGGTTATAAGGCGTCTTAAAATACTATACTTCTATAACTTTGTTAACATCACTACTACATCTACATACTACACGTATACTAATATTCATTCTCGTCCATGTTCCTATGGTTTTCTCTTGCGGTTTCGTCTTCACTTGGATCTTCTTCGGGGTCCTCCTCTTCTTCCGGGTCCTCTTCGGATTCTCCCTCGGAGCTTTCCTCTCGAGCACGCCTATGTGACGGTCCAGCTCCATCATCACCTACAACATACACGTCCCGCATAGGAACATAGCCTTCCTGATGATCATGTGCTTCCATGAATGCCCCCTCGTGATAGGGTGGGTCATTGGTGGTGGAACTGGTGGCGCCGGTCGCGTCGGATGTCCGAACGTCATAGGTGGAAGAACTGGCACTCCCAATGACCTGGGTCGCGATGCCCTCGTCACATGCTCGGGTCGATCTCCTGCTTCCAAGAACCTCGGCACTGCAGGGTTGACCACTCGAGGAACCTCCGTGTATAACCATTCCGGTGTGTCGTCCTGCCAAGTGTACTCCCTTGGTGGCAGATAGGGCCCTCTTGGTGCAGCCCTATATACGCTGTAGACATATATGAGATGGCTGACAAACCTCGGTAAATCTCCAATCAGGTCATAGTCAATTCCCGCACGATAGATATAGTCGCCCGATATCTCTTTTGCATAGTCTTCCCAATCAACTGGCAATTGAGTGAGTAACCGCTTGATGCCGTCATATCCTGTCACACCGTACTCATGGGCGTCCATCCATAATCACAGATAACTCATCAGAAACTCTCCTAGACTGTCGCCCCAACCCATACTGTAAGTGCGATAGGCTTCAAGGACTTCTCCTGGGGTAACCCTCGGCATCATCCTTCACCTCGGTGAGTAATAACGACTGGCCATCTATCACAGATAATACTAGCGTAAGTCAATCTATATCTGATAAGCAGATAAAAGAATAGAATATATCTGTTAAGCAGATAAAGCAAACACATCTGATAAGCAGATAAATGTTTACATCAAAGTTCCTAAGTTCATTCTACATCATAATTTCACTTATGGAATCTCTACTTTTAACTTCTTAAGTTCTCTATTCTTAGCAAAATTTTCAGTTTGACTTTAACTGTTCCTAACGAATTCTGGAGAAAGATTAAGGATTTCTGTCCTTCATATGAACTGAAGTTCGTTGAGATAAGAATATGTGAGCGAAACCGTTCGCAAAACGGAGTTCGATTTAATAAGAACGAGTCAAAACAAAAACACTGCGCAGTACAGACTTTCGCCTGCGCGACTCGCAGTGCCGGGAATCACTTCCTTCCGGACGATTGTGAGCTCGTGCTCTGCTTCGTACGAGTTCCCTTACAAGATTTGTTTAGCTTTCTATGGTCCTCATCGAACCCATGCGTCTTGCACCTTTGATCCTTTCTTTTGCTTTCGTCAGCTTTTCGTTGAAAACTCGAGTTCGTTTCCAATCGACTTTTCGTTCGTTCGTAAATTAATATCTCACTATTGTTCTTGCAAAAGGGATCAAGCTCCTAGAACTCATACTTCTATGTTCAAGAGGTGAGCATGCTTCTTAGAGCATCTATGTTCTTTTGGGAATAACATACCCATTTTCAGAATAAATTGTAAACTTTGAATAAACATTTCAAAAATCGTAAGATAACTTCTGTACTCATGCTTTCAGTAACTCAAACATCACTTTTGACATTATCATGTCAACTGTTTCTCATTCTTCGTAAACTTGGTCTTATCTTACTGATAACTCATTTATCATAAAGCCCTTGACATAAAATTATTAACTTTTCTCATAACACTGAAAAATTCTTTTCGGAATACGTTCCAAAACTTTCATGACTTTCACTGTTTTCAAAATGTGAATTCAATCTCTTTTTCCAAAATTTCAAGTTCACTGTTCAAACTTTCAACTTTCAATCTCAAAACTGAGAAAATAAATTACCTCTTTCCCGGTTGAGCTTGATGTGATGGAGTGTTGAGCACAGTCAGTTGATTTCTAGAAGTCTAGTGACTCAATCTAGACTTAACTTTTGAAAGAAGGTTTTAGGGTTCAAAGGACGACCTGCTCTGATACCAACTGTAACAGCCCGCCTATCTAAAGTACGGATTAGATGGGACTGTTACCAACTAAGCAGGGATTAAAGAACATAATGACCAACAACCTTTCAAGACTTCAAACTGTTGTAGATAACACACAACGATTTCATACAAACTAGACCAACAGACCATTAACAAAAGGATTCAACTGATCTGGAGGTACATAAGTAATATCCAAAATAGTATAATAAAGTGTTTTGAACAGCGGAAAGCATGTGAATGCATATATGACGATATACATCCAAGGTAAACTATTAGCGACAAAAACTCCGACTGCTCAACACTTGTCCATCCCATCAGCAACTCAACCTGCACATTTAAAAACAAACATGCAGGGCTAAGTACAAGATTGCACTTAGTGGACTCATGCAAAAATAATTTCATTTAATTACACTGCCCATTAGTATAACACGAGGATTTTAGTTGAAATAACTCGTGAATACCAAAATACTTTATCATTTCTCAAAAGATTCGCCTGCGCAGGCATTTTCTGTTTCGTATGATCCGTATCATTCACATAACTATTCATAACTGATCTCACGTCGTAGAAGTAGGCCTCCTTCTACCGACGCCGTGATCGGCCGAAGATGTTGCTAACGGCTCACAATCACATAGTCAGGGATTCTGCATCTGACTAGGATCCATGACCGGCCGATGATGTTGCTAACGGCTCACAGTCACAAACTGGTGTACACGTTAATCCTAGCTAGGAATTCTGCATCTGACTAGGATCCGATATCGATTTTAAAATTGGGAGCGACCCAATAACTGATTCACATTCATAGTTGGCTCGCCCAACAACATGATAGGATACATACGTTAAAACATAAATATTTTGGGCATGTAATTGAATAACAGTTCATAATAATTTCCAACTGAAAGCTTTGTAAATAAATACATTTCGAAGAAAGCGTCGTAAATAAAAGGGTTTTCGAGTAAAGCCCACCTTGTGCACGTAGGTCTTTCAACTATGGTCTCTTTCCAACGCCAATGCCCCGTCCACGTATCACCTTAACGTAAGAATTATTTTAGTACGTCGATCACGTTCGATAGAAACGAACATAGTCTATAACGTTCTACGTATCAAATAAGGCTAACGTCGGACTTATTTTGACGTTTCCTAATCAATTGATGTCGATTATGAAATTTCTTAACTTATAAGAGATATTATCACGACCCCATTCCGGACCAACCCGGACTGGAGGGCGACTAATACTAGGAGTAGTATTTTAGGGGTTACATGGGTAAAATAAAGATGCATGAAAAATAACTAACATGCTTGAGCAGAATATGAGGTGATGTCATAATGTTTTTGAAAAAGGTTTAGGCCATCGGACCCCAAAATTTGGCCTGATCCGATGGGCCTCGATAGTTTGTAAACATAAAGCATAAATAAAGGAGTTCGAGTATAGCAATGAAAGTGTGTGAATACATATATGACGATATGCATTCAAGGTATAACCCACAAATTCAAGTAAATCGGTCGAGGACACTTTGGACCTCAACACATCCCCATCATCACCATCGAGCTCAACCCGCACATTTAAAACAAACATGCGTGGCTAAGTACAAGAAATTGCACTCGGTGGACTCATGCGAAAACATTTGATAATATTTGGATTTACCGCCAATATCGAGTAAGTCACAGTGGTTTTAGTTAAAATGCCTTGTGCTTACCAAATCATTTTCGTTCAGAACATACCGCTGCATTTTCTTGGTGTGTATGGTCCGTATCTCATAGTCACAATACATAATAATAAATAAATAAACGTCGAGAGGGAGGCCTCCCATCTACGACGCCGTGACCGGCCGTAATCCCGCATCGACACGGTCACTCTCGCAAGCATATGTTAACACAACAGATAGTTCCAACCTTCACGCCAATCCTAGCTGTGCATTTATCATCCAAGCACAGACCCGACATTAAAAGGTTGGGTGCTACCACAACAAATGATATAATAGTTCCAACTATCTCCACATTTCTACCCGGCAAACAGATAGATCCATACACAAAACGAAATATTTTGGCGGTGTAATGCAAGAAACATTTGATAACAGTTGTAGAATAAGTACTGTAAATAAACTCATTTGGAATAACATTAAAGTCACATTTTAGTGGGGTAAGAAAAGGCCCACATTTTGAAGATAAGAAGCCCACCTGGACTATGGTTCGTTGTAAAAGTCCTAGGTTCGATCGTTCGTCAAAATCCCGTCGCTGCGTTTGCGTCCACACCTTTACGAAAAAGCGAGGCTTTAGTACGTCGCTCAAGTCTCTCGAGACTTTCGAAAACTAAGATAAAACTTCGATATTTCATATCGATGTAGACTGAATTCTTTAGTGAATTCAATACGCCTCTAACACGATACGATCGACTTGTTCTCGCTCCCGAGATACGCTCAACGATAAGTAAGTTTTCGATATATGGATTTCATTTGGGAAATCTTTTCTTACTAATGAGGTATCATACTCAATTAGTATATCTTACGCGCATCGACGATTTATAAACGATAATCGCACGCTTGACTTGAAAAGTCAACGAAGTCAACACTGGTCAACAAAGTCAACGATTTTGACTTTTAAATAGTAATTTCTTACTATTTTGTTTTATAAATCGAATTTGATCGATTTGAAAACGTAAAGTCCTATTTTTCGATCTATCTCGTAAATCGAGGACTTATAAATATTTTCGCATTTTAATAACCCTTTTTATAAATAAAATGCGTATTTTGTTTTTAAAACGTTATAAAATGAACGTTCGTCTCAAACATAGCAATCTATGTTTATAAAATTTTGTAAAATTTAAAAATGTCCAGAATATTAATTTAGCAAATATTTCATTAATAAACTGTTTTAAAAGGATTTAAAATCCTTATTAATTATCGAAAACTCGCTAATTAATTTAAAAATGTCAAATGACCTTTGAAAAATTTTCTAAATTAATATAGTGCATTATTATACACTATGGTCCAGAATATGAATTTATAAAATTCATATGATATTATTTGCTATTTATTTATATATATACATATATATGTTTACGGTAATTTCAATAAATAGGGAATAATTATCCAAAAATTCCCAAAATTGATATATACTTAGTATAATATCCCAACATCAATATACATCACTAATATAACTTATAGTTCACCATAACCATTCATTTAAGAATATATAGCAATTATTCACGGTAATACTTGATAATTGCCGAATAATTAGCAAATAATTTCTAAAAATTCTAAATAAATTCCAACATCATTAAACATTATATTATAACATTGTAACATCATAAAATCAACCAAAAACATTTGAATCATCACCATATGGAGCTCAATAGCTCTCGGCTTTTTGGATTCAAAATGTTATTTGATTTTCAAAAATTTCAATAATTATATACTATGTTTATACACTATAGTATACTAATATAACATCATAATATTTATCAATACTAATTAAATCATCACCTTCAAGAGCAACAAGCTCACGGCTTATTTGATTTAAAATAGTATTTGATTTCCAAAAATTCTAATTAATTCACACAATGCATAAATAGTATACTAAAGCATTAAAACACCATTGCATGTTCAAAAATAAAATCATACACCAAGCTATACAATTATAAGCTCACGGTACTTTTCAAAAATCATAGCATATGGTTTTCAAAATTTCTAATTAAATCATAGAACATATAATCAAGGTTCTAAAGAATTAATATGTCATTACATGCTTGAAATAAAAATTATACACTAAGGTATAACATAGATAAGCTCACGGTTCTAATGAAAATTCAAGCTAGGGTTTTCCTAAAATTTCTAAATTCATACCATAGTCTTAAATCATAACATAGATCAATAATACATGCTTAGAACACACTAAGAAGCATTCGGTCATCATCATTCTATTTTTATACTATTTTCGAAAATTATATCAAATATACACTATGGTTCGAAATCATATATATATAGGCAAGATGCATTCATACATTTCATATACTATGTCCTATGTTCATCTAAACATACTTCTCATACATTTTCAAAATAAAATCCTCAAGAACAAGTATATAAACAAAGGCTCATGCTCAAGAACATCTAAACACATATGTATACCTATATAAAACTTTCGAACACATATATACATACATGAACAAGATCGAAAATTTCAGAATAAAAGAGATGAACAATCGAAGCTATTGGTCTCATTTACCTTAGAAATGGTCTAGTATCAAGGAACAATGTAAATACCAAGCTTGGTGGAGAAGAAATGGAGGAGAATGGAAGAGAAGAAATCTGGAAATAGAAGAGGGTGGCTCTCGGTTTTGGGCTGAAGAAAAGAGAGGATAGAGAGTGTTTTGAGTGTTGAGTGTGTTGAGTGAGAATGGAGTATGAAATGGGAGAAAAATTGTGAAGGGTTCCCTATATCTCTCTCTCTCTCTCTCTCTCTCTCTCTCACAATAATTCAGCCCTTGGGAAGGAGAGTGTGATGATTAAGGAGTGTTAATTGAGCTTCCACGCATTGGGCATTTTAAAAGTGGAAATCATTTGCAATGGGAAGAGTGAAGCATAGCCGGCGCATGGGGGTCTAGGGCTGTTTTAAATTTTATTATTACACCTAATATATTGTATTAATCATATAATAGGTCCTAGATATATAATACATGTCATAAAATAATTAAATCATCACATAGACAACATTTCGAAAATACCGAATGTAAAATGGAAAAATAGGAAATAAAATGTAAATCACACCTATTATTGATACTTATGTACATTTCGATCAAACATATCATAATATATGATTTAGATATTAAATAATAGCATAGGATAAAATTATTACACATTTCAAGCATATAAAACCCTAATTTCGAAAATTAGGGTTTCAATTTTTATATAAACTGAAACCTTCGATTTTTATGGATTAAAACTGATTTAATGCTTAATAATATCCTTATATATCATATTATAAAGTTTAGATACCATAGGATAATTTAATGGTATCATTTCATGCCAAAAACCATAGTTTAGAAAACTAGGTTTCAATTCCATTAATTGGAATTATCGAGTTTTATAACTCAATTATTGATTTTAATAATCATTAACACTGTAATTATATAAAATAATAATAGGAAATTAATCATTATAATTTCCGAGCATTAAACTCATTTTTCAAATCGCCTCGGACGTTAACGCTCAAAACGCCTCAAAACGCTCAAAATCGACTCATCTCAAAATGGTCGCAGAAGTTCATACTTACTAAATAAATATATTCCATTTAATAAAGGAATTAAGATGGAAATTAATTCCAAGCTTCACCGCCGTAAAATTTCATGAAAAGTCGATGTTCGATACGCGTTTGACGTTAAAATATATCGACTAATCATTTCGTAATATTTCAATCCTTTAATTCACAATCCTTAGTGAATTATGAAAGGAATTCGTTATAACGATATCGTATCAAAATCACAAGATTCGATGTCGTAAAAGATAATATACTTGCAAAACCCTAATTACGGGTTTGGAAAACCGTAATCGATATTCGCTTTTCGAATATTACATTCCACCCCTTACAAAAAATTTCGTCCCAAATTTGTATACCTCTAGAAAAATAAATCGGGTATTTTTCCTCATTGCTTCTTCAAGCTCCCACGTGGCTTCTTTCGTCTGTGGTGTCTCCACAAAGACTTTGACTAACGGAATCGACTTGTTCCGTAGTTGCCGAACTTTGTGGTCAAGTATGGCTGCGGGTTCTTCCTTATAGCTCATGTCCGCTCGAGGATCACGCCGCCTTGGTGAATCACGTGCTTTGGGTCGTGAACGATTTTCGTAATTGTGAGACGTGAAAACATTATGGACATTTCCTAGGTTTGGCGGAAGAGCCAACCTATATGCCATCGACCTATCCTTTCTAGGATCTCATAAGGTCCTATAAAACGGGTCTAAGCTTTCCTTTCGTGCCAAACCCGACAATCTCTCGATGGAGAGACCTTAAGAAATACTTTGTCTCCATCCTCAAACCAGTAGCTCGGATCTACGCATATCGCAGAAGATTTTGTCCGTCCCGAGCCTCTTTTATCCTCATCCTAATTTGTCGAACGATTTCGATCATTTCGCCACCGCATCGTGCCCTATGACTTTTCTCTCACCGACTTCATCCCAATAAAGTGGTGATCTACACTTCTTGCCATACAAGGCTTCAGATGGGGCCATGCCGATCGTCGCTTGATAATCGTTGTTGTAAGCAAATTCAATCGAGGTAAAATCTCTTCCCATTTTGCACCTCGATCCAAAATTTCGTTCTAAGCATATCTTCTAGCGTTTGATCGCTCTCTCCGATCGTCCATCGGTTTGTGGGTGGAATGTCAGATCAAGTTTAATCTGCACTCAGCCTTCTCGCAAGCTAATCCAAAACTGGATGTGAACTTGGAGTCTCGATCGAGGTAATAGATTTTCGCACTCCATGTAGTCGCACAATTTCCTTAACGCATACCGGGCCAACTTATCGGATCCATAAGTGCTTTGAATAGGTAGAAAGTGAGCACTTTTGGTAAGTCTATCCACAATTACCCATATGGCGGTGTTTCCTCTTCTCGATTTGGGTAAGCTTGTAACGAAATCCATCGTTATATCGTCCCACTTCCATTCGGGATTTCCAACGGTTGTAACTTCCGTAAGGACGCTGGTGTAGAGCCTTCACTTGTTGACAAACAAGACGGTGTTCTACTAAAGAAGCTATGTCTCGCTTCACGCCTTCCCACCAAAATTTTTCCTTCGTGTCCCGGTACATCTTAGTACCGCTGGGTGGGCGGTGTAGGCGATCGTGAGCCTCACTCATGATTTCGCTCAAGCTCTGCGCCGTCAGAACGCATATCCTACCTTCAAACAATAAGGCGTTATCCGCGCCTCTTGAAATTTTCAATCCTTCGCACCTTAGTCTTTCTCGGATCTTTTCCAACTTTTCCTCCATCCTTTGTCTCTCGACAATTCTTTTCTTAGATCGATGTCGGTGTGAGTGTAGCGACTGACTCACAATTATCCCGGTGGTTCAACCAGCTCAATCTTCATTCTACCAAACTCTTCAACAAGTTTTTCCTCTCAGATAAAGAGACATCCTAACTGGTACGGCTTTTACGACTCAAGCGTCACTACTACATTCGCCTCGCCCGGTGATAGTTAATACCACAATCGTAATCTTTTACCGATTCAAGCCATCTTCTTTGTCTCATATTCAGATCTCTTTGTTCAAGAAATACTTCAAACTTTTATGATCCGTGAAGATCTCACATCTCACACCATAGAGATGGTGTCTCCAAATTTTAGGGCATGAACTACAAATGCTAATTCCAAATCGTGGGTTGGGTAGTTCACTCGTGGGTCCGAGTTGTCGGGGTGCATAAGCTATCACTTTTTCTTCTTGCATCAAACGCAACCCACCCCGCCTTAGATGCGTTTCAGATAGACCACATACCCCTTATCCGCTCGACCGCTAGAACTGGTGCCTTTGGTCAATTTTTCATTCGAGTATTTGAAACTCACCTCGCACTCATCGGTCCAATGAACTTGATTCCCTCCCGAGTAGTCGGGTTATTGGCCTTGCAATCTTGGAGAATCCTTCGATGAATCTCCTATAGTAGCCAGCTAATCCTAGGAAACTTCTAATCTCGTGCTGAGTCTTTGGTGATTTCCATTCTTGCACGGCCTCTACTTTGGCTGGATCTACTTTTATTCCTTCAGCAGACACGATGTGTCCAAGGAACATAACTTCCTTCAGCCAAAACTCACACTTGCTAAACTTAGCAAAGAGTCTTTCATTTCTCAAGGTTTGCAAAACCGTTCTTAGATGTTCCTTATGCTCCTCTTCATTCTTTGAATAAATAAGGATATCATCTATGAAGACCAAAACAAATTTATCCAAAATGGATGGAATACTGCTCATGAGGTCCATGAATACGGTGGTGCATTGGTTAATCCGAATGGCATAACTATGAACTCATAGTGGCCATATCCGTTCGGAATGCGCCTTTGGTACATCTTCAGCCAGATTTTCAGCTGGTGGTATCCTCGACTTAAGATCAATTTTTGAGAATACACACCGCCTCGCAATTGATCGAACAGTCATCAATTCGGTAAAGGGTATTTGTTCTTTAGTGTCATCTTATTTAGCTCTCTATAATCGATGCACATCCTCAAAGAACCATCCTTTTCTTAACAAATAAAACAAAGCGCCCCCACGGTGAAACACTGCCTAATGAATCCTAGATCCAAAAGCTCTCGATTTGGATTTTCAGCTCTTCTAGCTCCTTTGGGGCCATCCTATAAGGCGCCTTCGACATCGGGCTGATCCGGCTCCAAGTCGATGGTAAACTCTAGTTGTCTATCGTGAGGCAATCCGGTAGATTCTCGGGAAATACGTCCAAAATTTCTGGACGACTTCAATGTCTTCTACCCGCGCTTCGGGTTTATCCTCATCGTTTAAATAAACAAGGAATGCATGGCATCCCTTCTGGTTCATCATCCTCCTAGCTTGTAGTGCTGATACTATCGGAATCCTCCTCCCCATGCTGATCCCGTGGAAGTGCGTGGCTTCTTGTCCAGGAAAGTGAAACGAAATTTTCCTTTCCTTACAGAGAATCGTGGAATGATTCTTAGCTAACCAGTCCATTCCGAGGATTATGTCTACATCATCCATGGGTATTATGTTTAGGTCGTTAGCCAGAACCTTAAGTGATCCTAATGTCAACTCTAGGTTCGAGCAAAAGTGGGTAACGGTCATAATCCCTCCTATAGGCGATGAGATTCTCATATCCTGGCTTGACCTTTCAGACCTAAGGCCCAGCATTTCTACGCATGATTTTGCAATAAAAGAATGCGAAGCACCCGTATCGAACAATACTATAACAGGTAGGTTGAGTAGAACTCCCATACCTGCCAAGTTTCCTTGGTTTTGTTGCTCGCCTCCTATGCAGGCGCGAGGCTCGCCCGAGCCGGCCGAGGCCGACGGGCGCCGGTCCCGCTGATTCGGCGGTTGTTGCTCGCCTGCTGCCGCCGCCGGCGCTGGCGTGGTGGTTGCCGCCCGCCGTTGTTGGGCGGTGGGTGCCGCCATCGCGTTGCGGGATTTGTTGCCGCGCCGCCATTGTTGCGGCCGTTGGGGTTGTTGTTGAGGTGGGGTTGTTGCCACCGAGTTGCGGGTTTGGGGTTGAAACCGCCGCGCGCGGTCGGGTTGAAGTCAGATAGCCCTTAATGGTCGAGCATTGCCGGTTGGTTCGGCCTACATCCGAACGTGACACCGGGCAACTGTTGGCGAATGCCCGCTTGCCCCGCACTTGTAACACTACCACATTTGCCGTGCACACACCCTTGTGTGCTCTATGGCATCTAGGGCATTGAGGTGCCTCGACTGCTCTGTGGTCCCTTGCCGGTGGAGCATAAGTCGCTCTTCTTCCGCCTTTGTCCTCGTGGCGCCGGTTTCGCCACGGCGCCATGACTTGCTTCTCCATAGTTTCCGCGGTTGTTATTCCCGTGGTTGGGGTCCCATTTCCCTTTTCCTTCCAAATTACCGGTGTCCGAGACGACACCGACTTATTCTCGGTCATGGTCACTCAATATCCAAAGCTCGTATGAGAGCTTCGTGTAAGATAGGTCTCCGTGGCTGGCAAGAGACATGCGTATCTCCATTCTTAGCCCTGACCTGAACTTTTCCGACATTTTCAAGTCGGTGTCCACCAGATCTGGCGCATATCTCGACATCTCGCAGAAAGTGCGATCATAGTCGGTTACAGATAATTTTTCTTGTTTTAGCAGGAAAAACTCCTGCCTCTTTTTCCCCCTATAGCTTTTGGGGATATACTTTTCATACAGCTCTCTCTTGAAATCCTCCCACGAGAATTCTTCCAGCTGTTCGGCTGTAAAAGTCTTCTTTCTGGCCTCCCACCAGAAGTCAGCTGGTCCGATCAGCTGGAAGGTAACACACGACAGCCTTCCCGTGCTGCATCTTAAAAGGTAAAACTGCTCGATGGCCCTAACCCATTGTTCGGCTTCTTCCGGCCCCTTCCGTTAAAAACAGGAGGGTTTTGCCTCAAAAATAGCTCTTCGATCCTGCGATCGGGTTGAGGTGGAGGCGGTGGTTGGGGATTATCCTCTTGTTCTTGCTCGGGGATTCTACCCCTCCCTCAGGTCTTCCTCGACCTCCGGGTTCTCTTTCTCGGTTTCTTCTGAGGCATTCGCTATATAAAACATACCATCGTTAATTACTAAACGCTACAACTTAACAACATAAGGTTTTCATAGCTTCTTCTTAAAGCGATATAAAAGTAAAACAACTCATCCATAGCATAGACAATTGTTACCAAAAAGGCCCCACTTAGGTCAAAAATATATGTAGATAGATAACCAAGGTTTGTCAAAAACAAGATGTCCCACATCGACAATCATAGGAAAAAAAATAGAAATAGCAAGGGTTCGGGCCCACATGGCCAAAAAGCAAATCCGAGTCCTAGAACCATGGTATTGAAAAAAAAGGAAAAGCTAGCACACATGCTAGTCATAACAAAACAAATTCTAATCAAAACATCGCTAAGGTCTTCACGAAGTTTCCTCCCTACTCCGCCTTCCTCGTGGTCTTCCTCCTCTTCGAGTCGCCTTCCCATCCGAATCGCCCTCACGAGGTCGCACTGATGGTCCCCCGCACCGCTTCCATCATCGGTATGTCGCGCAGGGTCCAAAGTTATCCGCGCCGCATAAGTCGTAGTTGTGGCGGATCGGACCGTAGCATACCGGTCGGGTCATATCCGTGGAAGGTATCTAATACTTATCCGCGCCGTCCGCGGAAGGGCTCTTCGCCTCGGGTGGTGGTGGATCGGACGTGGTGGGGGGCGGTAGCGTGGACGACCGGGTGTCCAAAACCGCCGGTGGCAACACGGGCTCTCCCAAGGCTCTATGGCGGCCGCCTATCTACCTCGTACATCCCGCCTCGCCCATCCGGCATGGGTATCATCGATCAACCTGCCTCGAACCTCAAGGTACAACCACTCGCGACTGTCACGCCAAGTGTACTCCCGTGGAGGAGATAGGTCCCATAGGCGCGGCTCAGATATCAGATAACGTAAGTCGTGACTCACGAACCCGGCGATCCCCAATCAAATCATAACCTCGGGAATGCGATAGATGTAGTCTCCGATACCTCTCGGCATAACCATCCTGTACAAGGGAGTATAGCTAGAGCTCTTGATGCCATCGTAGTCGGTTGCGCCATAGGCTCTGCCCTCCACAACCGAAGGTAGTACGCCGTAAACTCACCTAGGTCTTCCCCAAGACATCCAACATTCCCTATAGGTGCACATCAGCTCCTCGGTGGGGCATGAGGTCCTACCTCCTCCTAGCGATATAGCGATCTCCTCCATCCGCCATGATTAAACTAACGTAAGTCAACTATCGCCACCTCAAAATGTAAAGGATAGCATAGCGAGGAGCAACTAGGCTAGAACTAAACAATTCTATAAGGTAGGCAACATCATAATGTACAATACATACCACAACTTACCTTCTTAGTCTTACCCAAACGTATAACATATAAGCTAATGATATCTTAATATACGCTACGAGATCCTTGTCTTATATCAAACACTTAAGCTAGAGTTCAACAGACTCTATCGTATTCTGGAGACAGAATTAGGGATTCTGTTCTTCATAACAAATGAAGATCAGTGCGTTATGAGTACGTAGGTGAAAACCATGCGTAAATCGGAGTCCTAACGAGGGAGATCTAGCTAAAACAAATTTACTGCGCAGTGCAGGAAATTTGCGCGATCGTGCAAAAATGTCAATCGAGACGTACGTCGACGTAATACGTCTTCCATATTTGGGTTCTTAAGTCGAGGCTGAACATCCTGAAGCCGTAAGTGACGTCCATGTCGTGATTCGTGTTGCTGCTCACCGTGTCAAAGTGATGATGAAGTGCCGACGCCGCTCGCCTTTAAGGTTGAGGTCGCCCTCGCTCATCCTTCTCGCTTGTCTTCGTCGTCCGTGCTCTCGCGGTATCGCCACTTTCATTCTTCCTATCGCTCTTTGTTCGCATAAGGAAAAGAAGTTCATTCTTCTATGTTCTTTCACGATACGTGAGCATGCTCCTTAGAGTCTAAGTTCGCCTCATGATAACATATCGCTCATCATAAATAAAATTTTGAAAGTCGGAAAGTAAAGTTTTATTTGCAAATTTGGAAGTATGATTTCAAAAGACAATCATGATCAACTCATATACATATTCAAAATGAATTGTTCATTTCATGTTGATCATTCAACTCGATACTACCATACACTTCCATCTCAATACTTGGGCAATCAGATTAGTTCAATTCAAAAATTTGGAAAAATTTTCTCGCTCAACTTCAAAAATTTTCAAAATAATAAAATTTCTCAAAAGTTCTTCTAACTTGCTCATCATGCGTAAATTTTCCATTTCATGAGTTTGAGAAAGAAATGCAGCTACCTTATTCCCTGCTGAGCTCGATGTGATGGAGTGTTGAGAGAGTCAAGAGGTTTCTAGAAGTCCAAAGGACTCGATCTAGACTTAGAATAAAAGGTTTTGGGTTTACAAAGAGCAAAAATGCTCGATACCACTGTCACGACCCCATTCCCGACCAACCCGGACCTGGAGGGCTTACTAATACTAGGAGTAGTATTTTAGGGTTACATGGGTAAAATAAAGATGCATGAAAAATAACTAACATGCTCGAAAGCGTAATACGAGGTGATGTCATAATGTTTTGAAAAGGTTTAGCCATCGGACCCCAAATTTGGCCCGATCCGATGGGCCTCGATAGTTTGTAAACATAAAGCATAAATAAAGGAGTTCGTAGTATAGCAATGAAAGTGTGTGAATACATATACGACGATATGCATTCAAGGTATAACCCACAAATTCAAGTAAATCGGTCAAGGACACCGGACCTCAACACATCCCCATCATCACCATCGAGCTCAACCCGCACATTTAAAACAAACATGCGTGGCTAAGTACAAGAAATTGCACTCGGTGGACTCATGCCGAAAACATTTGATAATATTTGGATTATTACCGCCAATATCGAGTAAGTCACAGTGGTTTTAGTTAAAATGCCTGTGCTTACCAAATCATTTTCGTTCAGTAAACATAGCCGCCGAGCATTTTTTGGTGTGTATGGTCCGTATCTCATAGTCACAATACATAATAATAAATAAATAAACGCCGAGAGTGAGGCCTCCCATCTACGACGCCGTGACCGGCCGTAATCCCGCACAAAGACACGTCACTCTGCAAGCATATGTTAACACAACAGATAGTTCCAACCTTCACGCCAATCCTAGCTGTGCATTTATCATCCGCAGACAGACCCGACATTAAAAAGGTTGGTGCTACCACAACAAATGATATAATAGTTCCAACTATCTCCACATTTCTACCCGGCATAACAGATAGATCCATACACAAAACGAAATATTTTGGCGGTGTAATGCAAGAAACATTTGATAACAGTTGTAGAATAAGTGTCAGAATAAACTCATTTGGAATAACATTAAAGTCACATTTAGTGGGTAAGAAAAGGCCCACATTTTGAAGATAAGAAGCCCACCGACTATGGTTCGTTGTAAAAGTCCCAGTTCGCTCGCTCGTCAAAATCCCGTCACGCTTCAAGGCCCACACCTTTACTTAAAAAGCGAGGCTTTAGTACGTCGCTCAAGTCTCTCGAGACTTTCAAAACTAAGATAAAACTTCGATATTTCATATCGATGTAGACTGAATTCCTTAGTGAATTCAATACGCCTCAACACGATACGATCGACTTGTTCTCGCTCGCCGAGATACGCTCAACGATAAGCACGTTTTCGATATATGGATTTCATTTGGGAAATCTTTTCTTACTAATGAGGTATCATACTCAATTAGTATATCTTACGCGTACTGACGTATTTATAAACGTATAATCGTACGTTTGACTTGAAAAGTCAACGAAGTCAACACTGGTCAACAAAGTCAACGATTTTGACTTTTAAATAGTAATTTCTTACTATTTTGTTTTATAAATCGAATTTGATCGATTTGAAAACGTAAAGTCCTATTTTTCGATCTATCTCGTAAATCGAGGACTTATAAATATTTTCGCATTTTTAATAACCCTTTTTATAAATAAAATGCGTATTTTGGTTTTTAAAACGTTATAAAATGAACGTTTGTCTCAAACATAGCAATCTATGTTTATAAAATTTTGTAAAATTTAAAAAAAATGTCCAGAATATTAATTTAGCAAATATTTCATTAATAAACTGTTTTAAAAAGGATTTAAAAATCCTTATTAATTATCGAAAACTCGATAATTAATTTAAAAATGTCAAATGACCTTTGAAAAATTTTCTAAATTAATATAGTGCATTATTATACACTATGGTCCAGAATATGAATTTATAAAATTCATATGATATTATTTGCTATTTATTTATATATATACATATATATGTTTACGGTAATTTCAATAAATAGGGAATAATTATCCAAAAATTCCCAAAATTGATATATACTTAGTATAATATCCCAACATCAATATACATCACTAATATAACTTATAGTTCACCATAACCATTCATTTAAGAATATATAGCAATTATTCACGGTAATAATTGATAATTTGCGAATAATTAGCAAATAATTTCTAAAATTCTAAATAAATTCCAACATCATTAAAAATTATATTATAACATTGTAACATCATAAAATCAACCAAAAACATTTGAATCATCACCATATGGAGCTCAATAGCTCTCGGCTTTTTGGATTCAAAATGTTATTTGATTTTTAAAAATTCCAATAATTATATACTATGTTTATACACTATAGTATACTAATATAACATCATAATATTTATCAATACTAATTAAATCATCACCTTCAAGAGCAACAAGCTCACGGCTTATTTGATTTAAAATAGTATTTGATTTCCAAAAATTCTAATTAATTCACACAATGCATAAATAGTATACTAAAGCATTAAAACACCATTGCATGTTCAAAAATAAAATCATACACCAAGCTATACAATTATAAGCTCACAAGTACTTTTCAAAAATCATAGCATATGGTTTTCAAAATTTCTAATTAAATCATAGAACATATAATCAAGGTTCTAAAGAATTAATATGTCATTACATGCTTGAAATAAAATTATACACTAAGGTATAACATAGATAAGCTCACTGTTCTAATGAAAATTCAAGCTGTGGTTTTCCTAAAATTTCTAAATTCATACCATAGTCTTAAATCATAACATAGATCAATAATACATGCTTAGAACACACTAAGAAGCATTCGGTCATCATCATTCTATTTTTATACTATTTTGAAAATTATATCAAATATACACTATGGTTCAAATCATATATATATAGCAAGATGCATTCATACATTTCATATACTATGTCCTATGTTCATCTAAACATACTTCTCATACATTTTCAAAATAAAATCCTCAAGAACAAGTATATAAACAAAGGCTCATGCTCAAGAACATCTAAACACATATGTATACCTATATAAAACTTTCGAACACATATATACATACATGAACAAGATCGAAAATTTCAGAATAAAAGAGATGAACAATCGAAGCTATTGGTCTCATTTACCTTAGAAATGGTCTAGTATCAATGAACAATGTAAATACCAAGCTTGGTGGAGAAGAAATAGAGGAGAATGGAAGAGAAGAAATCTGGAAATAGAAGAGGGTGGCTCTCGATTTTGGGCTGAAGAAAAGAGAGGATAGAGAGTGTTTTGAGTGTTGAGCGTGTTGAGTGAGAATGGAGTATGAAATGGGAGAAAATTGTGAAGGTTCCTATATCTCTCTCCTCTCTCTCGGGCCTCTCTCTCTCTCACAATAATTCAGCCCTTGGGAAGGAGAGTGTGATGATTAAGGAGTGTTAATTGAGCTTTCCATGCATTGGGCATTTTAAAAAGTGGAAATCATTTGCAATGGGGAAGAGTGAAGCATAGCCGGCGCATGGGGGGGTCTAGGGGCTGTTTTAAATTTTATTATTACACCTAATATATTGTATTAATCATATAATAGGTCCTAGATATATAATACATGTCATAAAATAATTAAATCATCACATAGACAACATTTCGAAAATACCGAATGTAAAATGGAAAAATAGGAAATAAAATGTAAATCACACCTATTATTGATACTTATGTACATTTCGATCAAACATATCATAATATATGATTTAGATATTAAATAATAGCATAGGATAAAATTATTACACATTTCAAGCATATAAAACCCTAATTTCGAAAATTAGGGTTTCAATTTTATAAAAACTGAAACCTTCGATTTTTATGGATTAAAACTGATTTAATGCTTAATAATATCCTTATATATCATATTATAAAGTTTAGATACCATAGGATAATTTAATGGTATCATTTCATGCCAAAAACCATAGTTTAGAAAACTAGGGTTTCGAATTCCATTAATTGGAATTATCGAGTTTTATAACTCAATTATTGATTTTAATAATCATTAACACTGTAATTATATAAAATAATAATAGGAAATTAATTATTATAATTTCCCAAGCATTAAACTAATTTTTCAAATAGTCTCTAGACGTTAACGTTCAAAATGTCTCAAAACGTTCAAAATCGACTCATCTCAAAATGGTCGCAGTAAGTTCATACTTACTAAATAAATATATTCCATTTAATAAAGGAATTAAGATGGAAATTAATTCCAAGCTTCACTGCTCAGAAAATTTCATGAAAAGCTGACGTTCGATACGCGTTTGACGCTAAAATATATTGACGAATCATTTCGTAATATTTCAATCGTTTAATTCACAATCCTTAGTGAATTATGAAAGGAATTCGTTATAACGATATCGTATCGAAATCACAAGATTCGATGTCGTAAAAAGATAATATACGGCAAAACCCTAATTACGGGTTTGGAAAACCGTAATCGTATATTCGTTTCTTTGGAATATTACAGATATTATATCTTTTTAGTATATAATGTACGTTTTAATGTACTTACGTAACGTAAGTAGCATTGTTACTAAACGTACTACGTCACATTGATCACGCATTATCGAATTGCGTGCCCGTTGACCTTGGTCAACGATTTTGGTCAACTATTTTGACCAAGTCAACCAAAAGTTAACAATTTTGACTTTGGTCAACAAAAAGTCAACATTTTGACTTTTCCAACTATTTATGAAATTCTTATCATTTTATGTGCAATTCTTGTTCCAAAAATTCCTATAAAATCATACTATGTCTAAAACATTATTTTAGATCATATTATGTAATTATTCTTGATAAAATAAATTTATAACATTAATACACATAATATAAAGTTTTTGGCTATTTTAATTTAAATAGCTTAGACTTGTGCAAAAATTCCTATAAATTCACATGTCACACTATTTTATCATGTGATTAAAAATATGTAATTACCTTAGTCAAATAAAATTTATACACCTTAGTATTATACTCCAATGTTTTCGGTTTTCATAAATAACCCAACAGATGATTTTTAAAAATTCCAATAAATTCATATATCAATTAATCACCCCCAATTATGCTTACTACAACATAATTGTTATTTATTATGAACTATTGAATTTAATTTACCTAAGTCATGTTCGAAAATTTCAACTTTGGTCCAAATAATATTTATAAATTTCAATAAATTCTCACAACCATATATTATGAATCTACACACTTAATATGCTATTATATCACTTAAATATGAATTATATCACAACACTATAACATATACATATATTTTCTATTATTCAATAAATTATAGGCTATAGTTTTCCAAAATTCTACATAAATTCATATAAGAATAATCAATACCCTAGATCATGATTTCATACTCAAATCAACAATAAAATTAAAATCAACAACAATAAAAGTTTTCGGTCCTTGAATAATTTAACACCATGCTTAATTTCATGATACCCCTAAGTTTTCGGGTTTTAATAATTTGTATTGACTTTGAGTAGAGATATGTAGTTAGTGGAATTTGGGTCCCACTTTTATTTTGTTTGTTATTGATTTAGTGTAGAAAGTGGAATTTGGGTCCCACTTTACTTCCTAAAATAATGAAATGTAACACCAAATGGCAAAATGTAAAGAAAATTTGGACGGAGGGAGTAATTAATATACATGCTTCACAACATCATATAAACATAATATCTAAACATATTATCATAAGATCTTAAATTTTCGAAAATAGCAATTATAAACTAAGATCATAACTTAAAATTTAACGGATGAAATTCGAAAATTCTAGCATGTATACGTAGATCGGAGGATTTCTAACCTTTTAATCGGAGTTGATTTAATTGTTGAAGGTTTATTTGTCTAGGATTTGGGATTGAAATTTGGAGAACTCTCACAAAATTCCTCCCTCAATTTTTGATAGTCTAGGTTTGTAAATGGAAGAATGTTGTGCTAATGTTATATTTATAGAGGTCTCCCACTTGTAGTATAATTATTACATAAAATATCATTAATACACTTGTTAACCATGGTCAAAATAATCGGCCACCTCCATTAGCTAGGAGACAAAAATTTTAATCTTATCATGTACAACTCATAATGTATCTTATCCCTTAATTAATACATTAGACCTTAGTTGTCACAATTTAATTATCACATAGTGTGACAATGTGTGTGTCGCCTATTTAGTACTTTAGGCTAAGTTTTTATTTTGTTCTTATATTATATCCTTTATTATGTTATATTATAATTTATTTAATAATTTATCACAATTACCTTGTATTTAAAGAATTTATCACACTAAACCTCCATTATGTAGTTCACGCCAACTTCTACATTTTAGACTAGGTTTTTATTTAATTTTTATATTATATACTATATTATTATCATATTATTATTATAGTATCAAGTAGCTTTAGAAAAGTCAAAAATTTCAACTCCACAAGTGGCATTACTACATAGTATGAAATCAATTATTTTCCACCATTTTTTTCAAAGTTTTCGGCCCCCTTAATAAATGAACCATGGATTAGTTGATCAACTAGCTAATTAATGCTACTTTACAACTCATATATGATAAGATCCTAATCCTAACATTTCATTAATTACAAGATGATATTTTTACATAAAAGCATACTTTAAAACCTTATTTCGCCACTTTTGGGAGCACAATTGTGCCTCCACTTGTGCAAATTGTAATACACCTCATTTTGTCCTTAATGACATCATAATAATATAATAATTATCATATATAATTAATTAGATAAGAATTAAATATTAAATCATACTTAGGAACCCATATTTTCGAAAATCACCAAGGAAATTCCAAATATTTTATTTCTTTGTATAAAATAGCTACTACATAATTATGTGACATATTATATGCCTTAGATAATAAATTTAATCATAGAAAAGTATTTAAAAACAATTTAGATCATAAAACCCTAATTTAAATATCTAGGGTTTTCGAAACCCATTAAATAAGGTACATTGCATTCTTAAATTTTCTAGCATTATTTTATGATAAATAATGCCCTTATATAATAATATAATTATAGGAATTTGAATTTTATAATTCCGAGATCATATGCTAAAGTTATTGCATTATCTCTAAACGTAGACGTTTGAAACGTCTCTAAATTCTCATAGTTTGATTATCTCTAAAATGTTCAAAATAAAGTTTGTTACAACTTTATTTATTCCTATAATAATAGGAATTTCGAAATTAAGCTTAATTGCTTAATAATACTGTAAGACGTAACTGTCGAATTTATTCGACGTTAGAAAGTTACGTTCGAAGGAATATTGAAAATTATATTCCCTAATTCACTAAGCTTTAGTGAATCTCATACAGAAATTATCCAATTATGCTTGGTCAAAGTCAATAGTTGACTAATTAAGATTTTAATTATTGAATTAATAATGCTAATTACGGAATTTATTATCGTAATTCAGTATTAAAACTACGGGATATTACACTGTTACAACATTACTTGTACTCAGCCCTGCATGTTTATTTTTAAATGTGCAGGTTGAGCTCTGATGATGGTGATAGAGGAGTGTTGAGGAGTCCAGTGTCCTTGACCTTTTTGTTAAGAATTTGGTTTCACCTTGAATGCATATCGTCACATATGTATTCACACACTTTCCGCTGCAACTCTGAACTTATTTATGTTATGTATGATGTTAAGCACTGTTGAGGTCCGTCAGACCATTGCTGACCTTTGGGTCTGATGGCCTAAACCACCTGAATTGTTTTGATATCACCTTATGTTATGTTCAAGCATGTTAGTTTACTTTTAATATGTACCTTTATATTTGCCCTTGTGGACCCCAAATACTATTCCTAGTATTGGTCACCCTCCAGTCCGGGTTATCCGGAGTGGGGACGTGACACGTTACGACATAATAAGGGAAAATTATATTCCATGGATATCATATACTTTTCTTTACTCTTACTCTTGCATTCAATGCTAAAGAGTATCTCATTCATAACTTCCATTATCATAACAGTCATGTGAAGGTATAACTTCACTATTATCAGTATTTGAAAAGCCCATCAAGGGTCATTGCATCGATGTGCATCATAGGGGACAATATATCTTGTCTCATCGAGATCATGTTTACATCATAACTTCTTGATGTCTATCACTTTACTGATCTGAACCTTTAGGTGACTAAAATAAGTCAACCTATATCATACCTGATGTTTATCACTTTATTATTTCGAACTTAGGTGACAAGGTAAGTCAACCTTCAACATACTTTTTGGTTTCAAGGATTGAAGAGAATTCATCATGACAACTTACAAGAGGTATGGATTGGCAATTCAAGAAGAGAAATTTTACAATTTGAATCCATATGTTCTTTAAACTGAATAATTGGGATCTAGGGTCCGAAGACCAAAATGACGACTACTGAGATTTCTTTGGTCATATGGGCTGGCCAGACCCGTCACAAATACTTTCTCAGTCACACAAGGGCTTGGTTTCAAAAGGACACTTTATAAACCTTTGGGTTATAAATTTCTTTCAGAAAAAGTGAGAAACTCAAGTGATTTCTCAATTAGAACTAGGTCATAGAGTTGAACTTAATGACAGAAATTGGGTAATGAATAGAATTTGAAACCTTATATAACTCGTACTAGGTCATCATAAGTTATAAGGTTACCAACGTACTATCCTACATCCAAACTTTACTCATATCACTAAAACTAAATTTCCAATTTGACTCTTTAACAATTTCTACCACATCGTGGTCTTATTCTTTTGTAAGAATTACGATACTTACATCAATTGATTCTTTGATCACCTTTCTATTTCATTTCTAACGAAAAAGTAATAGTCGATTTGAAGTTTCGTCACGCGTGAACATCCAACGGAAAAGACTATACTCATGTCACTTATCGCATAGTGACATTCATCATCTTGACATCATTTCCATTTCTGCTCGTAATTTTTCTTCTCGTCTTTCAATTTGAGTTTCTCTTTTCGATTTCCCTTTTGTTCTCATGATAGAATAAAATTCTCATAATTCATCCTTCTATGTTCTTTCGCAAAAGTCTATGTTCTTTTGGGATAACATACCCATCATCATAATCAACTTTAAGATTTCACATAAAATTTAAAATATTCAGAACATAGCTCATTTGTACTCATGTACTTCTTTGAATTTTTAAGAATTCAACATATCATATTTCACATATAAATTTCCATTTTGGAGCATTTTCAAACATTAATATCATAACTCATTTGTAATAATAACTCTTCATTAAATTCCATGACTTCAAACAATTCACTTTTTGACATATCTTTGTCAACACTTCCTCATGTCATTGTCATCATCTTTCTCATATCTCATTTCTTTTCATAACTTGAATCATCATATCAATCATCTTTCATAACTTTCATCCTCAACCTTTTCATAACTTTCATCTCTTTTTGAAAAAAAATCATTTCAATCCTTTTTCATTTTCAACTTTTCATTTCAAAACTTTTGAGGAGAAATCATTTACCTCTTTCCGGTTGAGCTTGATGTGATGGAGTATTGAGCATAGTCAGCTGATCTCTAGAAGTCTAGTGACTCAATCTAGACTTAACTTTAAAAGGAGGTTTTGGAAGTACGGATTAGCAGGGACTATTACTCTAAACATGAATTTATAAATGGAAAGACCATTGAACATTGCACTGTAATACATATATCAAGAATATTTTTGGACTTTAATACATAACTTAAGTTCTTGCAGCGGAAAACATGTGATATGTACATATGACGATGTACAATCAAGGTATTAACTTTCAGTGACAAGGATCCCTATTGCTCAACACTGCTTCATCGCATCACCAGCTTAACCTGCACATTTAAAAACAAATATGCAGGGCTGAGTACAAGAATGCACTCAGTGGACTTATGCCAAAAACATTTTCATCGTTAAATTACACTGCCCCCTCATGGTAAGACACAAGGGTTTTATTTGAAAGGCCTTGTGCTTACTAAAACATTTTCATCATTTATCAAATCATCGCCTGGCCAGGCATTTTCCTTGTATGTATGATCCACATCCCTTTCCTTTCATCACATCATCATAACATCCTTATAACATCATTATCACGCCGTAGAAGTAGGCCTTTTTCTACGTCGATGTGACCGGCCGCGCATTGTCCTTACGGCAGTCACCATTAAGTGTACACGTTAATCCTAGCCAGGAATTTACCCTCCGGCATAGGATCCTTTCATAAGTTGGGAGCGACCCAACAACATTATCATCATTCATCAACATTCATGGATATGATACATATATAAAAACATAAACATTTGGGCAGGTAATTACGTAAACATTTAATCATCATTTCTTGACATAAACATCATAATAAATCTTTTCATTTCAAAGAAAGCGTCATAAATAATGCATTTGTCATTTTGGGTAAAAGAAAAGCCCACCTGGTACGTAAGCTTTCTTACGGACTTTCCTTAACGTTAATGATCACGTCGCGTCCCACCTTTACGTAAGAAGTCAATTTAGTACGTCGGTCACGTCTTTCAAGAACGTTAAAATCTAATAAGCTTCGATAACCTTCTAAAATAGTACTACGCATCTTCTAACCAACTTAGTACGTCTTTTCATCGAATATCTTAATTTATAACTTTTTGTACTTCGATAGAGACGAAATATGATTTACGACCTTATATCAATCATTTAGATCAAATGTTGATCTTATACCAACGTTATCTGATAAAATGATCTCAATTATGAGATCGTTTGTTATAAAAGAGATATTCTTATATTTCTAATAGACGTACCACATAACATTGTTCACGTACTAACGTATTTCATACGTTTAGACCTTAGTCAACAATTTTGACTTTCCTTAACATATATTTCGAAATTATAGAAATATATGTTTATCAATACATATAAATCGATTTTTAATCGTATTATCATACGTCTCAACTTTTCACGTTAATCACCCATCATTCAACATATTAAACTTAAGTATGACCTAATTTGTGTCATACATATCATTTTTCATATCTTACGTTACTTACGTAACGTTTTGTAATATCCCGAAGAATTAAAGGCCTAATTACGATAATTAAAATTCTTAAATTAGGGTTTCGCTGTGATTTTTGAATTAATAAATTATCGAATAATGATTTCGATAAATTATGAGATAATGAATTCCTATATCATATTCACTAATGATTGTGAATTAAGGAAAATAATTATATAAAGTGTTTCGACAGTAAAATTTTAACGTCGATTGAATATCGATAGTTAAAATTTCGTAAAATTTTCTAACTGTCGAAACTTAGAATTAAATTCCCTTATTAATGGAATTATTTAATAAAGTGATTACGACTTTATTACGACCATTTTGAGATGGGTCGATTATGAACGTTTTGAGACGTTTTGAACGTCAACGTTTTGAGACGATTTGAAAATCAGGTTTAATGATCAAGGAATTATAATATTTAAATTCCTATGATTATTTTATGTAATTAGAGTATTATTTAGCATTAAAATAATACTAGAGAATTAAGGAATAATTATTGAACAAAATTAAAATTTTCGAAAACCCTAATTTCGAAAATTAGGGTTTTTCACCTATGAATCTTTCTAATTATTTTTCCTATGATATAATTTATCATCTAAGATATATATTATAATATATATCTATAAATAGCAAGAAAATCAAATGTTGGGCATTAAAATCCCAAAAGTGCCGTGAATATATATAAGTGTTAAGCTTAATGAATAAATTTTTGTGAGCTTCCAATTTGTGAACCAAGTGCGATATTATTAACACACTTACCAAGTAAATTAATTGAGGATCAAGTGGGAGGCCATTTGTGTGTGTGTTAGCCGTGAATGTTGACTCCAAATGGAGGTTGGAAAATTAATTAAAACACTTTTTGATTGCTTGCATGTTTAAGAGTGTAGATATTATCTATGGTGTATAAGAAAAGAAAAATTAAAGACCATCCTTTGAATTTTAGAGAGAGAGCCGACGGCTCATGTAGATTAGAAGTGATTTCACTTTTGATTTGTTCAAAATATTATGTAAGAGCATTTAATTATGTGTAAGTTGTGACATATGTGTAATTGGTGAGTCACAAAATAAATAGCTTGCTTGTGTGAGTGAGAGAACCGAGAGAGAGAGATTGGAGTGTATTGATTCAAAATATTGATTCATTTACTTAAGCTTTGGATAACACAAAACAAACCATTTACTCCTCATTTTAGAAAAACAACCGAGAGCTTTGTAGAGAGAAAAGCTTTGAGAGTTCATATTGTTCTTCACCAATTCCTTGACATTTAAATCCTTGTGCACTAAATCGACACCGTTAAAGGTTAGAAATCGAACGAGCTTCAATTATACGTTAGAATTTTAATTTTTCAACTGTTCGATTTTAATTTATAAGCTTATGATCTTGATGAGAAATTATTATAAGCATGCTAAGGTGTTTATTAATAATGTTTAGCATGATGTATATGAACTATATTAGTGATTTGAATTGAAGTTAAGCATGCTATGAATTATAGATCATGATCGAAAATTTTAGGTTTAAATTTGATGGTGGATTCATGTTATATATTAGCAAGGGAACTCATAGTGATTTTTTGGGAATTTTTAAAAATCATATGCTATTGTTTTAGTAATGACCGAAAATAATGAAAATGCATATGTTGATGTACAAATTTTATTTAAGTGATATTATAGCATAATGTTGATCTAGAGCATTGATTTAGTGCTATGTGAATTTATTAGAATTTTTAGAAAATATATGCTCATATTTTAGAAAATTTCGAGAATGCTTAAGAGTGGATACATGATATGTGAGTTGATATTGATGAATATTATGATGTATTAATGATATAGAATGATGTTTAGGCCTTGTGTAATTTTATTAGAATTTTAGAAAATTGTTTGGCTAATTTTGAAAAAAATCGAGACCTATAGGAATGATATAGGTGATGCCCAAATTTTCTATAGCTAATGTTTATGCATATTAATGATCCTATGATAATATAGAGTACTATATGAATTTAGAGGAATTTTTGGAAAGGTTGAGAAATTATTCATAAAAAACCGTGAGCTATAGGTGAAATATTAAGGGTTTTAAATCCTTTTTATCAAGAATAATAATACATTATATGTCTAGAAATTATTTTAGACATATTAAGAATTTATGAGATTTTATAAACATAGTATACTATGTTTACGGCGAAACGTTATATTAAATAACGTTGGAAATGAAAAATAATGTATAATGAATAAGTTAATTCTTTTTAAAGGAAAATATTAATCAAGTTTATTGATTAGCGTGAAAAATCGAGAATTAGGGTTTTATGAAAAGAAATCGATTGAAAATCGATTTATATAGGAATTAGTTATAATATATGTTGAGAAAAGTCAAAATGTTGACTTAAGATTAAACGTATTAAATACGTTGAGTAAATACGCTAATACGTGTAAAACGTATTAATTTTATAAGAATATCTCAATTGTGAGAAAAGATTTCATAATTGAAATCCTTTTATCAAAAGACGTTAGTATACGTTGAACGTTTAACCTAAATGGTTAATATGCGTAGATCATATTACGTCTCTATCGAAGTACGAGAAATATTTAATTAAAATACGCGTTGAAACGACGTATTAAAACTAGTTAAGGGATGCGAATTATTATATTATAAGTTATCAAAGTTTATTTAAACTTTGAAAATCTCGAAAAACGTGACCAACGTGCTAAAACAATTTTACGTAAAGGTTGGACATGGACGTGAGCAAGAGACGTGAAAAGGAAACGTATTCTGATAATCGACGATCTACAATCCAGGTGGGCTTTACTATATGTAATACCCCGCAGAATTAAATGCATAATTACGGTATTTAAAAACCGTAAATCAAAGCTTTCGCTGAGATATTCAATCAGAATGATATCGAATAATGACTTCGATTAATTACGAAGGAATGAAATCTATTTTATATTCACCGAGAATTGTGAATTAAGGAATAAAAGTATATGAAGTATATCGGTATTATTTTAACGTCGATCGGCGTATCGATAGTTAAAATTCATGATATTTTCTAAGCAATTAAGCTTAGAATTAAATTCCATTATTAATGGAATAATTTAATAAAGTGATGACGACCATTTCGAGATGAGTCGATAATGAGCGTTTTGCAACGTTTTCAAACGTTAACGTTTTGAGATGAAAAAAAGCGTTTTAATCGATCAAGAAATTATAGGAATTTATTTACTATGCTTTTATATGTTATTACAGTATTATTTAGCATTAAATCAATGCTAGATCATTAAGGATTTATAGTGATCAAAATTTTTCAAACGTTCGAAAACCCTAATTTTCGAACTCGATTTTTATCGCATAAAATGATGCCATTAATTTATCCTATGATATTATTTATCATCTAAACTATATGTCATAACATATATCAATGTTTGGCATGGAAAATAAAATTCGGACCCTTTGGCATAGTCTAATAGCCGAGAGCTATATACACATATATACTAAGAACTTATTTGTTGATTTTTCCTATTACATGTATCTAAGTGACATTGAATTAATTATAACCTAACTACACTATTAAAATCTGATATATATACATATATATGTGTACAAAATCGTGCATGTGTGTGAGGTGTGTAAGTAGAGTGTGTGTGTTGTCAATTGTGCATGGCATAGGGTGACATTTGTAATACATGAAGACACCCCCAAACACTTGTCACCCCTAAGCAACCACCCCATGTAACACCACACTCCCCACTTCAGCCATTCCCACTCCCTACCCACAGATGATCTCCCTCTCTCTTTCCCCCATTGCTCTTCTCTCTCTCTTCTTGCTCCATGGCAGCCCCTATGTTCTCTCCATCAAGAGAAATCAAGCTTCTAGCTCGAATGGTTCAATGAAGCTAAATCCGGACAACGAGCTTCGTTGCATCTCCCTCGACCTCTGGCTAAATTCATTCCTAAGGTAGGTATCCACACATCTTAACTCGTTTACCATGGCCAAATCATACATGCATGAGTAGCAAAATACTTATATGCATTGGATATATGATTGCATGTTGTTGATATGAATGAACAGTGAATTTGTAAAATTAATAGACTAAGTTACAGTGGTCCGATGATTGTGAATTTTTAATATGTTGAAATTATATGTGTCTAATATGCCTCTGTAAAATTTCAAGTTCATCCAACTTGATTTTCTATTTTAATCGTATTTTTCTAAAGCATCGCGCAAAACTGTGAAATTGCCGTGTTCATCACCCATAGTACGTGGCTTTCGTTTTAAGTTTGGCTAATGATAAAACTCTAAAATTTGGCAAAAACATAACTCAGCACGTCTAGAAGATTTATGTAAATTTTCAGAATTTTCTAAAACTTTTACTATTTATTACAGATTTTACAATCTAACTGCACAAAACGGTCACGGAAGTGATAGCTTGTAGTAAAATATTTTTATCTCCCAATCTATTGTGAATCATTGAGTGAGGCTTTTTCTGGATTAAACTAGACTTAAGAGTGGATTTTCAATATGATTGGTTTCATTCCCAGATTCCTTATAATGAACTCACGGTGAATTTTTAAAGTTGATACATTATAGTAAGCTTTTTGGACAAACTGCCTTAGTGAAAATTTTCATATAATAGAGTGTTCGAGTACGACTTTTACGTGAGATGTTCAAGCCATTTGTAGACCGATTTTGACTTGGGTTTCTTCATAAGAAATGTTCCTTATCCTGTCTAGTTATGATCTGGAAAGTTTGATCCCAAACCAAGTTTTATAGGTATACCTTTCACTGACCCAAAGTCACCTACTTGAATGTTGTCCATTCCAACTAGTCAACTTTGGGCTTATGTACTTCTCGATGCGTCAGATATTTTCCAGTATGGTCTTCATGAAATATGTAGTTCTTGTTACAAGGTTTCGAAATTGGTAGCCTGCAGCCATTTTGGCATTGTGAGTCAAAAGTTACGAGCCTCGCAAAACCCCTCGTCGTTAAGCTAAAACTGGAAATTCTGGAAAACATTTCTAAGTATAGAAGTCAGTTTGAGTTGTCCCCTTTGAGACCCTATATTTCCAGAACCACGACTCTTTTGGATTTAATTCCTTCTTAGAACTTGTAGTACATGTTTAGAGGTTTCCAGAATGTATCTTTGTGCGACCATACGTATTCTAACTCGAGAGTTATGAATCGTCAAAGTTTGTCACTTGGGTTATTTCAAGCTGTTTTGTTGAAATTCAACACTTGAAAATTTGACTAAGTGTTGGAACCCCCCCTAGGTGAAATATGCCTTATGTGAATAGGGTGATGATCGATTGTTATATGGATGATATTAATACATATTAATGACCATAAGTGTATAATAATACACTATATGAATTTAGATTTTTTTTTTTTGGAAATCATTGGTAATTTTAAGGATTACCGAGAGCATTAAAGGAATTATAAGGATTTTAAATCCTTTCTAATTAAGAGTAATAATATATTATATGTCTAAATATTATTTTGGACATATTTGGGATTTATAAAATTTTATAAAAGTAGATCACTATGTTTATAACGAAACGTTATATTTAATAACGTTATAAATGAATAATAAGGATTTATGGATAAATGGATTAATATTTAAGAAAAATATTAATAAAGTTCATCGATTTACGTGACAAATCGAGAATTAGGACTTTATGAAAAGAAATCGATTGGAAATCGATTTATAACATGAATTAGTAAGAAATTACTATTGAAAGTCAAAATTGTGGACTTTTAAAGTCAACGTACGAAATACGTTCGATAAATACGCTAATACGCGTAAGGTGCACTAATTAGGTAAGAAACCTCATTAGTAAGAAAAGATTTCATAATTGAAATCCTTATATCGAGAAATGTATAAATACGTCGAACGTTTAAACCAGAAAGGTTAAAACGATACGATTGAACGTGTCTCGAAGAACGAGAACTATTCAATTGAAATATGTAATTGAAAAGCATATCGTATTCATTAAGGAATTCAGTTTATACCGATATAGAATATCGAAATTATTCTAGACTTTGAGAGTCTCGAAACGCATGACGACGTACTAAAACATCGTTTTTACGTAAAGGTGTGGACGCGGACGCGACGGCCGGACGTTGACGAATACTCAAGTTTAAGATGAACAATAGTCCAGGTGGGCTTTACTCTACTCAAAAATAAAATGCTTTTGAAATATTTATTTACTATGCTTATTTCAACTGTTGATAAAATGTTTACATGATTACCTGCCAAAAATGTTTATGTTTTGTGTATGTATCCTATCCGGAATGAATGATATGAATGTGTTGGGTCGCTCCCAACTTATGAATGAAATCGATATCGGATCCTATGCTGGAAGGACAATACCTGGCTAGGATTAACGTGTACACCTAAGGTGACTGTGTGCTGTAAGGACAATTCACGGCCGGTCACGGCGTCGTAGAGGGAGGCCTCCTTCATGACGTTCGACTATGATGATATGATGAAATGATGTTAAGGGATATGGATCATACACACCAGAAAAATGCCTGGCCAGGCGATGATTTTGAGAAATGATGAAAATGATTTTAGTAAGCACAAGGCATTTCAACTAAAACCCTTGTGTCTTAACATGATGTTGTAGTGTAATCTTCAAATGATAAAATGTTTTTGGCATGAGGCCACTGAGTGCACTCTTGTACTCAGCCCTGCATGTTTGTTTTAAATGTGCGAGTTGAGTAGATGATGGATGGGCGATGTTGAGCAATAGGAATGTGGTGTTGAAATGTTTATACCTTGATAGTACATCGTCATATGTACATATCACATGTTTTCATTGTAAGAACCCCAAATTATGTAATATAGTCCAAAACATAAATGACATATGTATTACGTTTATTGTTAAAAGAGTCTCCTTGTATTTTTATCCTGTTTAGAGTTATTGTCCTGTTAATCCGCACTTAGGATTTAGGGGCATGTGATGATGGTATCGAGCAGTTCGCTCTTGAACTAAAATCTTCTTTAGGGTTAAGTCTAGATTGAGTCATTAGACTTCTAGAGATCGGTGACAATGCTCAACACTCCATCACATCAAGCTCAACGAAATGAGGTAAATGACTCTTTTTCAAAGTTTTGAAAATTAGCTTGGCAAGACGAATGTTTATGAAATTATTTTTCTCGGTTTTGAAAACGAAAAGTTTTAAAGTGAAACAAAATTTTATCAAGTGAAATGAAAGCTATGAGAAAGGTTGAGAATGAATGTTGTGACAAATGATTTGTCAAGAAAGTTATGAAAGGAATGAAGATATAAGACAGATGATGACAATGATATGAGAAACTTGTGGCACGATATGCCAAAGATGAAATGTTTGAATTTCTGAAATGTAATAAGGGTTCATTATTATGAACAAAGTTATGATTATTCATGTTTTAAAATGATTGAGATTGGACATTGAATTGTCAAATATGATATGTTGAATTCTTTAAATTCAACGAAATACGTGCGTACAGATGAGCTACGTTTGAATATTTGAAGTTTTACTTCAAACCTTAAAGTTGATTATGATGACGAGCATGCTAGCTCAACAGAACGTAGACTTTTTAAGAAGCATGATCACTTGTTACGAAAGAACATAGAAGTAAGAATTTCCTTCAATTACAAGAACAAGATTAGTAATGGATTTGAGAACTTCATTCCATCTTGAGTGAAGAAAAGTGAAAGATTTATACGAAATTGTTCGACCTCGGCTTCGACCTCGGCATGTGCGATTGTCGACTTAGAAATCGGCATTTATAACATCACCTTTGACATATCGACTAGGGTAGTTTGTCTGACCTCGGTGTCGGCAATATTCTGTACTACCTCGGCATCGGTAAAGGCGTGCACGACCTTGGTGTCGGCATCGCTTATGACCTCGGTTCGAGCGGTGTAAATTTCCCTACACTGCGCAGTGATTCTGTTTTGACTCGTTCTCGATCGTGTGAACTCCGATTTACGTAGGGTTTTCATCTACGTGCTCCTAATGCACTGTACTTCATTTCTTATGGAGGACCAAATTCCGGATTCCTACTCCAGAATTCACGAGAATCAGTTGAAGTTAAGATCTATGATCTGTATAGAGTAAGTACGTTATAATATGATACGAATCCTAGAATGTTACTAAGAAAGTAAGATCTTCAGTAATGCAAGTAGAACCTTGACATACATGAGAACTTTATTGATGACCTATTACGGGTATATAAGTTTTCAAACTATATTCATTACCCAATTTCTGTCATTGAGTTTAACTCTATGACCTAGTTCCAATTGAGAAATCATTCGAGTTTCTCACTTCTTCTGAAGAAAACTTCCAACTCAAAAATTTACAAAGTGTCCTTTTGAACCCAAAGCCTTGTGTGACTGAGAATATGATTGTGACGGGTCTGGCCAGCCCATATGACCAAAGAAATCTCAGTAGTCGTCATTCTGGTCTTCGGACCCTAGATCCCCAATTATTCAGTCCAAAGAGCATATTGATTCAAACATTGAAAAGATGTTATCTTGATGGGTGGGATAGTACCTCCTGTAAGTAGTCGTGATAATTTCTTCTCGACTCTTGAAACCATCAAGTAAGATGAAAGTTGACTTACCTTGTCACCTAAGAGCGAATTAGTAAAGCGATAAATGTCGGGCATGAAATAGGTTGACTTATCTCAGTCACCTAAAAGTTTCAGATCAGTAAAGTGATAGACATCAAGAAATTATGATGTAAAGAAAATCTCGATGAGACGAGATATTCTTCCTATGGCACACATGATGTGATGACCCTTGATGGGCTTTGCAAAGATTGATAACAGTGAAGTTATACCTTCATACGACTGTTATGATAACAAAGTTATGAATAAGATACTCTTTAGCATTGAATGCAAAGAGTAAAAGTAAAGAAAAGTATATGATATCTGTGGGATATGAATTTCCCTTATTATATCATGACGAGAGCGATTACAACTTATCTTTAAGATAGTTGGATGTCCTTGAAACCTCGTTAGTAGGTTGGACATGTTTAAAAAGAATTAAGATGCATACAAGATATTCTTTTCAAAGAATATATATATATGTAAAGAAGTGATAGCATCCCAGAAAATAGATCTTTCGCCTTATACCTCAATCAATGAGATTATGCTTGAGCATAATCGATTCCAAGTAATTGAAACTTGGTTGGACGAATGATAATAAGATTTAGAGATCATAATCATTGAGATGTGTGAATAGCTAGGATATCCCTAGCATGTAAATCAAGTATGGAGGAAGTATCTCCGAAGTCAAAACATGGTAATGAGATGCTTAGAATTTAAGTTATGGTGTACGAATGTACTACCCTACCAAGCCATATGACAATGATAACGGTTCTAGTCCTGAAAGTGGGAACCGAAGTATAACGAAAGTAAGATTACTTTCAGATACCATGCTCAAGAAAATGGACAAAAGTCAAAAATAGCAGAAGAAATTATGAGCTATACAATTAGATAGTTCATGATATGATATAAACTTCAGAGATGTTATGACTTCGATAAGTAAGGTAATTCCTTGGAAGTAAAGAAACGGATTAAGAAACAGATTCATTATTTTGAAATGAATCGTAATACCCTAAGTTATAATGACACAAAACGCTTGTCTCATGTAACTTAATAGTTAACATGCAAGATAGTTTCTATAGATCTTGCAAAGGAATTACATCTAAGAGAACACAGGAAAAGATTCACATGGAAGGATCTTAACGTGGACCTAATTGTAAATCTTACCCCCATATTTTTGTGACGATCAATAAAGTGAGGTATTAAGTATCTCTGACATGGAAATGAAGAAATCATTCAATGTCGAGAAAATGGTAAAGATATTTGACGTCAAGGTAAAAGTATAATACATCCCTAGTGGACAAAGGATTTTATCTTATGCGAAATTGCATGATAAATCAATAAAGGATTAAGAAGAAATGACGTATATCCAAAAGGGGATATTACAAACGATGGCACTAAATGCCAGTATAAGGATTTCTCTAGAAAGGAGTTTAAAGTAAGGATATATGAGAAATATATTTCTAAGATCGATAAAGTGAAAAGGGGAATTAAATCATTCATACTTGATTAGGAATGAATGATAGTGATAGAAACATGACGATCTCTAAGATGAGACTTAGTTATTGAAATATATCAATATCAAAGGATAAGTTGATGTAAACCTAACCACGAATGCTATTAGTAAAAGCATAACGATACTAATACCGAGAAGTATAAAGTGAATAAGGCAACAGAAGGCCATAGCAAGGGAACATGATGTCCCAATGGAAAGGACAAGGACATATTAAATAGATGTTTACTTGAATAAACAGAAAGACCGTAGACCAAAGCCTATACCTCACATCGAAAACAGAACAAACAGAACCAAAAGGCAGAATAGGTATGAGGAAAAATTTCTCAGAATACCCATAAGATTTTGTTCAATTTAGGTGCTTCGCTTTTGACATCGCACAAGTATGCGTGAAGCGATAGAACCCAACTCGTGGTAAGTTTAATCAAGAAATGAAAATCTCCTTACCTATACGGAATTATGACCATCGCAAGTGTTACTTAAGCTCGTAATTGAACCTAGAATCGTCTAAAGTTCTATCCAATGATTTGGATCAAGATATCTATGTGGAACGTAGATATAATTTTAGAGACAAGAAGTTTGGAAATGGTGTCATTCATGTGATTAGTGACACAGGCCTAGCTTTTAGTTAGAGGTTTTACATTTAGAATATCAAGACCCTTTGTTCGCCTATGCGAATATCTTTAAGGCAACATACGATCAAGATGTAAAGCGAAATGAGTATTAAGATAAGTGTCATGAGTCGTGTCACAAGTAGTCCATGTGTTATATCGCCTTAAGGTGTATAATTCATTAAGAGATCCTTCTTGTTTAGAAATCCCTCCATTGCTTAAATTAAGTCGGATTTATCTAAAATATCCGTTACGATGACAAGAAAAGAGAGTTTAACGGGTAAGAGTTAACCCCAAGGCTACAAGTATATAACTCACACGAGCGTATCGGCTCTTTTAATATGAACTATGAATGAATTTAGAACAGTTTTGATGAAATTTTTGCACCTCTGGATGGATACTCGTAACTATAGAGTGTCAAATGAGGATGGTACCCAACGACGCATCTGTCATTTGCCAACAGATCGGCAGAATTTTTGCAAAAGAAGTATCAAGAGAATATTTTCTCCATGATAAAAATTCCAAAGCGTGGATAGACTTACCAGGATTTGTCAACAGGCTCAAGTATACATATAATGCGTATGGAACGACTCCTACGAGTACTTGTCCTAGTCCTCGGCAAGTTACACCGCACGGTATAAAGGAATGATTGTACCATGATATTCCAAACGCCGCCCCACGTCCTGTGCCATTAATGGTACCAGAAAGAGACGAGAAGGGCAAAATGACAAAATCTTATCGCCCTCGCAGATTAGGAGAATTACCGCTACCAACCCAGCCATACTTTCTGATAAAAGTAACACCAACTTTTGGTATTGAAAAAGAAACGGGAGCGGTGGACCCTGGCTCTCGAAGAGAATAATCATCGAAATATGAAACAAAAACGTACTTGGAGAAAGACAAGTTTCCAAGGAAGGAGTACGACTCCGACGAAGGTCACTCAGAGACCTAGAATCCTAGGATCCTATAAGACTTATATGTAGATAATGGTTTATGATGAAAATGGTGTGATTAAGATATGTAAAATAAACGTAGTTTGGAAATTTTGTGAATATGTTAATAAAGTGTCAAAACTTTGAGTGTAAAAGAACTAGACGCCTTGTAATCAGTCAGCTCAGTAGACCGACCCTCGTAAGTAATGTACGAAAAGTCCTCACTGAGGCATTATGATGTAATATTATATGGACTTGAAGAATGGTATCCGAAATACGGAAATGAATTGTTCCGAATAAGATATGGTTACTATGAGATAATAGTTACGCCATTCGGACTAACCAATGCACCAACCCTGTTCATGAACCTCAAAAATCGAGTGTTTCACACATACCTAGATAATTTTTATCTCAATCCTCATGGATGATGTTCTTATCTATTCAAAGGACGAGAAAGAACATAAAGAAAATCGAAGGGTCAGTTTTACGACTTTTAAGAACCCAAGAATTTTGCCAAATACAGTTTTGTAAATTTCGGCTTAAAAGAGAAATATTCCTCAGGCACATAGTGTCTTTAGAAGAAAACAATGTAAATCTGACAAAGGACAAAACAATTAAAGATGAAAGATGTCAATGACCTAAAATAAGATCAGGAATTTTATAGATTGATTAACTACTATTAGAGATCCATTAAGAACTCTCTAAGGTAACAAGACCAATAAGATAGTTACCCCAAAATAGAATCAAAATTTCATGGATTAATGAAAGAAAGGCTATGTATTAATATGAGCAAGATAATAACTTATGCATCACAATGACTTAGGCCACATGAATATAATTTCCCAACTCATGACTTGAAATAGTAACAGTGGTATAAATACCGGAGTCTTGGAAATTTCACTCCTATAACAATAAATTAAGAACCCTTCACAATTTACAAAAGTTTGAACTTATTCTTCGAGCAAAGAAACTTGGATACAGGATAGGAAAGATGGCACGAATCAGTAAAAGATTATAATTGTGATAAATAATCACCTAAGGAAGGTTAATATAGAATCTAATGCCTAAGTTATAAAATTCAGTCTAAATTATGGTATGTCCTTATAGAAAAGGGAAACTCATTGGAAAGATTAAGAAAACGAGAACAGAAATAGTCGGGAAATCAAGGACGAATGTAAGTAGTACCCTCACAACCAAGGTGAAATATGACTAAAAAGAGAAAGGATGAAAATGGGAATAGAATACAAATTAAGATAAGGAATGAAGAGCTTAAGGATTTTAAGGAGCGCTGGACAATGTTATATTGTCTAAAAGAGAGAGATATACATATATTTCAAGCAATAATAAACTTAGAAATGAAATCATGAATGAAGTTCATGATCCTTCTCATACCGCCCACCTATGCAACTTTAAGATATATTATGATTTACGAGAAAAGTTAGATAGTAAGGAATGAAAAGAGATGTAACGATGATTGTCGAGCAGTGTCTCGGTTACCAACAAGTGGAAGTATTGTATCAAAGGCCTTATAGGAGGTTATAATCTCTAGAATTACACGAATGAAAATAGAATGATATAGAAATAGATCTTATGACAGATTTTACCAAAGTCATAAAAAAGTCGCACTACTATATGGCTAGTAGTGGATTGACTCGCCAATTATGCTTTGTCTCTGCCTGTTCAGATGACTCATAGACCCGATAAGTTAGCTCAGATGTACAAAAAAAAAAAAAAGAAACTGTATATTTACAGGGAGTACCAAAACCTATCAGTTCAAATAGAGACTTAAAGAGTACCCCTAGATTTTGAACTAACTCATAAAAAGGAGTTAGACACGAGATTGAACCTTAACATAGATGTCCACTCACAGATAGATAGACAATCAGAAAGGACAATCCAAACGTTTAAGCATACGATAGAACATTAATGTTAAACCAAGATGTAAGTGGGAACGTATAGCACCACCTGTTAAGTTTACATAGGACCGTAGCTGTCAAACAACGATCAATATAGTCTTATGAGGCATTATGCAGAAAAGAGTTATCGATCACCACTTTATTGTAATAAAGTAGGTGATAGAGAAAGTATAAAGTCCTGACGTTGTAAATGAAATGATAAAGATATCTGCCAATAAGGCAAGGAATAGGAAAAGCTCAGATGAGAAGAGTCTTACGTCACGCGTAAATTTAAACTGCATTTTTTTTAAATGCGGAATTAAAGTTTCTTAAGATTTCTCAATCTAGAGAAATTATAAGAATTCTGATACAAAGAATGATTAGATCACGTTTTATAGAACCTCACGAGATCCTAATAATGATAGGCCTAGTAGCCTATAGCTTGGTACTTCCACCACATTTGGGGGAGTATGAAATGTTTTTCCACGTATCGCAGTTAAGGAAATACAAAAATGACCCAATTCTCGTAAACCAACATGATGATGTGACCTCTTACTCAAATGAGTTATGATGAAAGTTCACGACAAGATTTAATCATACGATGTAACGATTAAAGAATCAGTTTGGGTTTTAATGAAAGTCGATGGAAGAACCATGGACGAAAGAAAAGCACATGAAATGTTATGATATTATGATGTTAAGATACCCATACTTTATGAGGTATGCAAATTTCGGAAGAAATTTCTTTTAAGAGGGTAGGATGTAATACCCATTAATTAACGCCTAATTACGGTATTTAAAACCGAATCAAAGCTTTCACGAGATATTCAATCGAATGATATCGAATAATGACTTGATTAATTACGAAGGAATGAAATCTATTTTATATTCACCGAGAATTGTGAATTAAGGAATAAAAGTATGTGAAGTATATCGCCAGATTATTTTAACGTCGATCGCGTATCGATAGTTAAAATTATGATATTTTCTAAGCAATTAAGCTTAGAATTAAATTCCATTATTAATGGAATAATTTAATAAAGTGATGACGACCATTTCGAGATGAGTCGATAATGAACGTTTGCAACGCGTTTTCAAACGTTAACTTTTGAGATGAAACGAAAAGCGTTTTAATCGATCAAGAAATTATAGGAATTTATTTCCTATGATTTTTTTATGTTATTACAGTATTATTTAGCATTAAATCAATGCTAGATCATTAAGGATTTATAGTGATCAAAATTTTTCAAACGTTCGAAACCCTAATTTTCGAACTCGATTTTTATCGCATAAAATGATGCCATTAATTTATCCTATGATATTATTTATCATCTAAACTATATGTCATAACATATATCAATTTTTGGCATGGAAAATAAAATTTGGATCCTTTGGCATAGTGTAATAGCCGAGAGCTATATACACATATATACTAAGAACTTATTTGTTGATTTTTCCTATTACATGTATCTAAGTGACATTGAATTAATTATAACCAAACTACACTATTAAAATCTGATATATATACATATATATGTGTACAAAATCGTGCATGTGTGTGAGGTGTGTAAGTAGAGTGTGTGTGTTGTCAATTGTGCATGGCATAGGGTGACATTTGTAATACATGAAGACACCCCCAAACACTTGTCACCCCTAAGCAACCACCCCATGTAACACCACACTCCCCACTTCAGCCATTCCCACTCCCTACCCACCGATGATCTCCCTCTCTCTTTCCCCCATTGCTCTTCTCTCTCTCTTCTTGCTCCATGGCAGCCCATATGTTCTCTCCATCAAGAGAAATCAAGCTTGTAGCTCGAATGGTTCATTGAAGCTAAATCCAGACAACGAGCTTCGTTGCATCTCCCTCGACCTCTGGCTAAATTCATTCCTAAGGTAGGTATCCACACATCTTAACTCGTGTACCATGGCCAAATCATACATGCATGAGTAGCAAAATGCTTATATGCGTTGGATATATGATTGCATGTTGTTGATATGAACGAATAGTGGTTTTGTAAAATTAATAGACTAAGTTACAGTGGTCCTATGATTGTGAATTTTTAATATGTTGAACTTATATGTGTCTAATATGCCTCTGTAAAATTTCACGTCCATCCAACTTGATTTTCTATTTTAATCGTATTTTTCGAAAGCATCGCACAAAACTGTGAAATTTCCATGTTCATCACCCATAGTACGTGGCTTTCGTTTTAAGTTTGGCTAATGGTAAAACTCTAAAATTTGGCAGAAACATAATTCAGCACGTCTAGAAGATGTATGTAAATTTTCAGAATTGTCTAAAATTTTTTACTATTTATTACAGATTTTACAATCTAACTGCACAAAACGGTCACGGAAGTGATAGCTTGTAGTAAAATATTTTTATCTCCCAATCTATTGTGAATCATTGAGTGAGGCTTTTTCTGGATTAAACTAGACTTAAGTGGATTTTCAATATGATTGGTTTAATTCCCAGATTCCTGATAATGAACTCATGGTGAATTTTTAAAGTTGATACATTACAGTAAGCTTTTTGGACAAACTGCCTTAGTGAAATTTTTCATATAATAGACTGTTCGAGTACGACTTTTACGTGAGATGTTCAAGCCATTTGTAGACCGATTTTGACTTGGGTTTCTTCATAAGAAATGTTCCTTATCCTGTCTAGTTATGATATGGAAAGTTTGATCCCAAACCAAGTTTTATAGGTATACCTTTCACTGACCCAAAGTCACCTACTTGAATGTTATTCATTCCAACTAGTCAACTTTGGGCTTATGTACTTCTCGATCGTCAGATATTTTCCAGTATGGTCTTCATGAAATATGTAGTTCTTGTTACAAGGTTTCGAAATTGGTAGCCTGCAGCCATTTTGGCATTGTGAGTCAAAAGTTACGAGCCTCATAAAACCCTCGTCGTTAAGCTAAAACTGAAATTCTGGAAAAATTTCTAAGTATAGAAGTCAGTTTGAGTTGCCCACTTTGAGACCCTATATCTCCAGAACCACGACTCTTTTGGATTTAATTCATTCATAGAACTTGTAGTACATGTTTAGAGGTTTCAGAATGTATCTTTGTGCGCCATACGTAATCTAACTCGAGAGTTATGAATCGTCAAAGTTTGCCACTGGGTTATTTCAATTTGTTTCTTTGAAATTCAACACTGAAAATTTGACTAAGTGTTGGAACCCCCCTAGGTGAAATATGCCTTATGTGAATAGGGTGATGATCGATTGTTATATGGATGATATTAATACATATTAATGACCATAAGTGTATAATAATACACTATATGAATTTAGAATTTTTTTTTGGAAATCATTGGTAATTTTAAGGATTACCGAGAGCATTAAAGGAATTATAAGGATTTTAAATCCTTTCTAATTAAGAGTAATAATATATTATATATCTAAATATTATTTTGGACATATTTGGGATTTATAAAATTTTATAAAAGTAGATCACTATGTTTATAACGAAACGTTATATTTAATAACGTTATAAATGAATAATAAGGATTTATGGATAAATGGATTAATATTTAAGAAAAATATTAATAAAGTTCATCGATTTACGTGACAAATCGAGAATTAGGACTTTATGAAAAGAAATCGATTGGAAATCGATTTATAACATGAATTAGTAAGAAATTACTATTGATAGTCAAAATTGTTGACTTTTAAAGTCAACGTCTAAAATCGTTCGATAAATACGCTAATACGGCGTAAGGTGCACTAATTAGATAAGAAACCTCATTAGTAAGAAAATATTTCATAATTGAAATCCTTATATCGAAACGATAAATCGTCGAACGCGTTTAAACCGAAGGTTAAACGACACGATTGAACGTGTCTCAAGAACGAGAACTATTCAATTGAAATACTTAATTGAAAAGCGATCGAATTCATTAAGGAATTCAGTTTATACCGATATAGAATATCAAAATTATTCTAGACTTTGAGAGTCTCGAGAAACGCGAACGACGTACTAAAACATCATTTTTACGTAAAGGTGTGGACGCGGACGCGACGGCCGGACGTTGACGAATACTCAAGTTTAAGACGAATAATAGTCCAGGTGGGCTTTACTCTACTCAAAAATAAAATGCTTTTGAAATATTTATTTACGATGCTTATTTCAACTGTTGATAAAATGTTTACATGTTACCTGCCAAAAATATTTATGTTTTGTGTATGTATCCTATCCGGAATGAATGATATGAATGTGTTGGGTCGCTCCCAACAATGAAATCGATATCGGATCCTATGCTGGAAGGACAATACCTAGCTAGGATTAACGTGTACACCTAAGGTGACTGTGTGCTGTAAGGACAATTCACGGCCGGTCACGGCGTCGTAGAGGGAGGCCTCCTTCACGACGTTCGACTATGATGATATGATGAAATGATGTTAAGGGATATGGATCATACACACCAGAAAAATGCATGGCCAGGCAATGATTTTGAGTAATGATGAAAATGATTTTAGTAAGACAAGGCATTTCAACTAAAACCCTTGTGTCTTACCATGATGTGGCGATGTAATCTTCAAATGATAAAATGTTTTGGCATGAGTCCACCGAGTGCACTCTTGTACTCACCTGCATGTTTGTTTTAAATGTGCAAAGTTGAGCGGATGATGGATGGGCGGTGTTGAGCAATAGGAATGTTGTCGCTGAAATGTTTATACCTTGATAGTACATCGTCATATGTACATATCACATGTTTTCCGCTGCAAGAACCCCAAATTATGTAATATAGTCCAAAAACATAAATGACATATGTATTACGTTTATTGTTAAAAAGAGTCTCCTTGTATTTTTATCCCTGTTTAGAGTTATAGTCCCTGTTAATCCGTACTTAGGATTTAGGGGCTGTGACATTATACTCAAAATGAAAAAAATGCTTATCAAATGATTCATTTACGATGCTTATTTTGCAAAAAATGATAATGAAATGATTTATTTAATTACCTGCCCAAAATATTTATGTTTTATGTATGTATCCTATCCATGAAATGTTATGAATGTTGTTGGTTCGCTACCAACTTATGAATGAAATCGAATTCGGATCCTATGCCGGAAGGCCTATACCTGGCTAGGATTAATGTGTACACTTAATGGTGACTGGGGGCTGTAAGGACAATGCACGGCCGATCACAGCGACGTAGAGGGAGGCCTCCTTCTACGGCGTTAATGGAAATGATATGAGGAAAGGAAGGGATATGGATCATACATACAAGGAAAATATGTCTGGCCAGACAACTATTTATGAAATGATGAAAATGTTTCGTAAGTACAAGGCCTTTTCAAATAAAACCCTTGTATCTTACTATGATGGGGTAGAGTAATTTATATTGATAAAATGTTTTGGCATGAGTTCACTGAGTGCATTCTTGTACTTAGCCCTGCATGTTTGTTTTTAAATGTGCAGGTTGAGCAGAGGTGGATGGAGGCGTGTTGAGTAGTCAGGCTCTTTTTAATGATTATGTTAGAAACCTTGAATGCATATCGTCATATGTGCATTCACATGCTTCTCCGCTGCGATTGAATGTTATGTTTATGTATTGATGTTGACAGTTAAATCCATCCAAATCAGTGAACCTTTTGGTTAAGAACTTGTAGCCATTCTATATGTAAATTATGTGTGCCTTGTATATAAGGGTTGAAACTTCCTAGTTCACATGATGTTTGTTTCATAATCCTTTGATAAATTATCTTTAATGTTCTGTAATTACTGTTCCAAGTTCCAGTCCTCGTTAATCCTTCCTTAGGATTAGAGGGCTGTTACACGTTTCGATATAAACATAGTATACTTCACTTTGAAACATAACATGTGATTATACATGATATAATAAATTTTAAAACTTTCAAACCTTATAACCTAAGCTTTCGGTCTTTTGCATATATGTTCAAAAACTTTTCCAAAAATTCTTATAATTTCACATAACATACTTTATTAACATAGGATCATTAATATGTAATAATATTGATCATGGAAAAGTTGTACATCACTTTATTTTACTACATGATTTTCGGTCATTTTGAAATATATAAAAAAAATATTTTTCAAAAATTCCAATTAAATCATACAACACATAATCATCATCATGTATCATCACTATAACATAATTTTCATCAATCACAACTTATACATTAACATACCTTAGAACCCTAATTTTCGAAACTTAGACTTACGTACAATAATTTTTTTATTAATTCCAATAAATTCATACAACACTATATTATGAATCTACATCACTTATATGCTATAATATCATTCAAATATAAATCATAGATCAACAATATATATCTTCATAATTTTCGGTAATTTCCAAAATATATGTACATAATTTCCAAAAATTCTACATAAAATCATACAAGCTTATTTTCTACCATAGATCATTATTTCATGCTCAAATCAACATTTAAAAATCATTCTCACCAACATATACACACTTCATATATTCGGTCCTTTCACATAATTTTCATACATGCTTAACTTTGTACTAAATTCATAATATAAGCTCATATACATCATATAAACATATTTAATAAACATCCTAACATTATATCATCATTTTCGAATTTTTGCACATAAATAACATAAGAGCATAACATATGATCTAATGGTTGGATTTCAAAAATTTAAGCATGTACGTAAAGCTTGAACGATTCCTAACCTTTTAATCGGAGTCGATCGTCGACGAAAACGTTTTTCTATCAAAGATTTGGGTAAGAATTTTGAAAAGCTCTCTTTTCTTTCTTCTCCATACCTCACAGTTCTAAGGGGCTAAAAAAAATGAGAGATTGTAACCTTATCTATTTTATAGAATGATATCCACTTGCCTCAAAATATCTAGCATAATTAAAATTACTTACACACTTGTAAATTGTCATACAATTTTCGGTCCACTTGAAAAGATATAAGACAAATTTTTTATTTCATCATACATTTTAATATCACACTTTAATTAAAAGAACCTTTCCTACTTGCTTCTCATAGTTCACGTCACTTTTAATAAAACATGGCATTGATTTTTGTTTATTTTATTTTAACATACAAAAAGGAATATATCATTATCAAACTATCATTTTCAATAAAGAAAATTCCTTCCCTTTTATTCTAGCAAAGGCTTCGGCACTTTCAAATATGAAGAAAATTCCACTCCTAATCCTACTAGTTTGCGTCGGCCATACCACATGAAAAATGATGAATTTTTCTCATCTTATTCTAAAATACAATACTTAATATATATCACTATCAAAGTCCTAATCTATCATTTTCAATAAATTAACTCTATTCTTCCCTTATTCCTAGTGTAAGTACACGGCAATTACATAATGAAGTGGGTGATTTTTATTATCTTTGAAGACAATGCATATTAATCATGCTTTTAGAAAATATCAATTTCAAAGTCAACAATTGCAACTTGGTTTGATTACAAACATACCTCCTCACTAACAAACAAAATTTTAAAATCTCATCACTTAACTTACACATGGATCGGCCACCTTATGTAGTATATAGATAATATTTGATTTTTTTTTGTCTTACCTTAGCATAATAATTAAATGTCATTATCATTACATAAGCCATTACTATCAAATTTTGAATTTTCTTATTCTTTCTTAAATTTTAGTCAATTGTTTCGGCCCCTTGCATAACCAAAAGCATCCCACTTGCTTAACTCATTAATACACATTGTCTTATCTCTTAAAAATATCTCACTATTATAATTATAGATTATCATTATTAAAAGATATAAAAATTACCCACTTGACACCAACAAATTTCATTTTCGGTGCTTATAGAGAAGTAAATACTACACATTTTATTTTAGGTTAACATACAAAAATTTAATATGTCATTAGCAAACCTATCATAATCTATCACTTTCAATAATTAAGAAAAATCCTTCTCCTTATTCATTAGCATATACACGACACTTTACTATTGTAATATCCCGAAGAATTAAAGGCCTAATTACGATAATTAAAATTCGTAAATTAGGGTTTCACCGTGAAAATTTAATTAGTAATTTATCGAATAATGATTTCGATTATTTATGAGATAATGAATTCCTCTATCATATTCACTAATGATTGTGAATTAAGGAATATAATTATATAAAGTATTTCAGCAGTAATATTTTAACGTCGATTGAATATCGATAGTTAAAATTTCGTAAAATTTTCTAGTGTCGAAGCTTAGAATTAAATTCCCTTATTAATGGAATGATTTAATAAAGTGATTACGACTTTATTACGACCATTTTGAGATGGGTCGATTATGAACGTTTTGAGACGTTTTGAACGTCAACGTTTAAAGACGATTAGAAAATTTAGTTTAATGATCAAGGAATTATAATATTTAAATTCCTATCATTATTTTATGTAATTAGAGTATTATTTAGCATTAAAAAATGCTAGAGAATTAAGGAATAATTATGGGATAAAAGTTGTAACTTTCGAAAACCCTAAAATAGAAAATTAGGGTTTTCACCCATGAATCATTCTAATTATTTTTCCTATGATATAATTTATCATCTAAGACATATATTATTATATATAGCTACTTATAGCATGAAAATTAAAATGTTGGGCATTAGGCATGAAAGTGTCGTGTACATGCATTAAGGTTCAAAATTTGTGATCTCCAACATTTTATATATTAGTGTGATATTATTACACACTTATCAAGACCATTAACTAAGTGAACCAAGTGGGAAGGCTTTGTGTAAGTGAAAGAGCCGTATATGTTGACTAGAAATAGGTGAGAAGAATTCTTACAACTCTTTGATGATGTATTAATACATTTGGAAATGTGTAGGCATCATGTATATAGTATAAGACAAAGAAAAATTTGAAAAGCTCCTCCTTGTTGCATGAGTGACCGACGGCTATGTAATACCCCATATTTCTGTAGTAGAGATTAGCTCGTGATTAAGAGCTTATTAAGAAAGGCATTGCATCCTTAAGGAAGAGTTGGTTAAGTTAGAAGCTATTGCATTAAGCTTCGAGTTGAGACGATAAATTTCGGTAGATTTGGGATAGAATCGAGATAAGATCTTTAAATCTAGTTGAACATGAGAAGACCTAGATTTTAATAGTCTTGAGATGATAGATACATGCTCAAAGAGGTCTTGATTTGAAAATTAAGAATTTCAAAATTTACGTTTTTGTGGCGCGGCGTTTGCCGATTAAGCTCGGATGAAGAGCAAAATATTTAAAATGGTTTTAAGGTCAAAATAATTTTAATAAGTATATTTTGATGTTTATGAGTAATTATTGAGTTTTAAAGGAAAGATTGAAAGATGTTGTTTTATTGGATAATTAGTGTCGATTTCTCGCTATAAAAGCGTTGTGCATTATTTTATAATAATTATATTTCATTTCTCATGAAAAGCTATGATTTATGTATTAAATAAAATAAGAAAAGAAAGGAAAAGAAAAGGTTCTAGATAAGTGATGAATAATCACTTATATTAAGAAAATCAAAATTTAATTAAAATATTACATAAGCTTATATATCTAAAGCATGAAATAATACTATTCAACCTTCATTCTCCTCAATTCACGTCAAAAACACACACACACACACACACAATTTGAAATTTGCATGCCAAATTTTGGAAGATCCGATTGAATTTTCGATCGGTCTTCGAATAGAGGTATAATCTCGTACCGAGAACACATCTACGGTTTGAAATTTTTAAAAACATGCTTCTATGTACAATTCAGATTTTCGGTCATTTGGGAATGTTTATGATTGATTATGTTTTGTTGAATATTTATGGATATCGGGATAGATTAAATCGCTCACGTATTGTTTAATGTTGAATTTGTAAAGCATATGTTTATTGTTTTGAAGTTCATGAAATTTTCGAAAAGGGCATGCTTGAATCTTGAATTTATGATGTTGTTATGATTGAATTGACTTCATATATATGTTATTGGATTGATATAAACGTGTTTGGAACAAGAAAAACGTTTGAAATCGAAATTATACGAAAAACCCTAAAATGGCCGAAAACTATAGTCCATGTATTGTTGGATTTTTATTTTATTTAATCATTTTGACTTCGTATTTGGATTCTATGATATAAATAAATCCTAAAATGATTTATTCGATTTTTCACGACGTATTCAAAAGCGGTAAAATTTTAGTTTGTCACGAAATTAGTTTTCAAAGCCAAAGCTTTGATCTTTATGTTTTGTTGATAAAATGATGATCTTTAATGATAATTGAGCATGTATATAGGTTCGTTGGTGTTAGATGGCGTCTCACGTGAATTTTGACGTTGACCTAAAGTGACGTCTTAAGGTAGTTAATTTATGGCTAAGATGAGATGTTTGAAGCTTGTTGTTTAGTTTTATATACTCATTGAGACATATGGTGATGGATTGATGGAGTTTGAGCTATGTTTGGATGGTTTGGTATTGATTTGGCGATGCGTTTATAAACGTTACGCTGCCGAAATTTAGATAGAATTTGTTCGTTAATAAGATATTAGAGGATGAAATGACCCGAGTTTTGATAGACCATAATGTCTTAGATTTGATATCGAGAAGATATGGTCGTGTCGACGACAAAGATGAGTAATGTTCTTGTTTGGCTCTTGATAGGCTTTTATGCCGATCTATGAGGATAAGATATGGATAAAGAAAGAAATGAAATTGGGAATTAGTTCCTTAGCTCTAAGGAACATCCGGTGGGTATAAGTATTTTCTATAAAATTATGCTTATGCTTTTAAATGTTTTCAAATGATATGATATGCTTATGCATGAAAAGAATATGAGAATTTATGATATGCATTTAATTGCATTTATTTGAAAAGTGGATTGACTTGCAAAGTTGAGCATGAATATGAACATAAGCATGATGCACTACCTATCCACGGGAAAGAAAGAAAGAAAGAAAGAATTTACCGGCGTCGGGTATGACCGTAGTTGAGAACCTTGGTCCAACTCGGGTATGTGATGATAAGGTGTTTGAGAAGGAGGCCTACTTCTCAACACGCAGAAAGAATCGTGGATATGGGAAGGAGAGAAGAAAGTTGCATGCAAACATGATACATGCATATGCATATGATATTATGATGATATGAAAGCAAGTAAGTATTTATTTATGAAATACATGTTATGGCAAGTCATATATAGCCCTAAGGGCAAAGTTTATTTATTTTTATATTTTGGCGTATACCCACTCGAGTGCATTTTGTACTCACGCCACATATATTTCTAAATATGCGAGGTTGAGTTTGAGAGGATCTTTGGAATCGAATCTTTGTGAAGGAGCTTCTCTAAGTAATTTGCTTCATGATAATATTGATAAATGAGTGATGTTAATCATTTGATGTTCACTGTTTTGATGCCCAGAGTTATGTCTTCACATAATTCTCAACCACGTTCGTTGCGAACTTTGGTCCTTATTTGTTCATGTGTTGTGCTAAGACAAAGTGATCGTGTTCATTACCCCGTTATGATTTAAGATGTTGATAATTTCTCAAAGTTATCGAGCATGCTCAAATATGTACATTCTTGATAGTAATTATTTCCGTTGTGATGATTGTCCTCAGCCGTTGTTCTTCTCGTTTGATTCTTTATTGGGATTTGAGGACCATAAAATCATTCTTCGTTCAACTTTAGTTCACCTCTTGAATCGTAAAGGTTCAATTTATTCATGAAGAAAGTTGTTGTCTTCTTTTCTCTTGACATATTATTGAACCCGTTGTCGTTAAATTTTCTTCTTAATCCCGAGTCACGGCCTAATTACCTGATTAGGTAGTCGGGTCGTGACAGAATGGTATCAGAGCATTTTAGAATTCTGAACCTGTGAACCTTGGTAAATTTGTGTAGTCATGTACGCATTTTGAAACTTGAAACCTATAAATTCTTGTGAATTTTATACGGTTTGTGCAGTTTGAATCTTGAACTTGGGAATCCTTGTGAACTTTTCACAGTTGAATATAGTCTTGAAATCGATCATATAAATCCTTGTGAATCCTTGTGCAGTTTTGTGTTGTCTTGAATCCTAAATTCAAGAATCATTGTGAGATTTGTGCAATTTATGCACCTTGAGTATGTAAATCTTTTGGGTTGACTCTGCTTGAGAATATGAGTTATGGAGTCATTTGTTGGACTTCATTTTGAGAAAATGAGTCAAAGAGATAATTGTTCTTGAAAGAAGCTCAGCATTCGATTCCGTCATCTCTAGCTCAACAGGTAAAAGTTTATGCTTATGATTATGTTTATGAGTATGATGATTATGGTTATTTCAAATGATATTTGGGTAAATGCCTTAATGAATGAATTGCCACATGAGAATGTATGAATTAAATGAGATTTTACTCATCGAGCTAATGTGGAAGAGAAATCTTGAGAAAAGATGGCGAACAATAGGAATATGTTTTCCAAGAGTTCGAGTATTATTTTATCTCGATGGCGAGGATCGTCACGATAATTCGGTAAAAACGACTTGTTTGTCGTCATGGCGTTATCGTCGTTTCGTTTAGTTTAATCGATAAAGATCAAAGAGAATTTCTATCTACATGCGTCGGACGGTAGCTCATATTGGACCAATTTTCGTTTGATTCTATCGATTGCGGAAAGAGACGTTTGATCAAGGCGTATCAAGATTTGATGGAAAGATTTTAGTTGATCTTTTATTGCCTAAAGAGTGACAAGATTGGGTTGTTCTTTGTTGCCATTGATTATGTTGAGCACGGCTTTATTGTTTTGAGTAAATTGATTCTCCGGACTCCTAGTTACCATCAAATTTCAATATTTCGTATACTCGAACCCCCTCCTACTGATTCATTTTCTCCATGTTACTAAATTTATCTCAGTTGTTCATCATCTTCGGTTAATTGATAATTTTTCCTCTCCATTTGAGGATGATGATGATGAAAATCTTGAAACCAGAGATATTAAATCTTTTATGCCTGAGCATGATACTAGCCTTATTCTAAAAATAGAGTCTTCCTTATCAATTGCTCAGCTAGTTATACCTGAATCTGATGTAGATTTTGTACAATTTGATTATTCTGAACTCGATGTTGAGATGCTTCGTATTGTCCTAAATTAATGTAGTTAACTTTTCGCATCTCTTGAAATTCCTACATCGATTCAGTTCATTCTATTTACTTATGTTTCCAAGACTTCTCCTTTCGAGATTTGAGAAAAGATTCATGCTAATTCATCGAGACCCAAGTATCTCAAAATTTTTGAGTATGAACTCGAGTGGTACCAATTGTTGTACAGCCTGACCCATAACCACGGATATTGGCTAAGTACTTTTCGAAGACAACCTTTTGGGGACGAATGGAAGCTGATAGTCATGGATCGTATCAGATGTGTTTTGCCGAGGCGTTAAAGCATTTATATACCAAAACCAGATGACAAAGTTTTCCCTTGTTTTGTAAAGTCCTCAAAGATACAAACTTCTTTCCTTGATATCTCTACAATCATTTTGCTATCCAACTGTTTTATTTTACATCACAACTTTGTGATAAGCAATTTTGAAGACCTTTGAGATCTGAGTTTGTTTGTTGATTGAAAACCTTTATCCTGTTATTGATAAGCCAAAGATGCTGCATTTTGATATTTCTTTACAATGCAGTATGTCACTCGGAAGAAGAAATCCTCAGTCTGAAAGAATAAGAAAGTGCAATTCTTTTCAAGATTTACTTGTACTTTCTCCCCCTTAAACCAATTGTTTAATGGTCACAAATGTTTTATCTTTATGAGTGGATAACCCATCTGATGAAAAAGGACGAGTTCTTTTCATTGAGCGAGTTCCCAAATGTTGGCGAGCCTCGATCAAGAAAATCTCCTGCATATATCGTGATGTGAAGAATCAGCAGTTACTGGTAAAGATTACATCGGAAAGTTCTTTCTTCCGGGCTATCAAGGAATTTTCACGTGAAGGCAATTCAAGGAAGGATCGTATGAAAAGTTACCTTGGAATTCTACAAGCAGAACAAGGTTTAGTTTACGAGCATGAAGCAAAGAAAGAAGATTGTCGCTGTATATGGGTGTGAATTCTGAAAATTTATTCATGATGCTCTTTATAAAGTTGAAAAGATAAGAAGACATACGCGTTAATTACCAATCGAAGCGTGGAGGATAATCGATCGACTCACGAAATACGCTTATGTTATTCTGATTTCTATCACGTATGAAGCTAACAAGTTAGCTCAAGTGTACGTCGAGAGATAGTACGTTTACATGGATTGCTCGTCTCAATTATCTCGAATAAGGACTCCAAGTTTACATCTCGTTTTAGACGAGTTTGCAATAAAGATGGATATGAGATCGAGTTTCAGTACAGTTTTTATCCGCAATAGATGATCAATTTAAATGGACCATCCAGACGTTAGAAGAATGAATCGTTAATCAAGATTTATATGGCGTTCTACGAAGTTTTCTACGACGGACAGTCTAGATCGTCGGTTTATTAAAACACGATCGAAGAAGTTATCGAGATGTATCGAACTGTACGAGATTCAAGAAAGATTGGCTAGTCGCCTACAGATTAGTATTTTCTCCGAGTTTCGACAATATTCGTGAAGTGTTTCATATGCCACAGATACGAAGATATGTGTTTAATCCAAAACACATTATATCTCAAAAGAACAAATGTTCGCGAACAAGATTTAAGTTACGAAAAGAAGTCAGAATGCATCTTTAAATCAACATGGAGTCATGGTGATTTAGAAGAAACGACATGGAAGTTAAAGATCAAATGATAAAGAAGTGCTCTGAGCTTTTGCTGACGTGCAAAATTTCGAGGACGAAATTTTTGTAAGGGGGTGAGAATGTAATACCCCGTATTTCTGTAGTAGAGATTAGCTCGTGATTAAGAGCTTATTAAGAAAGGCATTGCATCCTTAAGGAAGAGTTGGTTAAGTTAGAAGCTATTGCATTAAGCTTCGAGTTGAGACGATAGAATTTCGGTAGATTTGGGATAGAATCTGAGATAAGATCTTTAAATCTAGTTGAACATGAGAAGACCTAGATTTTAATAGTCTTGAGATGATAGATACATGCTCAAAGAGGTCTTGATTTCAGAAAATTAAGAATTTCAAAATTTACGTTTTTGTGACGTCGGCGTTTGCCGATTAAGCTCGGATGAAGAGCAAAATATTTAAAATGGTTTTTAAGGTCAAAAATAATTTTAATAAGTATATTTTGATGTTTATGAGTAATTATTGAGTTTTAAAGGAAAGATTCAAAAGATGTTGTTTTATTGGATAATTAGTGTCGATTTCTCGCTATAAAAACGTTGTGCATTATTTTATAATAATTATATTTCATTTCTCATGAAAAGCTATGATTTATGTATTAAATAAAATAAGAAAAAGAAAGGAAAAGAAAAAGGTTCTAGATAAGTGATGAATAATCACTTATATTAAGAAAATCAAAATTTAATTAAAATATTACATAAGCTTATATATCTAAAAGCATGAAATAATACTATTCAACCTTCATTCTCCCTCAATTCACGTCAAAAACACACACTCACACACACACACAATTTCGAAATTTGCATGCCAAATTTTGGAAGATCCGGCCGTTGAATTTTCGATCGGTCTTCGAATAGAGGTATAATCTCGTACCGAGAACACATCTACGGTTTGAAATTTTTAAAAACATGCTTCTATGTACAATTCAGATTTTCGGTCATTTGGGAATGTTTATGATTGATTATGTTTTGTTGAATATTTATGGATATCGGGATAGATTAAATGCTCACGTATTGTTTAATGTTGAATTTGTAAAGCATATGTTTATTGTTTTGAAGTTCATGAAATTTTCGAAAAGGGCATGCTTGAATCTTGAATTTATGATGTTGTTATGATTGAATTGACTTCATATATATGTTATTGGATTGATATAAACGTGTTTGGAACAAGAAAAACGTTTGAAATCGAAATTATACGAAAAACCCTAAAATGGCCGAAAACTATAGTCCATGTATTGTTGGATTTTTTATTTTATTTAATCATTTTGACTTCGTATTTGGATTCTATGATATAAATAAATCCTAAAATGATTTATTCGGATTTTTCCGCCGACGTATTCAAAAACGGTAAAATTTTAGTTTGTCGGCGAAAATTAGTTTTCAAAGCCAAAGCTTTGATCTTTATGTTTTGTTGATAAAATGATGATCTTTAATGATAATTGAGCATGTATATAGGTTCGTTGGTGTTAGATGACGTCTCACGTGAATTTTGACGTTGACCTAAAGTGACGTCTTAAGGGCCGTTGAATTTATGGCTAAGATGAGATGTTTGAAGCTTGTTGTTTAGTTTTATATACTCATTGAGACATATGGTGATGGATTGATGGAGTTTGGGCTATGTTTGGATGGTTTGGTATTGATTTGGCGATCGTTTATAAGCGTTTGATTGTAAATTTAGATAGAATTTGTTCGTTAATAAGATATTAGAGGATGAAATGACCGAGTTTTGATAGACCATAATGTCTTAGATTTGATATCGAGAAGATATGGTCGTGTCGACGACAAAGATGAGTAATGTTCTTGTTTGGCTCTTGATAGGCTTTTATGCCGATCTATGAGGATAAGATATGGATAAAGAAAGAAATGAAATTGGGAATTAGTTCCTTAGCTCTAAGGAACATCCAGGTGGGTATAAGTATTTTCTATAAAATTATGCTTATGCTTTTAAATGTTTTCAAATGATATGATATGCTTATGCATGAAAAAGAATATGAGAATTTATGATATGCATTTAATTGCATTTATTTGAAAAGTGGATTGACTTGCCAAAGTTGAGCATGAATATGAACATAAGCATGATGCACTACCTATCCACGGGAAAGAAAGAAAGAAAGAAAGAATTTACCGACGTCGGGTATGACCGTAGTTGAGAACCTTCGGGTCCAACTCGGGTATGTGATGATAAGGTGTTTGAGAAGGAGGCCTACTTCTCAACACGCAGAAAGAATCCGTGGATATGGGAAGGAGAGAAGAAAGTTGCATGCAAACATGATACATGCATATGCATATGATATTATGATGATATGAAAGCAAGTAAGTATTTATTTATGAAATACATGTTATGGCAAGTCAAGTATATAGCCCTAAGGGCAAAGTTTATTTTATTTTTATATTTTTGGCGTATACCCACTGAGTGCATTTTTGTACTCACGCCCTGCATATATTTCTAAATATGCAGGTTGAGCTGGAGAGGATGCTGGAATCGAATGCTGTGCAAAGGAGCTTCTCTAAGTAATTTGCTTCATGATAATATTGATAAATGAGTGATGTTAATCATTTGATGTTCACCTGTTTTGATGCCCAGAGAGTTATGTCTTCACACATAATTCTCAACCACGTTTCGTTGCCGAACTTTGGTCCTTATTTGTTCATGTGTTGTGCTAAGACAAAGTGATCGTGTTCATTACCCTGTTATGATTTAAGATGTTGATAATTTCTCAAAGTTATCGAAGCATGCTCAAATATGTACATTCTTGATAGTAATTATTTCCGTTGTGATGATTGTCCTCAGCCGTTGTTCTTTTCGTTTGATTCTTTATTGGGATTTGAGGACCATAAAATCATTCTTCGTTCAACTTTAGTTCACCTCTTGAATCGTAAAGGTTCAATTTATTCATGAAGAAAGTTGTTGTCTTCTTTTCTCTTGACATATTATTGAACCCGTTGTCGTTAAATTTTCTTCTTAATCCCGAGTCACGGCCTAATTACCTGATTAGGTAGTCGGGTCGTGACAGGCTATGCATGTACCAAGTGTAGGATTTTATTCTTTGTTTCATTCAATGTGATGACTTGCTTTCATGTATTAAATGTCTAGATATTTATATGTGGTAATAAGACAAAAGAAGTAAAAACTCATTTCTTTGGTATTGAGAGTGCCGACACATACATGTACCAAAAGTAGGATTTTAATTGTTTGGCTCAAAATTGTGTAAGTGTATTAACTTTGTGTAAGTAGTGATGTAATGTGAATATGTCATCAAAATTAATTGTCTTGCAAATTGTTTTGAGAGATAGAGCCGTGAGGATTGTAGGAATAGGTTAAGCCTTTATTCATTTCACTTTTGTACTTAAACATTTTGATAAAACAAAACATCACATTTTCTCTTCCCAAAATTTCATTCTGCCGTGAGCTTCTCCTTGAGAAAAACTTGAGAGTTCTTCCTTTCAATAGCCAAAAGCTTGCTACTAAATCCCTTGTGCAATAAATCAAAGCCGGTAAAGAGGTTAGGAATCGAACAAGCTTCGATTATACGTTAAAATTTCCAATTTCTAACCGTTAGATTTAAATATATGTGCTTAGATTTTATGATAAAAATAGGATAAATCATGTTAGCATGCTTAGTTGTTCATTAATAATGTCTAGCATAATGTATATGCTTTATATATTATGATTTAAGTGCAAAATAATTATGTTACAAATTTTATTATGATGATCGAAAATTATTAGGTTTAAATTGATGATGGATTATTGTTATATGATAGTAAAGGAGCTCTTTGTGATTATTTGGAAATTTTTAGAAATCATATGCTATGTTTTTTTATAGTTACCGAAAATTAAATGAAATTCATATGTTGATGTACAAATTTTATTTAGGTGATATTATAGCATATTATTGATCTAGGGCATTGATTTAATGATATGTGAATTTATTAGAAATTTTGAAAATTGTATGTTCATACTTTCAAAATTTTCGAGAATGCCTATGTTGGAGTATGTTGATGTGGGAATTGATTATGTTGGATATTATGCTAGATTAATAACATAGAATGATGTTTAGGCCTTGTGTAATTTTATTAGAATTTTAGAAAATTGTTTGGTTATATTTTGGAAAAAGTCGAGAGCTATAAGAATGGGATAGGTGATGCCCAAATTTTCTATAGCTAATGTTAATACATATTAATGATCCTGTGATAATATAGTGTATTATATGAATTTAGAAGAGTTTTTGGAAGAAGTTTGAGAATTAATTGAAAAAGGGGCCGAGAGTTAGGACATGTGGATAATGGATTTTAAATTCATTTATTCAAAGAAAATCACATATTATGTCCTTAGAATATATGTTGGACTTATTGAGAATTTATGGGATTTTATAAACATAGTATACTATGTTTACGGCGAAATATTATGTTAAATAACGTTAGTTGTGAAAAATTGTCACGTCCCCACTCCGGATAACCCGGACTGGAGGGTGACTAATACTAGGAATAGTATTTTAGGACAAACAGGCTAAGATAAAGATACATATCAATTGTAAATTAGCATGCTCGACATAACATAAGATGATATCATAACAATTCAAATGGTTTAGGCCATCAGACCCAAAGACTTAACAATGATCTGATGGACCTCAATAGTTCAAAACAGTAAACATAATATAAAAGAGTTCAGAGATTGCAGCGGAAAGTGTGTGAATACATATATGAAGATATGTATTCAAGGTGAAACCACAAATTCTTAATAAAATGGTCAAGGACACTGGACTCCTCAACACTTCCCCCATCACCATCATCAGAGCTCAACCTGCACATTTAAAACAAATATGCGCAGGCTAAGTACAAATAATGCACTCGGTGGACTCACGCCGAAAACATTTGATAATTTAATTACTGCCAATATCATGGTAAGTCAAGAGGTTTAGTTGAAATGCCTTGGCTTACTAAAACATTTTCGGTTCAGAACATCGCTCGGCCGAGCATTTTTCTTGGTGTGTATGATCCATATCCCATAATCAAATCTCATCACAATATCAAAGATCAAATGTCGAGAGGGAGGCCTCCCTTCTACGACGCCGTTGTCACGACCCCACTCAGGATAACCCGGAGTGGGCGGACTAATACTAGGAACAGTATTCACGGATACAGACGACTGTCACGACAAGGCATATCATATGAGAATATAGACCTTAAGATTAAACAAACACTTATAACATTTCAGTTCAAAAGGGTTTAGCCAACAGATCCAAAGGATAAAACGATCTGAAAGACTTCATAGTTCACTTTGTTATAATATCCAACATGAAAATAAAACAGTTCAGAGTTGCAGCGGAAAGTGTGTGAATGCATATATGGCGATATGTATTCAAGGTTATCCATTCCTAATGTACATCAAGGACATATGGCTTTCTCAACACTCCTCCATCATCAGCAACCGAGCTCAACCTGCACATTTAAAAACAAACATGCAGGGCTAAGTACAAAATTTGTACCCAGTGGTCTTATGCCGAAAACATTTCATTTTCGTTCAATTACTCTGCCAATATAGTGGTAAGACACAAGGGTTTTATTTGAAAAATGCCTTGTACTTACTAAAATATTTTCATGAGTTTATAAAAGTTGCTTGGCCAAGCATTTTCTTGGTGTACGTACTCCATATCCCTTATTATCATGTCATCACATTATCATAGTCGAAAGTCGTGAAGGAGGCCTCCTTCTACGACCCCGTGACCGCCGTGAATTGTCCTTACAAAGACACAATCACCATTAGTGTACACGTTAATCCTAGCTGTATAAGCCTTTGGCATAGGATCCGATATCGATTTTCATTCATAAGTTGGGAATAACCCATCAACATCACATCATTCATGGATAGGATCGACACACAAAACGTAAACATTTTGGCAGGTAATCATTTAAAGAATTTTAGCATTAGTTGAAAAGTACTGTAAACAAAGACAGTTGAAAAGAGCAGTAAAGTTGTTCTATTTTGGTAATAAAGCCCACCTGGAAATTATTGATTGTCTTTAACGTTTTCCTTACTCGTCAATGTCCAGCTGGTGCGTCAGCGTCCACACCTTTATATAAAAAGTATGCTTTAGTACGTCGTTTACGTAGTTCGAGACTTACAAAGTCTATAATCAATTCGATATTTCATATCGACGTGAATTGAATTCCTTAATGAATTTAATTCGTTTCTCAAACGCGTATCAATTTAACATTCCTCGTTCTTCGATAGAAACGAGATATGGGTTATAAATGACCAATTTACCCTTCTTGGTAAATGGTCCAACGTTTTCTCACGTTTTTCGATTTCACGACTTTAAATATGAAATCCTTCCATATCAACGTGATATCATTAGTAAAAGATGCGTCTTACGTGTATTAGCGTATTTATCGAACGTATTTCGTACGTTGATTTCAAAAGTCAACAATTTTGACTTTTGTTAGTAATTTAATTACTAAGTCATATTTTAACATTAAATTCTTTTGAAAATCAATTTCTAATTGATTTCTTTTATAAACTGTTTTAATATGTTTAAAAAAAAATTTAAACACATAATTCATTATAAAATGAATTTAAGGATTTAAAATCCTTATTTCTATTTTAAAATAGCTCACGGCTATTTTAAGTTTTATAACTTAAATAATTTGAAAATTTTCCAAATATATCTAAAATAATATTTAGACATATAATTTATTAATAAACTTGATTTAAAAGGATTTAAAATCCTTGAAAATCTTTAAATATCCTCAGTAATTATAATAAATTACCAAATGATGTTTAAATTTTTTTCTAATATTATGTAGTTTATTAATATACACTATGGTCATTAATATGTCATAATATCAACCAAACAATCTTTGAATATCACCTTATTATTTAATAAGGTCTCGGCATTTTTTTTAAAAATGCTCAACAATTTTTCTAAAATTTAAATAAATTACTACAAGGTCTAAACATTAGTCCATGATATTTTTATGTCATATAATCCATAATATGACATTTATACACCATATAAATGGTATATAACTCTCGGCCCTTTACATATTACACATTAAATATTTTATAAAAATTTCCAACATATATATCATGCTCATAAACTATAGTGTAGCAACATTACATCATAATATGCATCAAAGACCATTTGATCATCACCATTTGAGTGTGTAACTCATCGGTTTTTTTGAAACAAATGTGTAATTGATCTTCAAAAATTTTAACAAAATCATAAGATGCATAAAACACATTTTAGAACAACAATATAACATTGCATGTCACAAAATAAAATTACACACTAACATGTGTATATATATATGTCTCGGCCCTTTTTTTAAAGTAATAGATAGAATTTTTCAAAAATTCTAATTAAATCATAGGGTATAAAAATTCATGTCCTAGATCACTAATACACCATTGCATGTCTTAAATTTAAATCATACACCAACATATGGGCATGTATATGTCTCGGCCTTTTAACAAAAAATGGATATGATTTTCCAAAATTTCTAAACAAAACATATAGTGCATGATTTACATCCTAGATCAATAATATTTTATTGCATGTCTTAATTAAAAATTTTATATCAACATATATTCATGTGTTATTCACGATTATTTTTCAAAAATAGCATAAGCTTTCTAAAAATTTTCAAATAAATTGATATGCATTCTCAAAACATCATAGATCAATAATATCCAATTGCATGTATAAAAATAAAATCATATGCTTACACAATATTCATATGCTCTCGGTTTTTGTAAGAAATTGGGCATGAATTTTTCTAAAATTTTCAAGGTAACTACTATGAACACATATAACATTATAAATCACAAAATCAATCTCATGTAACCTATCATAGGTCTCGGCCATTTAGAAGAATTTCATACATATTTGATTAAAATTTTAAAACATGTTCAAGGCTTCACAATACATTGCTTCATATCACTAGCATACATTGTAGCCATGGATTCGAAATTTCTTGAAGGCAAAACCCACATGCAATTCACATGAAAATAAGAACACATAATCAACATACTTCTTATCATCAATACACATGCAATAGCAAAACATTATCATCAAAGTTCTTCAAGAACACATGCATAAACTTAAGCTATGTTTGAAAATTTTCAAAGGTTCAAGAACAACCAAGCCTTTGATCGACACCTACCTTGTTGGTATAGCTTAAGTGGACAAGGTACAAGGTATGGATGTGTGGTATAGAAGAAGAGAAGAAGAAATGAAGCTTGGAGAAGAAGAGGAGCTCTCGGTGGCGAAAAAAAAAAATGGGGAGAAGAGAGTTTGAGAGAAAGTGAGGATGCTTGAGAGAGATGGGAGTGTTTGAGTGTATGGATGGTTGAGTGAGATTGGGAATGGGAAAATCTGAAGGTATCCCACCCTTAAGCTCCCTATGTCTCCTCTCTCTCTCTCATACCTGAGGAGACCTTCCAATTTCTTGTATTATTTTATGTTGTTAGTGGATACTAATCATGAGTGTCTTACACACAAATCTTCTTGAAACTAGCTATAATACATCACTAATGGAAGATTTGGTGATGCAAAATCTGAATATATACCTATATATATATATAGGAGTGATAAAATAAAATTACACTTTGATATAAATATATACATAGCTCTCGCCATTTGGCCAAACTTTATGTTAAAATTTTATTTCATGCTAATCATAGATCTATAAATCAAAATATATGATTTAGATGATATTTAATATCATGGATTAATTAAATAGTATAAGGAAGAAAATAATTCAACTTATGCACAAAATAAATGGCTATCGCCATTTGGGTTGATCATAGTTTAGAAATTTTATTTCATGTCATTCATGAGTTTGTGCACCTTGGTATATAATTTAAATAATAATTATAGCATAGGATAATTAGTTAGAGCAAAATTTTCAAGAAAACCCTAATTTCATAATATTAGGGTTTTCAAACTAAGGTTGAGCTTTTATTCATTCTAATGTTCAAGCATTAAATAAATGCTTATTAGTACTGTAATATCATAAAAATATCATAGGAAATAATTTCCTAAAGTTTCTTGATCATTAAAACCATCTTTCATCTTATCTCTAAGCGTTGACGCTTGAAAACGTCTCAAAGCGTTACGATCGACTCATCTTTAAAATGGTCGTAAATACTCGTAATCTCATTATAAAAATATTCCATTAATAATGGAATATAATTCCAAGCTTGATTTCTTAAGAAATATCGTGACATTTCAACAGTCGATATGCATTCGACATTAAAAATGTACTGCCGATAAAAGTTAAAACTTTCGATTTCTTTCATTCACTAACTTGAGTGAATGTATAACAGGAAATTATTCCTTTGTAAACAATTGAAATCATACTCGATTTCATATGTGATTTGATTTCACGGCAAAATTTTATTTTACGGGTTTTAAAGACCGTAATTAGGCTGTTAAAAACTGCGGGTTATTACATCCTACCCCCCTTAAAAGAAATTTCGTCCCGAAATTTGTATACCTTTAAGGAATAATCTGGGGTACCGTTCCTTCACTGTATCTTCTAGCTCCCACGTAGCTTCTTCTTGTCCGTGGTGATTCCACAAAGACTTTGACTAACGAAATCGATTTATTCCTCAATTGTTGAACTTTATGGTCTATTATTGCAATAGGCTCTTCTTCATAACTCATGTCTGGATTGAGAAATACGTCGTCTTGACGGATCACGTGTTTTGGATCGTACACATATTTCCTTAGTTGAGATACGTGAAAAACATTATGCACATTTCCCAAGTTGGGCGGAAGAGCCAACTTATAGGCGACTGAGCCTATTCTTTCTAGGATCTCGTATGGTCCTATGAAACGGGGTCTTAGTTTTTCTTTCACACCAAATCTTGTGATCCCCTTCGATGGAGAGACTTTGAGAAATACTTTATCTCCAACTTCAAAATGCAGCTCCGATCTACGCGTATCGTCAGAGATTTTCGCTCATCTTGAGCTTCCTTGATTCTTTGTCTAACTTGTCGGACGATTTCAATCATTTCATTCACCGCTTCTGGCCCTATTATTTTCCTTTCACCTACTCCATCCCAGTAAAGTGGTGATCTACACTTTTTGCCATACAAAGCTTCATATGGGGCCATATCAATCGTCGCTTGATAGCTATTATTGTAGGCAAACTCAATAAGAGGTAAAATGTCTTCCCATTTAGAACCTCGATCTAATACTACGGTTCTCAGCATATCTTCCAGAGTTTGGATTGTCCTTTCTGTCTGCCCATCAGTTTGTGGGTGAAATGTTGTACTGAAGTTTAACTTTGTTCCCAATTCTTTTTGTAGGCTCATCCAAAATTTCGATGTGAACTTGGAATCTCTATCTGATGTAATGGATTTTGGTATTCCATGTAGCCGTATCACTTCCTTTACATATATTTGGGCTAGTCTATCAGCTCCATATGTATTTTGAATTGGTTAGAAGTGAACGCACTTGGTGAGTCTATCCACTATTACCCATATGGTAGTGTTTCCTTTTTAGACTGGTAAACCAGAACGAAATCCATCGTTATTTCGTCCCACTTCCATTCAGGTATACCCAACGGTTGTAACTTGGTGTAAAGCTTTTACCTGTTGGCAAACAAGGCAACGTTCTACAAAAGAATCTATGTCTCGTTTCATGCCTTCCCACCAGAACTTCTCTTTTAGGTCTTGGTACATCTTCGTACTGCCTGGGTGGGCGGTATAAGGTGTATCATGAGCCTCACTCATTATGTTGTTCCGAATCTCAACATCATCAGGAACACATATTCTTCCTTTGAACATTAAAGCATTATCTGATGCTTCCTGGAAATTTTCCAATTCGCCAGTTCTCACTCTTTCTCTTATCTTTTCCAACTTTTCCTCAATCCTTTGTCTCTCAATGATCCTTTTTCTTAGGTCAGGTGTCATGGTGAGTGTAGCAATACAATTCTTGATCGTCTCTGGCTGTTTAATCAATTCAATTCTTAATTTGCTGAATTCTTCGGCAAGTTTATCTTCTTGTGTCAAGAGATATCCCAAATGAGTTTGATTCTTACGACTCAAGGCGTCAGCTACTATATTCGCTTTACCTGGGTGATAATTAATACCACAATCGTAGTCTTTTACCAGTTCGAGCCATCTTCTCTGCCTCATGTTTAGATCTCTCTGCTCGAAAAAGTATTTCAAACTCTTATGATCAGATAGATTTCACATCTCACCAGTAGAGATGGTGTCTCCATATTTTCGATTGCATGAACCATGCCGCTAACTCTAAATCGTGTGTTGGGTAGTTTAGCTCATGTGGTCTAAGTTTTCGTGATGCGATGCTATTACTTTTCCTCTTGCATCAAAACGCATCCTAGTCCGTTCTTTGAGGCGTCAAGATAAACCACATATTCCTTATCTAATCCGGATCGCTAACACCGTGCACTTGTTAACTTTTCTTTGAGTTCTTGAAAACTCGCCTCACACCTCCTCCAAGTGTACTTAACTCCTTTTCAAGTAATTGGGTCATTGGTCTTGCTATTTTGGAGAATCCCTCAATGAATCTCCTATAATAACCAGCTAACCCTAGAAAACTCCGGATCTCATTCTGAGTTCGCGGTGATTTCCATTCTTGCACTGCTTCCACTTTGGCTGGATCCACTTTGATTCCATCAGCAGACACAATGTGTCCTAGGAACATGACTTCCTTCAGCCAAAATTCGCATTTGCTGAACTTAGCAAAAAATCTTTCATTCCTCAAAGTTTGTAACACCATTCTTAGATGTTCTTTATGGTTTTCCTCATTTTCTAATAGATGAGAATATCATCTATGAAAACCAAGACAAACTTGTCTAAGTACGGATGAAACACTCGGTTCATGAGGTCCATAAACACAGCTGGAGCATTAGTTAATCCGAATGGCATAACTACAAATTCATAATGGCCATATCTTGTTCGGAAAGCAGTTTTAGCTATGTCTTGGTCGCACCTTGAGTTGATGGTATCGACTTGAGATCGATTTTGAAAATATACCTGCTCCTCTCAATTGATCGAACAAATCGTCGATTCTTGGTAAAGGATATTTATTCTTGAGCGTCATCTTGTTCAGCTCTCGATAGTCTATACACATCCTTAAGGATCCATCCTTTTTCTTGACGAACAATACAGGCGCTCCCCAAGGCGAAACACTAGGTCTAATGAAACCTAGGTCCAACAGTTCTTGGATTTGGATTTTCAGTTCTTCCAATTCCTTTGGGGCCATTCTGTAGGGTGCCTTCGACTTTGGAGCGATCACGGTTCCAAGTCGATGGTAAATTCAATTGTCTATCGAGGTAATCTGGTAGATCCTTAGAAATACATCCGAAATTTCGACAATTTCAATGCCTTCTATCTTCGCCCGCTTTTCTTCTCCGTTCGTAAACGAAAAGCATGGTATCCTTTCTTATTCATCATTTTCCTTGCCTTCAATGCGGACACAATTGGGACTCTCTTCCCATGCCGATTCCGTGGAAATCGTTGCTTCTTGGCGTGAAAATGAAATGATATTTTCCTTTCCTTGCAAAGAATCGTGGAGTGGTTTTGCCAACCGATCCATTCCTAGGATTATATCTCGCCACCCATGGACATTATGTTCAGATTATTTGCTAGAACCCTTAGTGATCCTAAGTTCAACTTTAGGTTCGGCGTAATGTGTAATACCATAATCCCTCCTATAGGTGAAGAGATTCTCATATCCCGATTTGCTTTTATAGCACTAAGTCCCAACAGATCACGCATGATTTTGCTATGAAAGAGTGCGAAGCACCGTGTCGAACAATACTATAACGGTATGTTGAGAAGGATTCCCTATACCGCCAGTTTCCTCGGTCCTGTTTGTTCTGTTGCGGCAAAGCATACGCCTAGCTTGAGGTAACCGTGGTGGCGTGGTGCTTGCCTTTTTGCCGGGTTATTCTTTGTTGTCAGTGCTGCTGTTGCCGACGTTGCCGTTGTGGTTGTTGTCTTCGTTCTTGAGGTGGTTGCCACCGCTGTTGTGGTATTTGTTGTTGTACGCCGCACTGTTGTGGAGGTTGTTGCCATTGTTGCGGTGTAGTTCTTTGTTGAGGTTGGGCTGAAATTGATAGCCCTCGCCGGTTGGACATTTCGGGTTGGTTCGGCCTTACAATTGTTTCCGAACGTATCCCCGGACAAAAGTTTGCGTAATGTCCTTTCATACCACACCTAAAACAGTTTCCACTGCCCGCCATGCACATTCCCGTGTGCATCTTTCGGCATTTTGGGCACGGAAGAGCCCTTCGCTGCTCTTGTGGTCCCTTTGTTGGAGGAATAAAGGTTGATTTCCTCCATCCTTGCCCTTGATTTGTTGAGTTCCCCTGCCACTGTTGTTTGTTACCTTTGTTTTCAAAGCTTCCCCTGCTACTATTACCAAAACTAGCATCCCATTTTCTCTTTCCTCCGTCCATGGTATTACGTGACCGAGCCGATCCCGACTTATCATCTGGCATTGCTGCCTCAATGTCCAAAGCTCGTGTAAGAGCCTCAGTATAAGTCATGTCTCCAAGACCAGCGAGAGACATTCTTATCTCTGGCCTTAACCCCGATCTAAATTTCTCGGCCATCTTTAAATCCATGTCCACTGATTCGGTGCATATCTAGATATTTCGGAAAAGTGCGATCGTAATCGTTACCGACATCTTTTTTCGTTTTAACAAGAAAATTCATGTTCCTTCTTTTCTTGTAACTCTTGACGCACTTATCATATACTTCCCTTTTAAAATCTTCCCAAGTCAATTCCTCCATCTGCTCTGCTGTGAAAGTTTTCTTCCTGGCCTCCCACCAGAAATCAGCAGGCCCATTTAACTGGAAAGCTACACATGATAGTCTTTCTTGTGTTGTGCACCTTAGAAAAGTGAAAATTCTCTCGATAGTTCTCATCCACTGTTCAGCATCTTCCGGACTACCTTTCCCATTGAAAGTAGGAGGGTTTTGTCTTAAGAATAATTCCTCTATCCTGCGGTCAGGCTGAGGTGGAGGTGGTTGAAGTACAGCCTGTTCCTCTTGTTCCGGAGTTCTACCTCTTCTCCTAGGTGCCGCCCGCTCTTACTTCTCGTTCGGGATCTTGTCTAGGAGGCATTCTGTTGTGTAAAATATATCATTAGCATCATGTATCATTTTTATAACTTGAATATGTACAAATTTCATTTCTTCGCCTTTTTAGAAATGATAACTTAAATAAACATTTCATTCTTGTCATACATAAATTTGTTGCAAAAGCCCTCTCGATCACACATACATACAATTGCAAAAGCACCATAGATAATGTACTTTGCAAACACAAGTCCTTATGTCAAGGATTACTCACATGCTTGTTTCTAAAATATTTCAAAAGAAAAGGCCATACACATATCGGCCTTAAGGCTTTACAAAATTAAAGTCATGCACAATGGCTTTATAGCCTTACAAAATTCAGATTTCCCATCGCTCAAGTTTTTTTTTTCAAAAGCATAAATAAAACATACATAAAATAGATAACATAATCCTTCAAATTTTACATCAACATCACTAGCTACATCAACTCCTCGAATCTTCCTCATCTTCCTCGGGATCCTCTTCCTCCTCGTCCGAGTCATCACCCGCCATATGCTCTAGAGGGTCCAGCCCATTACTCTCTACCATCGGGATGTCCCATGATGGACCATAATCCACACGAATCGGATCAGAATCGCTATGGATGGGATTATACCCATCAAGAGTACCGTCACACTAATTGCGTCTTGCCCGACTGAAACTCTCAATCTGGCGGTAAGGGTGCCGCCATCGGTAGAGGCGAAGTGGTGAACGCACCGGATGTCCGAATATCAAAGGTGGGAAAACAGGGCTCCCAAAGCTCTGTGTCAGGCTGCTCCGTCCGCTGAACAAGTCTCGCCCTCGTCGATCCGATATCGTGGTACCACTGGTCAACAACCGTGGAACCTCGGTACAGACCACTCGGTGACTCATCACGCCATGTATACTCCCGTGGAGGAGATAAGGTCCTCTCGGTGCTGCGCCATAGATGCTATATACGTATGTCGGTGGGTGATGAACCTGGGTAAATCACCTATCAAGTCATATCCCCCAGTCGCACGATAAATGTAATCCCCAGAAACTTCACGAGCATAATCTTCCCAATCACATGGAAGTATAGTAAGAAGACGCTTAATGCCATCGTAGTCCGTCACGCCGTATACTCTCGCATTCCTCCACAACCTAAAGTAATACATCAGAAACTCTCCTAAATCCTCGCCCGCACACATCCAGCTTTCCCGATAAATACGGATAGTCTCCTCAGGAGTCGGGTCAGGTCCTATCCTCCTCCTCGCAATGTAACGCATTTCCTCCATCTGTCACGATCAAAACTAACCGTTAGACACTACTAATATCCGATAGCCTATAGGGTAGCTTAGTACTTCAATTAATCAACTAGGATAAACTATTCAACCTATAACTAACATTCTTAACCCACCTAGTAAACAAAACTCCTATTGCTATGTTAAGCTACACGAGGTATTATAGGTTCCTCTGTTCCATCTAAAACTCAAACTGAACTTTACCCAGACTCTACTGTATTTGGGAGCTGGAAAGAGATTCTGTCCTTCATAACAAATGAAGTTCAGAACGTTAGGAATACACAGGCGAAAACCATGCGTAAAACGGAGTCCTATCAAGGAGTATGGTTAAAACAAATTTACCGCGCAGTGCAGAAAATTTTCGCGATTATAACTATCGTTTCGAGAAGGTGCTATTAACGACATCATACACGCTATGGCTGCTGCCGACTTAGTATAATTATTACGTCACGCCTTCAAATTGAGGCTTGTCGTTCTGAAATCTCGGTCCATGATCACGCAAGTTGAAATTGTGGTTATGATCGCCGCTTTAACCGTGATACAAAGATCCACCTTCTTCATTCTTCATAGTCAACGCCGTTCTCGATCATCTTTACGCTCCGTTCTCGCCGCTCAAAACCCGAAATTAAAACACATTCATGCTTCCTATCATTCTTTTGTTTTCTTTTATTATGGGAACATACTTCCTATATCGTCTCACGTTCTTCTCAAGAGCATAACATACTTTGTTATCAACATAGATTTCATAATTCATAAGCATAACATCCAACCCACATCATACTTGCTCATACATATCTCGTACATATCATTTTGTTTTCATACATTCGTCTTTAATCATCATGATTCATTTCAAACATACATTTCAACTTAACCACTTCATATCATTGCTATCAAATTTCAAAATTTAGGATTTTGAAAATTTTTCCATTCATAACTCATCATTTCAATCATCATCACATTACAACTTTCCTTTTCCCTTTTACTTCAAAAATCTTTTCAAATTTGGTCATCATATAAAAATTTTCACTTCATAAGCTCAAAAGAAACTAGTTACCTTTTCCCCGTTGAGCTCGATGTGATGGAGTGTTGAGAATAGCCAGTAGATTTTCTAGAAGTCTAGTGACTCAATTCTAGACTTAGTTTTAGAAGGAAATGGGGTTTCAAAGAGCAATAGCTCTGATACCACTCTGTCACGACCCCACTCAGGATAACCCGGAGTGGGCGGACTAATACTCGGAACAGTATTCACGGATACAGACGACTGTCACGACAGGGCATATCATATGAGAATATAGACCTTAAGATTAAACAAACACTTATAACATTTCAGTTCAAAAGGGTTTAGCCAACAGATCCAAAGGATAAAACGATCTGAAAGACTTCATAGTTCACTTTGTTATAATATCCAACATGAAAATAAAACAGTTCAGAGTTGCAGCGGAAAGTGTGTGAATGCATATATGGCGATATGTATTCAAGGTTATCCATTCCTAATGTACATCAAGGACATATGGCTTTCTCAACACTCCTCCATCATCAGCAACCGAGCTCAACCTGCACATTTAAAAACAAACATGCAGGGCTAAGTACAAAATTTGTACCCAGTGGTCTTATGCCGAAAACATTTCATTTTCGCTCAATTACTCGCTAATATAGTGGTAAGACACGAGGGTTTTATTTGAAAATGCCTCAGACTTACTAAAATATTTTCATGAGTTTATAAAAGTTGCTCGCCAAGCATTTTCTTGGTGTACGTACTCCATATCCCTTATTATCATGTCATCACATTATCATAGTCGAAAGTCGTGAAGGAGGCCTCCTTCTACGACCCCGTGACCGGCCGTGAATTGTCCTTACAGCACACAGTCACCATTAGTGTACACGTTAATCCTAGCCAGGTATAAGCCTTCCGGCATAGGATCCGATATCGATTTTCATTCATAAGTTGGGAATAACCCATCAACATCACATCATTCATGGATAGGATACGACACACAAAACGTAAACATTTTGGCAGGTAATCATTTAAAGAATTTTAGCATTAGTTGAAAAGTACTGTAAACAAAGACAGTTGAAAAGAGCAGTAAAGTTGTTCTATTTTGGTAATAAAGCCCACCTGGAAATTATTGATTGTCTTTAACGTTTTCCTTACTCGTCAATGTCCAGCTGGTGCGTCAGCGTCCACACCTTTATATAAAAAGGATGCTTTAGTACGTCGTTTACGTAGTTCGAGACTTACAAAGTCTATAATCAATTCGATATTTCATATCGACGTGAATTGAATTCCTTAATGAATTTAATTCGTTTCTCAAACGCGTATCAATTTAACATTCCTCGTTCTTCGATAGAAACGAGATATGTGTTATAAATGACCAATTTACCCTTCTTGGTAAATGGTCCAACGTTTTCTCACGTTTTTCGATTTCACGACTTTAAATATGAAATCCTTCCATATCAACGTGATATCATTTGTAAAAGATGCGTCTTACGTGTATTAGCGTATTTATCGAACGTATTTCGTACGTTGATTTCAAAAGTCAACAATTTTGACTTTTCTTAGTAATTTAATTACTAAGTCATATTTTAACATTAAATTCTTTTGAAAATCAATTTCTAATTGATTTCTTTTATAAACTGTTTTAATATGTTTAAAAAAAAAAATTTAAACACATAATTCATTATAAAAATGAATTTAAGGATTTAAAATCCTTATTTCTATTTTTAAAATAGCTCACGGCTATTTTAAGTTTTATAACTTAAATAATTTCGAAAATTTTCCAAATATGTCTAAAATAATATTTAGACATATAATTTATTAATAAACTTGATTTAAAAGGATTTAAAAATCCTTGAAAATCTTTAAATATCCTCGGTAATTATAATAAATTACCAAATGATGTTTAATTTTTTTTCTAATATTATGTAGTGTATTAATATACACTATGGTCATTAATATGTCATAATATCAACCAAACAATCTTTGAATATCACCTTATTATTTAATAAGGTCTCGCATTTTTTAAAATGCTCAACAAATTTTCTAAAATTTAAATAAATTACTACAAGGTCTAAACATTAGTCCATGATATTTTTATGTCATATAATCCATAATATGACATTTATACACCATATAAATGGTATATAACTCTCGGCCCTTTACATATTACACATTAAATATTTTATAAAAATTTCCAACATATATATCATGCTCATAAACTATAGTGTAACAACATTACATCATAATATGCATCAAAGACCATTTGATCATCACCATTTGAGTGTGTAACTCATCGGTTTTTTGAAACAAATGTGTAATTGATCTTCAAAATTTTAACAAAATCATAAGATGCATAAAACACATTTTAGAACAACAATATAACATTGCATGTCACAAAATAAAATTACACACTAACATGTGTATATATATATGTCTCGGCCCTTTTTTAAAGTAATAGATAGAATTTTCAAAATTCTAATTAAATCATAAGGTATAAAAATTCATGTCCTAGATCACTAATACACCATTGCATGTCTTAAATTTAAATCATACACCAACATATGGGCATGTATATGTCTCGCCTTTTAACAAAAATGGATATGATTTTCCAAAATTTCTAAACAAAACATATAGTGCATGATTTACATCCTAGATCAATAATATTTTATTGCATGTCTTAATTAAAATTTTATATCAACATATATTCATGTGTTATTCACGATTATTTTTCAAAAATAGCATAAGCTTTCTAAAATTTTCAAATAAATTGATATGCATTCTCAAAACATCATAGATCAATAATATCCAATTGCATGTATAAAAATAAAATCATATGCTTACACAATATTCATATGCTCTCGGTTTTGTAAGAAATTGGGCATGAATTTTCTAAAATTTTCAAGGTAACTACTATGAACACATATAACATTATAAATCACAAAATCAATCTCATGTAACCTATCATAGGTCTCGCCATTTAGAAGAATTTCATACATATTTGATTAAAATTTTAAAACATGTTCAAGGCTTCACAATACATTGCTTCATATCACTAGCATACATTGTAGCCATGGATTCAAATTTCAAGGCAAAACCCACATGCAATTCACATGAAAATAAGAACACATAATCAACATACTTATCATCAATACACATGCAATAGCAAAACATTATCATCAAAGTTCTTCAAGAACACATGCATAAACTTAAGCTATGTTTCGAAAAATTTTCAAAGGTTCAAGAACAACCAAGCCTTTGATCGACACCTACCTTGTTGGTATAGCTTAAGTGGACAAGGTACAAGGTATGGATGTGTGGTATAGAAGAAGAGAAGAAGAAATGAAGCTTGGAGAAGAAGAGGGAGCTCTCGGTGTGCGTAAAAAAAAAACGGGGAGAGAGAGTTTGAGAGAGAAAGTGAGGATGCTTGAGAGAGATGGGAGTGTTTGAGTGTATGGATGGTTGAGTGAGATTGGGAATGGGAAAAATCTGAAGGTATCCCACCCCTTAAGCTCCCCTATGTCTCGCCCCTCTCTCTCTCATACACAAGGGAGACCTTCCAATTTCTTGTATTATTTTATGTTGTTAGTGGATACTAATCATGAGTGTCTTACACACAAATCTTCTTGAAATTAGCTATAATACATCACTAATGGAAGATTTGGTGATGCAAAATCTGAATATATACCTATATATATATATAGGAGTGATAAAATAAAATTACACTTTGATATAAATATATACATAGCTCTCGCCATTTGGCCAAACTTTATGTTAAAATTTTATTTCATGCTAATCATAGATCTATAAATCATAATATATGATTTAGATGATATTTAATATCATGGATTAATTAAATAGTATAAGGAAGAAAATAATTCAACTTATGCACAAAATAAATGGCTATCGGCCATTTGGGTTGATCATAGTTTAGAAATTTTATTTCATGTCATTCATGAGTTTGTGCACCTTGGTATATAATTTAAATAATAATTATAGCATAGGATAATTAGTTAGAGCAAAATTTTCAAGAAAACCCTAATTTCATAATATTAGGGTTTTCAAACTAAGGTTGAGCTTTTATTCATTCTAATGTTCAAGCATTAAATAAATGCTTATTAGTACTGTAATATCATAAAAATATCATAGGAAATAATTTCCTAAAGTTTCTTGATCATTAAAACCATCTTTCATCTTATCTCTAAACGTTGACGCTTGAAAACGCCTCAAACGTTACGATCGACTCATCTTTAAAATGGTCGTAAATACTCGTAATCTCATTATAAAAATATTCCATTAATAATGGAATATAATTCCAAGCTTGATTTCTTAAGAAATATCGTGACATTTCAACAGTCGATATGCATTCGACGTTAAAAATGTACTGCCGATAAAAGTTAAAACTTTCGATTTCTTTCATTCACTAACTTGAGTGAATGTATAACAGGAAATTATTCCTTTGTAAACAATTGAAATCATACTCGATTTCATATGTGATTTGATTTCACGGCAAAATTTTATTTTACGGGTTTTAAAGACCGTAATTAGGCTGTTAAAAACTGCGGGTTATTACAGTAAGAATCGCCGTTACCCATACAAAGACACAACACGTTCGGTGTACACGTTAGCCTAGCTGTATTTTCCTCCCCGGCATAGGACCCGATATCGATTTCATAAAAAGGTTGGGCGCGACCCAACAAATGACATTTCATATCACGTCATCCAACCATCACGCCATTTATGCATTTCATGTCATTATATAGTTCCAACCATCACACCATGCATATGATGATAGGATCCATACACAAAATGTAAATATTTTGGCGTGTAATGTCGTAAACATTTATCAACTGTTGAAGAGTAAAGACAAGAATAAATTCATTTTGGAAGAATAGTGAAGTCACATTTGTTTGAAAAGTAAGCCCACGGACTATGGTTCGTCAGTAAATTGAGTCCTAGGTTTGTTTGCTTGTCGGTGCCGATCGCCTCGTTCGGCGCCCACACCTTTACGCAAAAGCAATATTTTAGTACGTCGTTCACGCTTATCGAGACTCTCAAAGTCTAAGATAACTTCTATATTCCATATCGATGTAAATTGAATTTCTTAACGAATTCAATACGTTTTCAAATACGTGAAGGATTGAACTATTCTCGTCCTTCGAGACACGTTCAACTATTTCGGTTTAACCCTTCCGGTTTAAACGTTCAACGTATTTAAATTCGTTTCTCGACATACGGATTTCATTTGAATTCATTTCTTACTATTGAGGTATCTTACTCAATCAGTACGTCTTGCGCGTATTCGCGTATTTATCGAACGTATAATCGTATGTTTGACTTTAAAAGTCAACGAAGTCAACAACGGTCAACAAAGTCAACAATTTTGACTTTTAAATAGTAATTTCTTACTATTTCCTTTTATAAATCGAATTTTGATCGATTTAAATTCGTAAAGTCCTATTTCTCGATTTGTCTCGTAAATCAAAGGACTTATAAGTAATTTCGCAATTATTAATCCTCTTAATAAATAAAACGTACGTTTTCGTTTAATAACGTTATAAAATGTAACATTTGTCTCAAACATAGTAATCTATGTTTATAAAATTTTATAAAATCCAAATATGTCTAAAATAATTATTAGACATATAATTTATTATTAAACTGAATTAAAAAGGGATTTAAAACCCTTATAATATTTCGAAAATTCTCGGTAATTATTTAAAAATTACCAAATGATTTTCTAAAATTTTTCTAAATTAATATAGTGTATTATTATACACTATGGTCCGTAATAAGAATTAATATTACCCATATGATTTTTTTGTCATTTATTATATATATATATATATATATATATCACGGTAATTTCAAAAATTAAGGAATAATTATCAAAAATTCCCAAAATCGATACACACTTAGTATAATGTCCCAATATTAATATATGTCACAATTATAACCTATAGTCCATCATAACCATTCATTCATCAAGAAATAAACTAAGTAGGCAATCGGTAATTACACAATAATTATCAAACAATTTCCAAAAATTCCAAATAAATTATATCATGCTCAAACATTATATTATAACATTGTAACATCATAACATTAACCAATCCAATTGAAATCATCACCATATGAGCATATAAGCTCTCGGCTTTTTTGATTTATTATGGTATTTGGTTTTCAAAATTCCAACAATCATACATCGTAATATTCAAAAAAGCGAATATACGATTACGGTATTACGAACCCGTAATTAGGGTTTTCACAGATATTATCTTTTTACGACATCGAATCTTGTGATTTCGATACGATATCGTTATAACGAATTCCTGTCATAATTCACTAAGGATTGTGGATTAAAGGATTGAAATATTACGAAATGATTCGTCAATATATTTTAACGTCAAACGCGTATCGAACGTCAGCTTTTCATGAAATTTTCTGAGCAGTGAAGCTTGGAATTAATTTCTATCTTAATTCCTTTATTAAAAGGAATATATTTAGTTAGTAAGTGTGAACTTACTGCGACCATTTCAAGATGAGTCGATTTTGAACGTTTTGAGACGTTTTGAACGTCAACGTCTAGAGACGATTTGAAAAATGAGTTTAATGCTCAGGAAATTACAATAATTAATTTCCTATTAATATTTTATATAATTTCAGTATTATTAATTATTAACAATCGAATTTTCAGTTATTAAATTCGATAATTTGATATTGAAAGTTTCAAAAACCCTAAGTTTATAAACTTTGGTTTTGCACATGAAATGACACTATTAAATTATCATATGGTATCTAAACTTTATATTATGATATATATGTGTATATTTGGGACGAAAATTACATGAGTATCAATAATAGGTGTAAATTGTATTTTATTCCTATTTTCTTAATTTAATATCGGTAATTTCGTATATGTGCAATATGCTTGATTTAATTATTTTAATGACTTGTATTATATATCTATGACCTATACTATGATTAATACATAGTATTAATGTTTAATAAAAATTAAATCCTACCTATTTGGAGCTAAAACCGCCGGCCATCATGCTTGGACAAAGCATGATGTGCACCTTTTTTCCACCCAATACATGAACACCTTTTAAACCTAGCCTAATCATCACACTAATGGTCATCATTAAGCTGCAGATTTTCTCCCATTTCATGGCCAAAATCGGTGAGAGAGAGAGAGATAGTATAGGGGAGGACTCTTCCCATTCACTCCATTCCTCACTATACACACCTCCTACACTACAACACTCTCATTTCACTCCATTTTCCTCTCCCATTCAGCAGAAAAATCGAGCAGCCCCTCCCCCATTATTTTCGAAAACCTTCTTCTCTTCTTTCTCTATTTCTTCTCCCAACTTGATACTACATTATTCTTGAGAACCTATACCATATCAAAGGTAAACCAAGGATCTCTAGTCACGATTTTTCATCCCATTTATTCTGAAATTTTCGAACATGTTCTTATATAAATGTGTATGTGTGTCGCATGCTATATATATATATATGTGAATGAGTTTTAATGTTCTAGAGCATGAGATAATGGTTCTTGATGAATTATATTTCCAAATATGTGAATATATGTTAGATGAGCATTGATGGTTGTATATTTAGTTTTTGAAATGGATCTAGCATGCTTATATTATTTTCGAACCATAGGAGGTGTTAATAAAATTTTCGAAAGCTTTATAAAATAAAATGTTGATGACCGATTATTTCTTAAACATTTTGATGATGAAATATTGATGTATGTTATGATTTAAACCTATGGTATGTTAATTAAAATTTTTGGAAAACCCTAGCCTAAAATTTCATTAATACCGTGAGCTTCTCAAGTGTGTACCATGGTGTATAAATTTTATTTTAAGCTTGTGATGACATATAAATGCTTTAATGTATTGATTATATGATATATGTTTTAATTAGAATTTTTGAAAACCATATGCTTAATTTTTAATTAGGGCCGAGAGCATATTGAAAATATATGTTGATGTATGATGTTATTTTTAACATGTAATGATGTTTTAATGCTTTAGTATATTATTTATGCATTGTGTAAATTAATTAGAATTTTTGGAAATCAATTACCTATTTAAATCAAATAAACCGAAAGCTTACAAGCTTATATGGTGATGATTTAATTAGTTCTTGATGAATATATGATGTTATATTAATATACTATAGTGTATAGACATAGTATATAATTGTTGGAATTTTTGAAAACCAAATACCAAATTTAATCGAAAAAGCCGAGAGCTTGCAAAGCTCATATGGTGACGATTTAAATTATTTTGGTTGATGTTATAATGTTACAATGTTATAATATAATGTTTATTGATGTTGGAATTTATTTAGAATTTTTAGAAATTGTTTGCTATTTATTTGGTAATTATCCTATTAATACCGTGAATATTGTCACATATTGTGAAATAAATAGTTACGAGTAACTATGGGTTATACAAATATTATATACTGATGTTGGGATATTATAATAAGTATATATCAATTTTGGGAATTTTTGGATGATTATTCCCTATTATTTTGAATTACCGAAAATATATATATATGTATATATATAAATAATTAGCAAACAGTGTTATATGAATTTCATAAATTCATATTCTGGACCATAGTGTATAATAATACACTATATTAATTTAGAAAAATTTTCAAAAGTCATTTAGTATTTTTAATTTAATTATCGGAATTACCGATAATTAATAAGGATTTTAAAATCCTTTTTAAAACAGTTTATTAATGAAAATTTACTAAAATGATATTCTGGACAGTTTTTAAATTTTACAAAATTTTATAAACATAGATTGCTATGTTTGAAACAAACGTTCATTTTATAACGTTTTAAAAACCAAAATACGCTTTTATTTATAAAAAGGGTTATTAAAAATGCGAAAATAAATATAAGTCCTTGATTTACAAGATAAATCGAGCAATAGGACTTTACGTTTTCAAATCGATCAAAATCGATTTATAAAACAAAATAGTAAGAAGTTACTATTATTAAAGGTCAAAATCGTTGACTTTGTTGATCGATGTTGACTTCGTTGACTTTCAAGTCAAACGACGATTATACATTTATAAATCGTCGATGCGCATAAGATATACTAATTGAGTATGATACCTCATTATAAGAAAGGATTTCACAAATGAAATCCATATATCGAAAACGTGCTTATCGTTGAATGTATCTCGAAGAGCGAGAACAAGTCGATCGTATACGTATTAGAGGCGTATGAATTCACTAAGAATTCGGTCTACATCGATATGAAATATCGAAGTTTATCTTAGTTTTAAAGTCTCGAAAGACTTGAGCGACGTCTAAAACCTCGCTTTTCGTAAAGGTGTGGGCCAAACGCAATGACGGATTTTGACGAACAAACGAACACAGGACTTTACAACGAACCATAGTCGGTGGGCTTTCCTTCTTATCTCAAAAGTGGGCTTCTTATCTTTTAAATGTGGGCTTTTATCTTCAAAATGTGGGCCTTTTCACCCCACTAAAATGTGACTTTAATGTTATTCCAAATGAGTTTATTTACTGATGACTTATTTTACAATTGTTATCAAATGCTTTCTTGCATTACACCGCCAAAATATTTCGTTTGTGTATGGATCTATCTGTTTTGCCGGGTAATTTGTGGAGATGGTTGGAACTATTATATCATTTGTTGTGGTAGCGTGACCTTTTTAATGTCGGGTCTGTCTTGGGATGATAAATGCAGCTAGGATTGGCGTGAAGGTTGGAACTACTGTTGTGTTAACATATGCTTGCAGAGAGTGATTGTGTGTTTGTGCGGGATTACGGCCGGTCACGGCGTCGTAGATGGAGGCCTCCTCTCGGCGCTTATTATTTATTTATTATTATGTATTGTGACTATGAGATATGGACCATACACACCAAGAAAATGCTCGGCCGAGCTATGTTTCTTAATCGAAAATGATTTGGTAAGCACAAGGCATTTTAACTAAAACCCTGTGACTTACCCAATATTGGCGGCGTAATCCAAATCAATCAAATGTTTTGGCATGAGTCCACTAAGTGCAATTTCTTGTACTTAGCCGCATATTGTTTTAAATGTGCGGGTTGAGCTCGATGGTGATGATGGGGAAAGTGTTGAGAGTCCGGTGTCCTCGACCGGTTTAATTGAATTTGTGGTTTATACCTTGAATGCATATCGTCATATATGTATTCACACACTTTCACCGCTACTCTGAACTCCCTTATTTACGCTTTATGTTTTAAACTATTGAGGCTCATCGGATCGGGCCAAGTTTTGGGGTCCGATGGCTAAACCTTTCAAAATAATATAACATCATCTCGTATTCTATTCAAGCATGTTAGCTTATTTTCACGCACCTCTATTTTATTCATGTAACCCCTAGAGTACTACTCCTAGTACTAGTCGCCCTCCAATCCGGGTTGGTCCGGAATGGGGTCGTGATGAGTGGTATCGAGCTTTGCTCTTTGAAAACCCAAATTCTTTTTATTCTAAGTCTAGATCGAGTCACTGGACTTCTAGAAATCAACTGACTCCCCTCAACACTCCATCACATCAAGCTCAACCGGGAAAGAGGTAACTGCATTCCTTTCTCAAACTCATGAAATGGAAATTTTTACATGATTGAACAATTGATAGACTTTTGAAGGATTTGATTATTATGAAAATTTTTATGATAAAAACGAAAGTTGAACAAGAATTTTTTTTCCAAAATACTTTTAGTTGAACTAATGCAATACTCAAAGTATTGATATGAAAGTACACGGTGGTACTAGTTGAATGATCAACATGGGATGAATGAATCCATTTTTGATATGCATATAAGTTGATTATGATTGTTATGTTGAAATCATATTTCCAAAAATTCTCAATTGAAACCTCTCGACTTTCAAATTTTATTTATGATGAACGATATGTTATCATAAGACGAACTTAGACTCTAAGGAGCATGTTCACGTATCGTGAAAGAACATAGAAATACGAACGTCTTTCCCATATGCGAACGAAAGAACGATAGGAAGAATGAAAGTAACGATACCCTTGGGCACGAACGACGGAAGACGAGCGAGAAGGATGGACGAGGACAACCTCAACCTTTAAACTAAATGACGTCAGCTCTCCATCACTACTTCTACACGAGTGAGCATCACGACATGGACGTCACTACGACTTCAGGATGTTCAACCTCGGCTTGAGAACCCGAAGATGATAGACGTATTACGTCGACATACGTCTCGTTTTGCAATTTGGCACGATCGCGCAAATTTTCTGCACTGCGCAGTAGATTTGTTATAGCTAGATCTCTCTCGTTAGGACCCCGATTTATGCATGGTTTTCACCTGCGTACTCCTAACGCACTGTTCTTCATTTGTTATGAAGAACAGTATCCTTAATTCTGCCTCCAGAATACGATAGAGTCCGTTGAACTCTAGTTCGAGTGTTTGGTATAGAATAAGGATCTTATAGCTCATATTAAGATGTTGTTGGCTTATGTATACGTTTGGGTAAGACTAAGAAGGTAAGTTGTGGTGAGTTTTGTGCAGTATGATGTTGCCTACCTTATAGACTTGCTTGACCTTATCTAGTCGCTTCACGTTACGTTTAAGATATCCTTGCCTGCTTATTCGATGACGATAGTTGACTTATGTTAGTGTTATTCGTGACGGATGGAGGAATGAGATATCTCATGAGGAGGAGGATTGGACCACACCCCACCCGGAGGAGGAGGTGAGTATATATCGCTCTAGTTGGATGTCTTGTTGGGAAGACTTGGGTGAGTTCTTGGCATATTATCTCCGTCTTTGGAGAGACGCCGAGCTCACGGAGTGACCGATTATGACGGCATCCAGCGCCTTCTAGCGATACTCCCGGACACTGGGATGGATATGCTCGAGAGATATCGGGGATTACATCTACCGGCAATAAGCAGCTACGACTTGGTGGGAGATCCGCCGGTTCGTGAGTCACGACTTACGTATATAGCATTTACGGGCAGCACAGAGGACCCTACCTCCTCCCCAGAGTATACTGGCGGGATGAGTCGCAGTGGCTTTACAGAGGTCCCGGCGGATCGACCCAGTGGTACCTCCGTGTCGATTCGACGAGGCGGACACTGCTCGCTAGAGAGGGGCACGCCCCGAGCCTTGGGAGAGCCGGTATTTCCACCCACACGCCGGACACCCGTCGTCCACAGTACCACCTCCACCACCTATGGTCCCAGCCATACCACCAGTCGAGCACTTTCGTCGGACAGCACGGATGAGAGTATCAGATGCCTTCCCAGGCTATGACCCGACTCGAGTATGCTACAGTCCGATTCGCCCCGACTACGAGCCTCGGGCGAATGCGACCACCGCTTTTAACCCCATGCGAGATATACCGATGGTGGAAAGCAATGGAGCCGGACCATCCAGGGGACTACCCCGTATGGACATTTCGGACAGCGAAGATGATTCGGAGGAGGAGGAAGACCCTGAGGAAGACACGGAATAGGGAAAGACCTCGTGAAGGCACTAGGCGACGTTTTAATTAGAATTTGTTTTGTTATGTCTAGCGTGTGTGCTAGCTTTTCTCTTTTCTTTTGTTGCACCTTAGTTCTAAAACTCGAAATCTCTTTTAGGCCGTGTGGGCCGGGATTTATGTTTTTGTTTACATTTGTTTTGAACATCCTGCCTATGGCAGAAATTTTGAATATATATATATACACCTGACCCTAATAGGGCTTTTGCGGCAAGTTATGTTTGTTAAGAATGTTATACTCTGTTTGGGATCGCTTTATGACAAGACCCAAAACAGTGTGAGTGGATGTGGGCTGTGAAAAGAATAAATGCCTAATGTTTACTTGTTTTCATAGCGTAATGCCTCAGAAGGAATCCGGGCGAGGAACCCAGAGGTCGAGGGCGGGGAAGGCCGAGAGGAAGGGTAGAGTCCCGAACAAGAGCGGGAAGACAATCCCCAACCACAACCTCCACCTCAACCCGATCGCAGGTCGAAGAAATGTTTTAAGACGAACCCTCTGCCTTTAACGGAAAGGCAACCCGGAAGAAGCCGAACAATGGGTCAGGGCTATTGAACGGATCTTTACCTTCTTAAGATGCACGGCACAAGAAAGGCTGTCGTGTGTTACTTTCCAGCTGGTTGGACCAGCTGACTTCTGGTGGGAGGCCAGAAAGAAGACTTTTACAGCAGAACAGCTGGAGGAATTCTCGTGGGAGGATTTCAAAAGAGAGCTGTATGAAAAGTATATCCCCAAAAGTTATAGGGGGAAAAAGAGGCAGGAATTTTTCCTGCTAAAACAAGAAAAATTATCCGTAACCGACTACGATCGCACTTTCTGCGAGACGTCAAGATATGCGCCGGATCTAGTAGACACCGACTTGAAGATGTCGGAAAAGTTCAGGGCAGGGCTAAGAATGGAGATACGCATGTCTCTCGCCAGCCATGGAGACCTGTCCTACACTGAAGCTCTCGCACGAGCTTTAGATATAGAGGCGGCCATGACCGAAAATAAGTCGGTGGCGTCTCAGGCACACGGTAGTTCGGATAAGGGAAAAGGGAACTGGGAGCCCAACCGCGGAAATAACAACCGCGGAAACTACGGAGAAGCAAGTCACTGGCGCCCGTGGCAAAACCCGGCAGACAAGGACAAAGGCGGAAGAGAGCATTTCATGCTCCCACCGCAAGGGACCACAGGACGATCGAGGCACCTCAATGCCCTAGATGCCATAGAGCACACAAGGGTGTGTGCACGGCAAGCGTGGTAGGCTGTTACAAATGCGGGGTGAGCGGGCATTACGCTGACAATTGCCCGATGTCACGTTCGGATGGAAGACCGAACCAACCGGGCAATGCTCGGCCATTGAGGGCTATCTGACTTCACCCCACCACCGCAGCAGTTCCGGCCCAACCCAAAGCAACTCGGTGGCAAACACCCCACCTCAACAACAACAACTCCGGCGGCAGCAGCGGTGGCGGCCGCACAACAACAAATCTCCGCAGCGGTGGCGCAGCCACCGCCACAACAACAAAGAGCGGCGACACCACCGCGTCAACGCCAAAGCGGCGGCAAAGAACGGCCAGCAACAACCGCCAAATCAGCGGGACTAGCCCGTCGGCCTCGGTAAGCTCGGGGCGAGCCTACGCCCAGCATAGGAGGCGAGCGAACAGAACTAAGGAAACTTGGCGGTATGGGAGTTCTTCTCAACCTACTGTTATAGTATTGTTCGACACGGTGTCATTGTAATACCCGCGAATTAGATGCCCATTACGGTATTTAAAACCCGTAAATTAGAAATTACCGAGATGATTCAATCCATAAGATATCGAATAATGATTTCGATTATTTACTGAAGGAATGAATTCCTATTTTATATTCACGGAGAATTGTGAATTAAGAAATAAAAGTATATGAAGTATATCGACGAGATTATTTTAACGTCGATCACGTATCGATAGTTAAAATTCATGATATTTTCTAAGCAATTAAGCTTAGAATTAAATTCCATTATTAATGGAATAATGTAATAAAGTAATGACGACCATTTCGAGATGAGTCGATAATGAGCGTTTTGCAGCGTTTTCAAGCGTTAACGTTTTGAGATGAAAAGCAGCGTTTTAATCGATCAAGAAATTATAGGAATTAATTTCTATGATTAGTATATGTAATTACAGTATGATTTAGCATTAAATCAATGCTAGATCATCAAGATTCGATAGTTACCAATTTTTCAAACGTTCGAAAACCCTAATTTTGAACTCGATTTTATCGCATAAAATGAGGCCATTAATTTATCCTATGAAATGATTTGTCATCTAAACTATATGTTATGACATATATGTCTATTAATGACATGAGAAATAAAATTGGACCTATTAAATGTGTAATAGCGAAAACCCTGAAGGTGTAACAAAGTGTATTGTTGATTTTTCCTATTGCATGTATCTACTATATGACAATGTGATTAATTATAACCTAACTAAGCAATTAAAATCAGATATATATGTGTGTGCATCGTATGTGAGTGTGTGTGAAGAGGTGTGCATGTGTGTTGTCCATATCATGAACCATGGGTGACAAATGTCACCCATAAACAACCACCCCACCCTACACCATTTTCAGTCGTCCCCTCCTCTCCAAACTGAAGAAACTCAGCCCCAAATGTGAGATTTGCAGTCATCTTCCTTCCCACACCACTCTTTCTCGCCTCTCTCATCTCACTATCACTCGGCAATGCGAAAACATGGCCAAGGACCAGAGCTCGACCCAAGCCACAAGCTTCGTTGCATCCCCCTCGACCTCTGGCTAAAGTCATTCCTAAGGTAGACATCCATACATCTCAATTCGTGTACCATGGCCAAATCATACATGCATGAGTAGCAAAACACTTATATTGTGTGTTTATATGATTGCATGTTGTTGATCTGGACGAACAGTGACTTTATAAAATTTATAGACTAAGTTACAGTGATCCGATGATTGTGAATTTTTAATATGTTGAACTTATATGTGTCTAATATGCCTCTGTAAAATTTCAAGGCCATCCAACAAGATTTGCTATTTTAATCGTATTTTTCGAAAGCATCACGCAAATCTGTGAAATCGCCGTGTTCATCACCCATAATCCGTGGCTTTCGTTTTAAGTTTGGATAATGATAAAACTCTGAAATTTGGCAGAAACATAATTCAGCATGTCTAGAAGATGTATGTAAATTTTCAGAATTTTCTAAAAAGTTTTACTATTTATTCCAGATTTTACAAGTTAACTGCACAAAACTGTCACGGGAGTGATAGCTTGTGGTAAAACATTTTTATCTCCCAATCTATTGTGAATCATTGAGTGAGTCTTTTTCTGGATAAAACTAGACTTAAGTGGCTTTTCAATATGATTGAATTCATTTCAGATTCCTTATAATGAACTCACGGTGAATTTTAAAGTTGACGCATTTCAGTAAGCCTTTTGGACAAACTGCCTTAGAAAATTTCTATGTTAATAGGCTGTTCGAGTATGACTTTTACGTGAGGTGTTCAAGCCATTTGTAGTCCGATTTGGACTTGGGTTTCTTCATAAGAAATGTTCCCCACCATGTCTAGTTATGATCTGGAAAGTTTGATCCCAAACCAAGTTTTATAGGTATACCTTTCATCGACCCAAAGTCACCTACTGGAAACTGTCCATTTCCAACTAGTCAACTTTGGACTTATGTATTTCTCGATGAGTTAGATATTTTCCAGTATGGTCTTCATGACATATGTAGTACTTGTTACAAGGTTTCGAAATTGGTAGCCTGCAGCCATTTTGGCATTGTGAGTCAAAAGTTACGAGCCTCGCAAAACCCCTCGTCGTTAAGCTAAATCTGGAAATTCTGAAATATTTTCTAAGTATGAAAGTCAGTTTGAGTTGCCCACTTTGAGACCCTATATCTCCAGAATCACGACTCTTTTGGATTTAATTCCTTCTTAGAACTTGTAGTACATGTTTAGAGGTTTCCAGAATGTATCTTTGTGCGACCATACGTATTCTGAATCGAGAGTTATGGATCGTCAAAGTACGTCACTTGGGTTATTTCAAGCTATTTTGCTGAAATTAAACACTTAAAATTTGACTAAGTGTTGGAAACCCCTATGTGAAGTATGCCTTATGTGACTAACATGCTATAAATCGATGCATTCATTATGTTATGTCGCAAGGTACGATAGAGCATTATAAGATGTACGAATTATGATAAAACATCATGATACGATAATTTCACGAAAGCATACCTTAACGTGAAATATTTTGACTAGGTGCTACCACATGGTCAATTGAGTGTATATCATACCATGATATACACTAAAATAGAAATACGGGTTCTAAGACCCAATGGATTTTTCAGCTCCAAAACTTGAGCCGAGGAATAGATAGGTTAAGTCCGGGACTTACAGTCAAGAAATCGCTTTAGACAATCGGCAGTCCGGGTGGGCTTTACTCTACTCAAAAATAAAATGCTTCGAAATATTTATTTACGATGCTTATTTCAACTATTGATAAAATGTTTACATGATTACCGCCAAAATGTTTATGTTTTGTGTATGTATCCTATCCATGAGATATTATGAGATGTTATGAAATGTTATGAATGTTGTTGGGTTATTCCCAACTTATGAATGAAAATCGATATCGGATCCCGTGGGAAGGACAATACCGCTAGGATTAACGTGTACACCTAAGGTATTTGTGTCTTTGTAAGGACAATTCACGGCGGTCACGGCGTCGTAGAAGAGGCCTCGCTTCACGACGTTCGACTATGATGTTATGATGAATGATGATAAGGGATATGGATCATACACACGGAAAATGCCCGCCAGCGATGATTTTATGAAGCGATAAAATGTTTTAGTAAGCACAAGGCATTTTCAACTAAAACCTTGTGTCTTACCATGATGTGGCGATGTAATCTTGAATGATAAAATGTTTGGCATGAGTCCACCGAGTGCATTCTTGTACTCGACCGCATGTTTGTTTTAAATGTGCGAGGTTGAGCGATCTTTGGATGGAGCGATGTTGAGCAATAGGAATGTTGTCGTTGATATGTTTATACCTTGATAGTACATCATCATATGTACTTATCACATGTCTTCATTGCTAGAATTTAAATTATGTACTAAAGTCCAAGAACATACTTGTCGTATGTATTACGCTTTTTATTAAAGAGAGTCTCCATGTTTGTTTATTCATGTTTACAGTTATAGTCCCTGCTAATCTATACTTAGGATTGTGGGGCTGTGACAGAGTGGTATCAGAGCAGTTCGCTCTTGAACCCAAAATCTTCTTTAAGGTTAAGTCTAGATTGAGTCATTAGACTTCTAGAGATCGGTGACAATGCTCAACACTCCATCACATCAAGCTCGGCGAAATGAGGTAAATGACTCTTTTCCCAAAGTTTTGAAAATTAGCCTGGCCGGACGAATGTTTATGAAATGATTTTTTTTTAATAAAATAAAAAGTTTGAAGTGAAGGATGATTGAAATGATCTTTGAAAAGAAATGAAAGCTATGAGAACGGTTGAAAATGAATGATATGACAAATGACTTGTCAAGAAAGTTATGAAAAGAAGGAAAATATAAGAAAGATGATGACAATGATATGAGGAAGTTTTGGCACGATATGCCAAAGATGAAATGTTTGAATTCCTAGAATGTAATAAGGGTTCATTATTATGAACAAAGTTATGATTATTCATGTTTTAAAATGATTGAGATTGGACATTGAATTGTCAAATATGATATGTTGAATTCTTTAAATTCAACGAAATACGTGTGTACAAATGAGCTACGTAGGAATATTGATTTTACTTCAATTTCAAAGTTGATTATGATGATGAGCATGCTAGTTCAACAGAACGTAGACCTTATAGGACGTATGATCCCTTTCTACGAAAGAACACAGGAAGAGATTCACATTGAGGAACTTTAAGATAAATCCAATTGGAAAGATTATCCCTCACACGTTGTGACAATCAGTAAAATGGGATATTAAGTATCTCTGACATGGAAATGAAGAAATTATTGAATGTCGAGAAAATGGTAAAGATATTTGACGTCAAGGTAAAAGTATAATACATCTTCAGTGGACAAAGGATTTTATCTTATGCGAAATTGCATGATGAATCAATAAAAGATTAAGAAGAAATGACTATATCCAAAAAGGGATATTACAAACGATGGCGCTAAAGGCCAGTACAAGGATTTCTCTAGAGAGGAGTTTAAAGTAAGGATATATGAGAAATATATTCCTAAGATCGATAAAGTGAAAAGGAGAATTAAATCATTCATCTTGGATTAGGAATGAATGATAGTGATAGAGACACGACGCCTCTACGATAAGATTTCATTATTGAAATATATCAATATCAAAGGATAGGTTGATATAGACCTAACCACGAATAAGCGAACCCAAAATCTTCTTTAAGGTTAAGTCTAGATTGAGTCATTAGACTTCTAGAGATCGGTGACAATGCTCAACACTCCATCACATCAAGCTCAACGAAATGAGGTAAATGACTCTTTTCCCAAAGTTTTGAAAATTAGCTTTGGCGATTTAATGTTTATGAAATGATTTTTTTAATAAAATAAAAAGTTTGAAGTGAAGGATGATTGAAATGATCTTTGAAAAGAAATGAAAGCTATGAGAACGGTTGAAAATGAATGATATGACAAATGACTTGTCGAAAGTTATGAAAAGAAGGAAAATATAAGAAAGATGATGACAATGATATGAGGAAGTTTTGGCACGATATGCCAAAGATGAAATGTTTGAATTCCTAGAATGTAATAAGGGTTCATTATTATGAACAAAGTTATGATTATTCATGTTTTAAAATGATTGAGATTGGACATTGAATTGTCAAATATGATATGTTGAATTCTTTAAATTCAACGAAATACGTGCGTACAAATGAGCTACGTAGGAATATTCGAAGTTTTACTTCAATTTCAAAGTTGATTATGATGATGAGCATGCTAGTTCAACAGAACGTAGACCTTATAGGACGTATGATCCCTTTCTACGAAAGAACACGGAAGAGATTCACATTGAGGAACTTTAAGATAAATCAATTGGAAGATTATCCTCACACGTTGTGACAATCAGTAAAATGGGATATTAAGTATCTCTGACATGGAAATGAAGAAATTATTGAATGTCGAGAAAATGGTAAAGATATTTGACGTCAAGGTAAAAGTATAATACATCTTCAGTGGACAAAGGATTTTATCTTATGCGAAATTGCATGATGAATCAATAAAAGATTAAGAAGAAATGACTATATCCAAAAAGGGATATTACAAACGATGGCGCTAAAGGCCAGTACAAGGATTTCTCTAGAGAGGAGTTTAAAGTAAGGATATATGAGAAATATATTCCTAAGATCGATAAAGTGAAAAGGAGAATTAAATCATTCATACTGGATTAGGAATGAATGATAGTGATAGAGACATGACGCTCTCTACGATAAGATTTCATTATTGAAATATATCAATATCAAAGGATAGGTTGATATAGACCTAACCACGAATGCTATTAGTAAAAGCATAACGATACTAATACCGAGAAGTATAGGGTGAATGAGGCGATAGAAGGCCATAGCAAGGAACATGATGTCCCAAGGGAAAGGACAAGGACATATGAAATAGATGTTTACTTGAATAAACGGGAACACCGTAGACCAAAGCCTATACCTTGCATCGAAAACAGAACAAACAGAACCAAAAGGCAGAATATGTATGAGGAAAAATTTCTCAGAATAGCCATAAGATTTTGTTCAATTTAGGTGCTTCGCTTTTTGACATCGCACAAGTATGCGTAGAAGCGATAGAACCCAACTCAGGGTAAGCGAATCAAGAAATGAAAATCCCCTTACCTATACGAGAATTTTGACCATCGCAAATGTTGCTCAAGCTCAGAATTGAACCTAGAATCGTCTAAAGTGCTATCCAAAGATTTGGATCATTATATCTATGTGGAACGTAGATATAATTTTAGAGACAAGAAGTTTGAAAATGGTCATCATTCATGTGATTAGTGACTGGCCTAGCCTTTTCGTTAGAGGTTTTACATGACGTAATATCAAGACCTTTGCTCGCCTATGCGAATATCTTTAAGGAAACATACGACTGAAAATTTAAAACGTAAAATGGATATTTAGATGAGTGTCATGAATCGTGTCACAAGTAGTCTATGTGTTATATACATCTTAAAGTGTATAATTCATTAATAGATCCTTCTTATTAAAAATTCCTCCATTGCTTAATTTAAGTCGGACTCATCTAGAACTATATGGTTAGAGATGGCAATAAAAGGGTCCGATGAGTAAAAGAAAAGAAGGAGTTAACCCAAGGCCTACAAGATTATAACTCACACGAGCGTATCGGCTCTTTTGATATGAATTATGAATGGATTTAGAACAGTTTTGGAGAAAATTTTTGCACCTCTGGATGGATACTAGTAACTATAGAGTGTCAAATGAGGATGGTACCCAACTACGATTCGCTATTTGCCACAGTTGGCGTAATTTTGCAAAGAAGTATCAAGAGAATATTTTCTCCATGATAAAAATTCCAAAGCCTGGACAGACTTACCAGGATTTGTCAACAGGCTCAAGTATACATATAATGCGTAGGGAACGACACCTACGAGTACTTGTCCTGGACCTCGGCAAGTTACACCGCACGGTATAAAGGAATGGTTGTACCCTGATGTTCCGAACGCCGTCCCACGTCCTGTGCCGTCAATTGTACCGGAAAGAGGCGAGAATGGAAAAGGACGGGATCTTATCGCCTCAAGATTAGGAGAATTACCACTACCAACTCGACCTTACTTTCGATAAAAGTAACACACACTTACGGTACAAAGGAAAAATAGGAATAGTGTGACCCTAGCTCTTTGAAAGAGAATAATCATCGATATATGAAACAAAAAGCGTGCTTGGAGAAAGACAAGTTTCGAGGGAGAGTGCGACTACGACAAAGGTCACTCGAGACATAGAATCTTAGGATCCTATAAGACTTATATGTAAATAATGGTTTATGATAAAAATGATGTGATTATAATATATAAAATAAACGTAGTTTGGAAGAGTTTATGAATATGGTGAAGAAGTGTCAAAGTTTGGAGTGTGAAAAGAGCTAGACGCCTTGTAAGCAGTTAGCTCGGTAGACCGACCAACGTAAGTAATGTATGAAAAGTCCTCACTGAGGCATTTTGATGAAATATTATATGGTCTTTATAGAATGATATCCGAAATACGAAAAACGAATGGTTCCGAATAGGATATGGCCACTATAAGATAATAGTTAAGCCATTCGGACTGACAAATGCACCACCACATTTATGAACCTCAAAAATCGAGTGTTTCACACATACCTAGATAATTTTATCTCAATCCTCATGGATGATGTTCTTATCTATTCAAAGGACGAGAAAGAACATAAAGAAAATCAAAGGGCTGTCTTATGACTTTTAAGAGCCGGGCGAATTTTGCCAAACACAGTTTTGTAAATTTCAGCTTAAAAGAGAAATATTCTTCAGGCACATAGTGTCCTTAGAAGAAAACAATGTAGATCTGACAAAGGATAAAACAATTAAAGATGAAAGACGTCAATGACCTAAAATAAGATCAGGAATTTTATAGATTGATTAACTACTATTAGAGATCCATTTAGACTCTCTAAAGTAGCAAGGCCAATAACATAGCAACCCCAAAAAGGAATCAAATTTACATGGATTAATAAGTAAGGCTATGTATTAATATGAGATAAATAATAACTTATATGTCACAATGACTTAGGCTACATGAACAGAATTTCCCAACTCATGACTTGAAATAGTGACAGAATCTGATTTAAGAAAAAGGATCGTCGAGAGACAAAGGATGGAGGAAAAGTTAGTAAAGATCCGAGAAAGGGTAAGGGCTGGAGAATTTAAGAACTTCCAGGAGGCGTCGGACAACGCCTTATTGTCTGAAGGAAGAATATGCGTTCCAGACGACGCAAAACTTCAAAATAAAATAATGAGTGAGGCTCACCGCCCACCCAGATAGTACTAAGATGTACCAAGACCTGAAAGAAAAGTTTTGGTGGGAAGGCATGAAACGAGACATAGCTTCTTTCGTAGAACACTGTCTTGTTTGCCAGCAGATGAAAGCGTTACACTAACGTCCATACGGAAAGTTACAGCCGTTGGAAATACCCGAGTGGAAATGGGATGAAATAACGATGGACTTCGTTACGAACTTACTCAAATCAAAAAGAGGGAATACCGCCATATGGGTAATTGTTGATAGACTCACCAAGAGTGCTCACTTCCTACCAATCCAAAGTACTTGTGGATCTGACAAGTTAGTCCGGTTGTATGTAAAGGAGATTATCGACTTCACGAGTGCCAAAATCTATTACCTCGATAGTGTGAGAGTATAAATACCAAAGTCTTGGAAATTTCATTCCTATATCAATAAATTAAGAACCCTTCACAATTTACAAAAGTTTGAAGTTATTCGCCGAGCAAAGAAACTTGGATACAGGATAGAAAAGATGGCTCGAATCAGTAAAAGATTATAATTGTGATAAATAATCACCTAAGGAAGGTTTATGTAGAATCTAATGCTTAAGTTACAAAATTGGTCTAAATTATGGTATGTCCTTATAGAAAAGGGAAAACTCATTGGAATGATTAAGAAAGCGAACAATAATAGTCGGGCAATCGGGGACGAATGTAAGTAGTATTTCCACAACCAAGGTGAAATATGACTAAAAGAGAGAATGAATATGTGAATAGAATACTAATTAAGATAAGAAATGAAGAGTGAAGGATTTTAAGGAGACTAGCAGTGTTATATTGTCTAAGAGATAGATATATACATATATTCCCAAGCAATAATAAGCTTAGAAATAAAACCAAGAATGAATTTCATGATCCTTCTCATACCGCCAACCAGGCATTATTAAGATGTATTATGATTTACGAGTAAAGTTAGATGGCAAGGAATGGAATGAGATGTAACCATGATTGTCGAGCAGTGTCTCGGTTACCAATAAGTAAAGGCATTGTATCAAAGGCCTTATAAGAGAGTATAATCTCTAGAACTACACGAATGAAAATAGAATGATATAGAAATAGATCTTACGATAGATTTTACCAAAGTCATAAAGAAGTCGCACTACTATATGGCTAGTAGTGGATTGACTCGCCAATTATGTTTTGTCTCTGTCTATTCAGATGACTCATAGATCCGATAAGTTAGCTCAGTCGTACATAAAGGAAATCGATATTTACAAGCGAGTACCAAAACCTATCGGTTGAGATAGAGACTTCAAGGTACCCCTAGATTTTGAACTAACTCACAAAAGGAGTTAGATCGAGGTTAAGCACTTAACATAGATGTCCACTCACGCACGGATAGACAATCGAAAGAGGCGTATGAATGTTTAAGGATACGATAGAACAAATGATAAACCAAGGTATCAGTGGGAACTTATTGTACCACTTGTTAAGTTTATGTACGACCGTAGCTGTCAAACAACGATTAATGTAGCCTTATGAGGCGTAGTACGAAAAGAAGTATTGACCACCACTTTATAGTAACAAAGTAGGTGAGCAGAGGTATAAAGTCCTGACGTCATAAGAAAAACGACTAAGATATCTGCCCAATAAGGCAAAGAATAAGAAAAAGCTCAAGACAGACAAAAGTCTTACGCTGGTACGCGTAAACCCGAACTGTATTCTTGAATGCGGAATTAAAGTTTCTTAAGATTTCTCCATCTAGAGGAATTATAAGTTTAGATACAAGAATGTTGAGATCACGTTTTATAGGACCTTACGAGCTCCTAGAAATGATAGGCCTAGTAGCCTATAGCTTAGTACTTCCACCACATTTGGGGGAAAGTACGAAATGTTTTCCTCGTGTCGCAGTTAAAGAAATACGAAAATTACCCAATTTACGAAAACCAACATGGTGACGTGACCTTTGACTCAGATGGGTTATGATAAAAATCTAAGACTAATTTGATCGTACGATTCAACGATTAAAGAAGCAAGTTTGGGTCTTATAATGAAAGTCCAATGGAAGAACCATGGACGAAAGAAAAGCACATAGAAAGTTATGATGTTATGATGTTAAGATACCCATACTTTATGAGGTATACAAATTTCGGGACGAAATTTCTTTTAAGGGGGGTAGGATGTAATACCGCGAAATTAGACGCTTGATTACGGTATTTAAAACCGTAAATTAGAAATTATTTGAGATGATTCAATCCATAAGATATCGAATAATGATTTCGATTATTTATGAAGGAATGAATTCTATTTTATATTCACGGAGAATTGTGAATTAAGAAATAAAAGTATATGAAGTATATCGACAGTATTATTTTAACGTCGATCACGTATCGATAGTTAAAATTCATGATATTTTCTAAGCAATTAAGCTTAGAATTAAATTCCATTATTAATGGAATAATGTAATAAAGTAATGACGACCATTTCGAGATGAGTCGATAATGAGCGTTTGCAGCGTTTTCAAGCGTTAACGTTTTGAGATGAAGCAGCGTTTTAATCGATCAAGAAATTATAGGAATTAATTTCCTATGATTAGTATATGTAATTACAGTATGATTTAGCATTAAATCAATGCTAGATCATCAAGATTCGATAGTTACCAATTTTTCAAACGTTCGAAAACCCTAATTTTCGAACTCGATTTTTATCGCATAAAATGAGGCCATTAATTTATCCTATGAAATGATTTGTCATCTAAACTATATGTTATGACATATATGTCTATTAATGACATGAGAAATAAATTGGACCTATTAAATGTGTAATAGCCGAAAACCTTGAAGGTGTAACAAAGTGTATTGTTGATTTTCCTATTGCATGTATCTACTATATGACAATGTGATTAATTATAACCTAACTAAGCAATTAAAATCAGATATATATGTGTGTGCATCGTGTATGTGAGTGTGTGTGAAGAGGTGTGCATGTGTGTTGTCCATATGCATGAACCATGGGTGACAAATGTCACCCATAAACAACCACCCCACCCCTACACCATTTTCAGTCGTCCCTCCCTCTCCAAACTGAAGAAACTCAGCCCCAAATGTGAGATTTGCAGTCATCTTCCTTCCCACACCACTCTTTCTCCTCTCTCATCTCACTATCACTCGGCAATGCGAAAACATGGCCAAGGACCAGAGCTCGACCCAAGCCACAAGCTTCGTTGCATCCCCCTCGACCTCTGGCTAAAGTCATTCCTAAGGTAGACATCCATACATCTCAATTCGTGTACCATGGCCAAATCATACATGCATGAGTAGCAAAACACTTATATTGTGTGTTTATATGATTGCATGTTGTTGATCTGGACGAACAGTGACTTTATAAAATTTATAGACTAAGTTACAGTGATCCGATGATTGTGAATTTTAATATGTTGAACTTATATGTGTCTAATATGCCTCTGTAAAATTTCAAGGCCATCCAACATGATTTGCTATTTTAATCGTATTTTTCAAAGCATCGCGCAAATCTGTGAAATCGCCGTGTTCATCACCCATAATCCGTGGCTTTCGTTTTAAGTTTGGATAATGATAAAACTCTGAAATTTGGCAGAAACATAATTCAGCATGTCTAGAAGATGTATGTAAATTTTCAGAATTTTCTAAAAAGTTTTACTATTTATTCCAGATTTTACAAGTTAACTGCACAAAACTGTCACGGGAGTGATAGCTTGTGGTAAAACATTTTTATCTCCCAATCTATTGTGAATCATTGAGTGAGTCTTTTTCTGGATAAAACTAGACTTAAGTGGCTTTTCAATATGATTGAATTCATTTCCAGATTCCTTATAATGAACTCACGGTGAATTTTTAAAGTTGACGCATTTCAGTAAGCCTTTTTGGACAAACTGCCTTAGAAAATTTCTATGTTAATAGGCTGTTCGAGTATGACTTTTACGTGAGGTGTTCAAGCCATTTGTAGTCCGATTTGGACTTGGGTTTCTTCATAAGAAATGTTCCCCACCATGTCTAGTTATGATCTGGAAAGTTTGATCCCAAACCAAGTTTTATAGGTATACCTTTCATCGACCCAAAGTCACCTACTGAAACTGTCCATTTCAACTAGTCAACTTTGGACTTATGTATTTCTCGATGAGTTAGATATTTTCCAGTATGGTCTTCATGACATATGTAGTACTTGTTACAAGGTTTCGAAATTGGTAGCCTGCAGCCATTTTGGCATTGTGAGTCAAAGTTACGAGCCTCATAAAACCCTCGTCGTTAAGCTAAATCTGGAAATTCTGAAATATTTTCTAAGTATGAAAGTCAGTTTGAGTTGCCCACTTTGAGACCCTATATCTCCAGAATCACGACTCTTTTGGATTTAATTCCTTCTTAGAACTTGTAGTACATGTTTAGAGGTTTCAGAATGTATCTTTGTGCGACCATACGTATTCTGAATCGAGAGTTATGGATCGTCAAAGCACGTCACTGGGTTATTTCAAGCTATTTTGCTGAAATTAAACACTTAAAATTTGACTAAGTGTTGGAAACCCTATGTGAAGTATGCCTTATGTGACTAACATGCTATAAATCGATGCATTCATTATGTTATGTCGCAAAGTGCGATAGAGCATTATAAGATGTGCAATTATGATAAAACATCATGATACGATAATTTCACGAAAAGCATACCTTAACGTGAAATATTTTGACTAAGTGCTACCACATGGTCAATTGAGTGTATATCATACCATGATATACACTAAAATAGAAATATGGGTTCTAAGACCCAATGGATTTTTCCACTCCAAAACTTGAGGCCGAGAATAGATAGGTAAGTCCGGGACTTACGGTCAAGAAATCGTTTTAGACAATCGACAGTCCGGTGGGCTTTACTACTACTCAAAAATAAAATGCTTACGAAATATTTATTTACGATGCTTATTTCAACTATTGATAAAATGTTTACATGATTACCCGCCAAAATGTTTATGTTTTGTGTATGTATCCTATCCATGAGATATTATGAGATGTTATGAAATGTTATGAATGTTGTTGGTTATTCCCAACTTATGAATGAAAATCGATATCGGATCCATCGCGGAAGGACAATACAGCTAGGATTAACGCGTGTACACCTAAGGCGATTTGTGTCTTTGTAAGGACAACCACGGCGGTCACGGCGTCGAGAGGAGGCCTCGCTTCACGACGTTCGACTATGATGTTATGATGAATGATGATAAGGGATATGGATCATACACACCAGAAAAATGCCTTGCCAGGCGATGATTTTTATGAACTGATAAAATGTTTTAGTAAGCACAAGGCATTTTCAACTAAAACCCTTGTGTCTTACCATGATGTGGCAGTGTAATCTTCAAATGATAAAATGTTTTGGCATGAGTCCACTAAGTGCATTCTTGTACTCACCGCATGTTTGTTTTAAATGTGCGAGGTTGAGCGGATCTTTGGATGGAGCAGTGTTGAGCAATAGGAATGTTGTCGCTGATATGTTTATACCTTGATAGTACATCATCATATGTACTTATCACATGTCTTCCGCTGCTAGAATTTAAATTATGTACTAAAGTCCAAGAACATACTTGTCGTATGTATTACGCTTTTTATTAAAGAGAGTCTCCATGTTTGTTTATTCATGTTTACGTTATAGTCCTCGCTAATCTATACTTAGGATTGTGGGTTGTGACATTCGCATTCTTTTATTGCAAAATCATGCGTAGAAATCTTGGGCCTTAGGTGCGAAAGGTCGAGCCGGGATATGAGAATCTCATCGCCTATAGGAGGAATTATGACCGTTACACACTTTTGCTCGAACACAGAGTCGACATTAGGATCACTTAAGGTTCGCTAACGATCTAAACATAATACCCATGGACGATGTAGACATAATCCTAGAATGGATCGTTAGCTAAGAATCATTCCACGATTCTCCGCAAGGAAAGGAAAATTTCGCTTCACTTTCCGGACAAGAAGCTACGCATTTCCATGGGATCGGGATGGGAAGAAGAGTGCCAATAGTGTCAAGACTACAAGCTAGGAGGATGATGAACCGTAAAGGATGTCTTGCATTCCTCGCTTATTTGAACGACGGGATAAACCCAAGCACGGGTAGAAGACATTGAAGTTGTCAAGAGTTTTTGGACGATTTCCGAAAATCTACCAGACTACCTCGACAGACACTAGAGTTTACCATCGACTTGGAGCCGTGGATCAGCCCGTGGTCGGGGCGCCCTATAGGATGGCCCCAAAGGAGCTCGAAGAGTCGAAAATTCAAATCGAGCTTTTGGATCTAGGATTTATTAGGCGAGTGTTTCACCGTGGGTGCGTGCATTCGCTTGTTAAGAAAATGATGGTTCTTTGAGGATGTGCATCGATTATAGAGAACTAAATAAGATGACACTAAAGAACAAATACCCTTTACCTGAATTGATGACTGTTTGATCAATTGCGAGGCGGGTGTATTCTCGAAAATTGATCTTAAGTCGATACCATCACTGAAAATACGGTCTAAGGATGTACCTAAGGCGCATTCGAACCGAGATATGGCCACTATGAGTTCATAGTTATGCCATTCGGATTAACCAATGCACCACCGTATTCATGGACCTCATGAACAGTATTTCATCCATTTCGGATAAATTGTTTTGTCTTCATAGATGATATCCTTATTTATTCAAAGAATGAAGAGGATCATAATGAACATCTACGAACGGTTTTACAAACCTTGAGGAATGAAAGACTCTTTGCTAAGTTTAGCAAATGCGAGTTTTGGTGAAGGAAGTTATGTTCCTTGGACACATTGTGTTCTGTTGAAGGCATAAAAGTAGATCCACCAAAGTAGAGGGCGATGCAGAATGGAAATCACCTAAAACGCAGACGAATTAGAAGTTTCCTAGATTAGCCGGCTACTATAGGAGATTCATCAAGGATTCTCCAAGATTGTGCGCCAATAACCCGGCTACTCCTAAAGGAATCAAGTTCGTTTGGACCGATGAGTGCGAGGCGAAGTTTCCAAATACTCAAAGAAAAATTGACCAGTGCACAGTTCTAGCACCCGTGAAGCGAACAAGGGTGCGTAGTCTATACGAGCATTTATCTAAGACCGGACCGGGTTGTGTTTTGATGCAAGAAGGAAAAGTAATAGCTACGCATCCCGACAACTCGGACCCACGAATGAACTACCCAACCCACGATTTGGAACTAGCGGTATTGTAGTTCATGCATCGAAAATTTGGAGACACCATCTCTATGGTGTAAGATGTGAGATTTTCACGGATCATAAGAGTTTGAAGTATTTCTTGAACAAAGAGATCTCAATATGAGACAAAGAAGATGGCTTGAATTGGTAAAAGATTACGATCGTGGTATTAACTATCACCCGGCAAGCGAATGTAGTAGTCGACGCTTGAGTCGTGAAGAGCCATACCAAGTTAGGATGTCTCTTTGTACAAGAGGAAAACTCGTTGAAGAGTTTGGCGGGATGAAGATTAAATTGGTGGAACCACCGAAACAATTGTGAGTCATGTCGCTACACTCACACCGACATCCGATCTAAGAAAAGAATTGTCGAGACAAAGGATTGAGGAAAAGTTGGAAAAGATCCGAGAAAGACTAAGGTCTGAAGGATTCAAGAATTTCCAAGAGGCACCGGATAACGCCTTATTGTTTGAAGGTAGGATATGCGTTCCTGACGACGCAGAGCTTCAGAACGAAATCATGAGTGAGGCTCACGATACGCCCTACACCGCCCACCCAGGCAGTACTAAGATGTACTAGGACCTGAAGGAAAAATTTTGGTGGGAAGGCATGAAACGAGACATAGCTTCTTTCGTAGAACGCTGTCTTGTTTGTCAACAAGTGAAGGCCCTACACCAACGTCCCTACGGGAAATTACAACCGTTGGAAATCCCCGAATGGAAGTGGGACGATATAACGATGGATTTCGTTCGAGCTTACCCAAATCAAAAAGAGAAACACAACCATATGGGTAATTGTGGATGACTTACCAAAAGTGCTCACTTTCACCTATTCAAAGCACTTACGGCTCGATAAGTCGCCCAACCGCACGTTAAGGAAATTGTACGACTACATGGAGTGCCAAAATCCATTACCTCGATCGAGACTCCAAGTTCACATCCAGATTCGGATTAGCTTGCAGGAGAAGCCGGTACGAGGTTAAACTTCAAGACAAAGATTCCACCCACAAACCGATGGGCAGTCGGAGAGAACGATCCAAACCCTAGAAGACATGCTTAGAACTGTAATTTTGGATCGAGGAGCAAAATGGGAAGATATTTTACCTCTGATTGAATTTGCTTACAACAACGAGCTACTAAGCGACGATCGGCATGGCCCCATCACGAAGCTCAGATGGCAAAAGTGTAGATCACCACTTTATTGGGATGAAGTCGGTGAGAGAAAAGTCATAGGCACGATGCGGTGAGTGAAATGATCGAAATCGTTCGACAAATTAGGATGAGGATAAAAGAGGCTCAGGACAGACAGAAATCTTACGCTGATACGCGTAGATCCGAGCTACAGTTTGAGGATGGAGACAAAGTATTTCTTAAGGTCTCTCCATCAAAAGGGATTGTCGAGTTTGGCACGAAAGGAAAGCTTAGACTGCTACATAGGACCTTATGAGATCCTAGAAAGGATAGGTCCAGTAGCTTATAGGTTGGCTCTTCCGCCAAACCTAGGAAATGTCCATAATGTTTTCCACGTCTCACAATTACGAAAATACGTTCACGACCCAAAGCACGTGATTCATCAAGACGACGTGATCCTCGAGCCAGACATGAGCTATAAAGAAGAACCCGCAGCCATACTTGACCACAAAGTCCAAGCAACTACGAGCAAGTCGATTCCGTTAGTTAAAAGTTGTGGAGACACCACGAGACGTTAAGAAGCCACGTGGGAGCTTGAAGAAAATGAGAGAAAATACCCGATCTATTTTTCTAAAGGTATACAAATTTCGGACGAAATTTTTCGTAAGGGGTGGAATGTAATATTCCAAAGAAACGAATATACGATTACGGATTCTCAACCCGTAATTGTGGTTTTGCCGTATATTATCTTTTTACGACATCGAATCTTGTGATTTCGATACGATATCGTTATAACGTAATTCTGCCATAATTCACTAAGGATTGTGGATTAAAGGATTGAAATATTACGAAATGATTCGTCAATATATTTTAACGTCAAACGCCAGATTCGAACGCCGCCTTTTCATGAAATTTTACGAGCGGTGAAGCTTGAATTAATTTCTATCTTAATTCCTTTATTAAAAGGAATATATTTAGTTAGTAAGTGTGAACTTCTGCGACCATTTCAAGATGAGTCGATTTTGAACGTTTTGAGACGTTTTGAACGTCAACGTCTAGAGACGATTTGAAAAATGAGTTTAATGCTGTGAAATTACAATAATTAATTTCCTATTAATATTTTATATAATTTCAGTATTATTAATTATTAACAATCGAATTTTCAGTTATTAAATTGATAATTTGATATTGAAAGTTTCAAAACCCTAAGTTTATAAACTTTGGTTTTGCACATGAAATGACACTATTAAATTATCATATGGTATCTAAACTTTATATTATGATATATATGTGTATATTTGGGACTAAAATTATATGAGTATCAATAATAGGTGTAAATTGTATTTTATTCCTATTTTCTTAATTTAATATCGGTAATTTCGTGATATGTGCAATATGCTTGATTTAATTATTTTAATGACTTGTATTATATATCTATGACCTATACTATGATTAATACATAGTATTAATGTTTAATAAAATTAAATCCTACCTATTTGGAGCTAAAATCACGCCATCATGCTGGACAAAGCATGATGTGCACCTTTTTCCACCCAATACATGAACACCTTTTAAACCTAGCCTAATCATCACACTAATGGTCATCATTAAGCTGCAGATTTTCTCCCATTTCATGGCCAAAATCGTGAGAGAGAGAGATAGTATAGTGAGGACTCTTCCCATTCACCCATTCCTCACTATACACACCTCCTACACTACAACACTCTCATTTCACTCCATTTTCCTCTCCCATTCAAAGAAAAATCGAGCAGCCCCTCCCCCATTATTTTCGAAAACCTTCTTCTCTTCTTTCTCTATTTCTTCTCCCAACTTGATACTACATTATTCTTGAGAACCTATACCATATCAAAGGTAAACCAAGGATCTCTAGTCACGATTTTTCATCCCATTTATTCTGAAATTTTCGAACATGTTCTTATATAAATGTGTATGTGTGTCGCATGCTATATATATATATATATATGTGAATGAGTTTTAATGTTCTAGAGTAGTAGATAATGGTTCTTGATGAATTATATTTCCAAATATGTGAATATATGTTAGATGAGCATTGATGGTCAGATATTTAGTTTTGAAATGGATCTAGCATGCTTATATTATTTTCGAACCATAGGAGGTGTTAATAAAATTTTCGAAAGCTTTATAAAATAAAATGTTGATGACCGATTATTTCTTAAACATTTTGATGATGAAATATTGATGTATGTTATGATTTAAACCTATGGTATGTTAATTAAAATTTTTGGAAAACCCTAGCCTAAAATTTCATTAATACCGTGAGCTTCTCAAGTGTGTACCATGGTGTATAAATTTTATTTTAAGCTTGTGATGACATATAAATGCTTTAATGTATTGATTATATGATATATGTTTTAATTAGAATTTTTGAAAACCATATGCTTAATTTTTAATTAGGGCCGAGAGCATATTGAAAATATATGTTGATGTATGATGTTATTTTTAACATGTAATGATGTTTTAATGCTTTAGTATATTATTTATGCATTGTGTAAATTAATTAGAATTTTTGGAAATCAATTACCTATTTAAATCAAATAAACCGAAAGCTTACAAGCTTATATGGTGATTATTTAATTAGTTCTTGATGAATATATGATGTTATATTAATATACTATAGTGTATGACATAGTATATAATTGTTGGAATTTTGAAAACCAAATACCAAATTTAATCGAAAGCCGAGAGCTTGCAAAGCTCATATGGTGACGATTTAAATTATTTTGGTTGATGTTATAATGTTACAATGTTATAATATAATGTTTATTGATGTTGGAATTTATTTAGAATTTTAGAAATTGTTTGCTATTTATTTGGTAATTATCCTATTAATAGTGAATATTGTCACATATTAGAAATAAATAGTTACTGAGTAACTATGGGTTATACAAATATTATATACTGATGTTGGGATATTATAATAAGTATATATCAATTTTGGGAATTTTGGATGATTATTCCCTATTATTTTAATTATCGAAAATATATATATATGTATATATATAAATAATTAGCAAACAGTGTTATATGAATTTCATAAATTATATTCTGGACCATAGTGTATAATAATACACTATATTAATTTAGAAAAATTTTCAAAAGTCATTTAGTATTTTAATTTAATTATCTAATTACCGATAATTAATAAGGATTTTAAAATCCTTTTAAAACAGCTTTATTAATGAAAATTTACTAAAATGATATTCTGGACAGTTTTAAATTTTACAAAATTTTATAAACATAGATTGCTATGTTTGAAACAAACGCTCATTTTATAACGCTTTTAAAACCAAAATACTTTTATTTATAAAAAGGGTTATTAAAAATGCGAAAATAAATATAAGTCCTCGATTTACAAGATAAATCGAGCAATAGGACTTTACGCTTTCAAATCGATCAAAATCGATTTATAAAACAAAATAGTAAGAAGTTACTATTATTAAAGGTCAAAATCGCCGACTTTGTTAATCAATGTCGACTTCGTTGACTTTCAAGTCAAACGACGATTATACATTTATAAATACGTCAAGACGCATAAGATATACTAATTGAGTATGATAATTATTATAAGAAAGGATTTCACAAATGAAATCCATATATCGAAAACGCATTTATACGCTGAATGATCTCAAGAACGAGAACAAGTCAATCGATAACACGATTAGAGACGATCAATTCACTATGAATTCACTACATCGATATGAAATATCGAAGTTTATCTTAGTTTTCGAAAGTCTCGAAGACTTGAGCGACGCACTAAAACCTCGCTTTTTCAGAAAGGTGTGGACGCAAACGCAATGACGGATTTTGACGAACAAACGAACTAGGACTTTACAACGAACCATAGTCCAGTGGGCTTTCCTTCTTATCTCAAAAGGGCTTTATCTTTAAATGTGGGCTTTATCTTCAAAATGTGGGCCTTTTCACCCCACTAAAATGTGACTTTAATGTTATTCCAAACGAGTTTATTTACGATTTATTTTACAATGTTATCAAATGCTTTACCGCATTACACCGCCAAAATATTTCGTTTTGTGTATGGATCCTATCTGTTTGCCGGTAGGGAAATTGTGGAGATGGTTGGAACTATTATATCATTTGTTGTGGTAGCGCCCAACCTTTTAATGCTCGGGTCCCGGCCGGATGATAAATGCCCGCTAGGATTGGCGTGAAGGTTGGAACTACGCTGTGTTAACATATGCTTGCAGAGAGGACCGCAGGTCAGACGGATTACGGCCGGTCACGGCGTCGTAGATGGGAGGCCTCCTCTCGACGCTTATTATTTATTTATTATTATGTATTGTGACTATGAGATATGGACCATACACACCAAGAAAATGCTCGTCGAGCTATGTTTATTTAACCGAATGATTTGGTAAGCACAAGGCATTTTAACTAAAACCTCATGACTTACCCAATATTGGCAGAATCCAAATCAATCAAATGTTTTGCACGAGTCCACTAATGCAATTTCTTGTACTTAGCCCCGCATATTTGTTTTAAACGTGCAGTTGAGCTCTGATGGTGATGATGGGAAAGTGTTGAGGAGTCCAAAGGTCTCGACCGTTTAATCAATTTGTGGTTTATACTGAACGCATATCGTCATATATGTATTCACACACTTTCCGCCGCTACACTGAACTCCCTTATTTACGCTTTATGTTTTAAACTATTGAGGCTCATCGGATCGTGCCAAGTTTTGGGGTCCGATGGCTCAAACCTTTCAAAATAATATAACATCATCTCAGATTCTGCTCAAGCATGTTAGCTTATTTTCACGCACCTCTATTTTATTCATGTAACCCCAGAGTACTACTCCTAGTACTAGTCGCCCTCCAATCCGGGTTGGTCCGGAATGGGGTCGTGACATACACTATGATTATATACTATAGTATAACATTATAACATAATAACATTCATCAAAACCAATTAAATCATCACCTTTAAGAGCTTCAAAGCTCACGGCTTTTTTGATAATATTTGGTATTTGATTTCCAAAAATTCTAACAAATATACACTATGTTTATACATCATAATATAACAATATAACATAGTAACATCATCAAAACAAAATTAAATCATCGCCATATTGAGCAATAGCTCTTCGGTTTTGATTTAAATTAGCATTTGATCTCCAAAAATTCCAACAAAATCATACATCACATAATCAATATACTAAAGCATTAATATACCATTGCATGATTAAAATAAAAATCATACACCAAGGTATCAAACCAATAAGCTCACGGTATTCTCAAAATTTTAAGCATTTGGTTTTCAAAAATTCTAGATAAATCATAGAACATATAATCAAGGTCCTAGAGCATTAATATGTCATTGTATGCTTAAAAATAAAATTATACACCAAGGTACATAATTAAAAGCTCAAGGTATTTTCTTAAAAATAGGCTAGGGTTTTTCAAAAATTCCAAATCAATTTCTATGGACTCTAAACATATCATAGATCAATAATCCATCCTTAAAATAAATAAAAAACAATCGGTCACCATATACACATTTTTAATATTTTCAAAATTTATTTTAAACATGCCCAAGGTTTTGAAAACATCATATATATGCTAGATCCATCCATACATTTCACATACTATAACATATGTTAATTCTAGCATACATTCTCATATTTTTGTAAATAGAAATCATCAAGAACATATTTGTAAACAATAGCTCATACATAAGAACAATAAAAACATACATACATATATAAACATGCTTCGAAATTTTTGAACAAAGGAGGATAAAATCGGTGCTTATGGTCTATGTTTACCTTTGAAATGGTATTGATTCACAAGAATAATACTATGGTATCAAGTTTGTGTGAAGGAATGGAGAAGAAATGAGAGCAAAATTTCGAAATGAGGGGGATGGAGGTCTCGATTTTTCTGCAGCAAAATAGGGAGGAGATGGTGTGTTTGAGAGGGAGGGAGTATGATGGAAGTGGGGTGAAGGGGAAGAGTCCCCTCCCCTATTGTCTCTCTCTCTCTCGGTCACACTCCCACACACACACCCAATGGAATGGAATGCAGCCTAATGATGAGGATGTAGTGATCATTAGGCTAGGTGAAAAAGGTGTGCATGCATTGGTCAATAGGAAGGTGCACATCATGCCTTGTTCCAAGGATGATGGCCGACGGCTAGGGCTCCAAAATAGGTGGATTAATTTTATTTCATCCTTAATACTATATATTAATCATAGTATAGGTCATAGATATATAATACATGTCATAAAAATAATTAAATCCTCACATAGGGAAAAATTTAAAATTACCGATAATAATAGAGAAAATAGGAATAAAAATATAATTCACACCTATTATTGATACTCATGCCAAATTCGATCTAAATATACTCATATAAATCATAATATATGATTTAGATAATAAATAATAGCATAGGATAAAATAATGGTATCATTTTATGTGAAAAACCCTAGTTTAAATAATTGTGGTTTTAATTTCACATTTCAAAATAATCGAGTTTTAATAGCTCAAAATTGATTTTAATGCTTAATAATACTGTAATTATATAATAATAATAGGAAATTAATTACAATAATTTCTGAGCATTAAACTGCTTTTCAAAACGTCTCTGACGCTGACGCTCAAAACGCTCAAAATCGACTCATCTCAAAATGGTCGCAGAAGTTCGCACTTACTTAATAAATATATTCCATTTAATATAGGAATCAATATGGAAATTAATCCCAAGCTTCACCGCCGTAAAATTTCATAAGATACTGACGTTCGATATGCGTTCGACGTCGAAATAATTCCGTCGAACCATTTCATAATATTCTATTCCTTAATTCACAATCCTTAGTGAATATAAAAAGGAACTCGTTATAATAATACTGAATCGAAATCACAATATTCGATGTCATACAGAAAAATAATATACGGCAAAACCCTAATTCACGGGTTTAAAATACCGTAATTAGACGTTCGTTTCTTTGGAATATTACAAAAATAATATTTAATGTAAAAGTTAGATCATACTTGAGTAAAGTATTGATCATGTTTATTGATTAACGTGAAAAGTCGAGATTTATGGTTAGATGATAAGAAATCGATTGAAAATCGATTTAAATGAAAGTTGTTAAATATATGTGAATAATACGAAAAATATGCTAAGAAAAGTCAAAAACGTTGACTTAGGTCTAAACGTATGAAATACGTTGAATAAATACATTGATACGTTTAAAACGTATTAAAATTTTAAGAATATCTCATTTGTGAGAAATGATTTCATAATTGAAATCATTTTTATCGAAAGACGTTAGTATGAGTTCGACGCTTAATCTAAATGATTAATATGAGACCAGAATTATTTTACGCCTCTATCAAGCACGAGAAGTCGTTAGCTAAGATATCGCGATGAAGTGACGCATTATTTTAGTTGAAAGACGCTAAGCATTATATTAGAAAGTTATCAAAGTTTATTAAACTTTGAAAATTCAAAACGTGACCAACGTACTAAAATAGTTTTTACGTAAAGGTTGGACGCGGACGTGAGCAAGCGACGTAAAAACAAATCATATTTTGAGAATCGACGATCCAGGTGGGCTTTATCATACTCAAAAAGATAAATTGCTTATCAAATGATTTATTTACAATGCTTTATTCACAAGAAATGATGAGAAATTATTATTTAATTACCTGCCCAAAATATTTATGTTTTATGTATGTATCCTATCCATGATCGAATGATGCATATTGTTGGGTAGCTCCCACTTATGAAGTGTTGAATTCAGATCCTTGTAAGTACCACAAGGATGATTGAGAATTCAGATCTTGTCCAAGTGGCAAGGATTTTGTGCACTATTTTGTGACTGTCTTTGAAAGGGTGCTCGGCCGGTCACGACGTCCGTGGGAGGAGGCCTCCTCTCCGGCGCGAGATGATTTTATGAGATGAGATTTATGAGATGTTATACGAGAAAGGAAATGGGATATGGATCATACATATAAGGAAAAATGCTTGGCCAAGCGACGTTTATGGAAAATGATAGAAAATGTTTAGTAAACACGAGCATTTCAAATAAAACCTCGTGTGTTACTGTGATGGGGCAGGGTAATTCAAAGATGATAAAATGTTTTGGCATAAGTCCACTGAGTGCATTCTTGTACTCAGCCCTGCATGTTTGTTTTTAAATGTGCAGGTTGAGCAGACGATGGATGGAGGCGTGTTGAGCAGTCGGAACCCCTTTTGATAATGATGTTAGAAACCTTGACTACACATCGTCATATGTGTATTCACATGCTTTTCCGCTGCAAATAGAACTCTAAGTTAGCTTTTGATGTCGACAGTTGAATACCTTCAGAGCATTTGAATTCTTGTGTTAAGAATATGTAGGTCTCTCTCCTCATATGTAAATTATGTATGTCTTGTATATAATGGTTAAAGCCTCTTAGTTTACTTGAATTTAGTCCCACAATTCTATGATTAATTGTCTTTCATGTTCCTTGATTACTGTTCCAAGTATTAGTCCTCGTTAAACTGTCATTAGGATTAGAGGGCTGTTACAACTATAGAGTGGAGAGAATTTTTATTTTATTTGATGATATAATACACTAATTATTACTTAAGAAATATCTAATTTGAAAAAGTCAAAAATTGCAACTTCATTTAATTTCAAAATTGCCATGCTTTACTAACAAACCAAAATAAAATCTTATCATTTTAGTACACCTATGCATCGGCCATGATCCATGAAGTAGAATAATAATTTTTTATTTTGTCTCACTTTAATACACTAGAATTATGTGTCATTATCAAATAATAAACCATCACTTTCAAGAAATATGAAACTTTCTTCTTTCCTTAATTCTTTTCAAACTTTTCGGCCCTTATACTCTAAGTATACCTCCCACTTGTACAAATCATGATACGCATTATCTTACACCTTGATAATATATCACTATCATTATTATAGCATAAAATCATCAAAGATAGAATTTTAATTTATGTCTCACAATCAAACCTTGTTTTCGGCACCTTTAGGGAGATAATCCTTCCACTTGCACAACATGTTAAAACACCTCATCTTATACTTAAAAATATCTTATTAATATAATTATTACAATACATTATCATTTGGATGACAATTAAATTCATTATACACTTAATAATCATATTTTTGAAACTTATAGCAATAATATGCTACACACTTTCTTCTCTTGCTACATATATCTAATATATAGCTATGTGACATATTATAAGTCCTAAATGATAGATTAAATCATAGAAAAATATTTAGAACAATTCTATGTCACAAAACCCTAATTTCGAAAATTAGGGTTTTCGAAATTAGCATCACTTAGTAAGTCTTTATTTCTTAATTCTCTAGCATTATTTTAATGATAAATAATGCTCTTATTACATAAAATAATCATACGAATTTAAATAATATAATTCCTTGATCATTAGCCTAAGTTTTCGAATCGTCTCTAAACGTTGATGTTCAAAACGTCTCAATACGTTAATAATTGAATCATCTCTAAATCATTGGTAATAAAGTGACATTCACTTTATTCGTTCATTTCTTTAATAAGGAAATTTAATTCAAAGCTTTGTCGCTTAGAAAATATCGTATAACTAACTATCGACATTTAATCGATGTTAGAATAATATTTTCGAAGGAATAATATAAATTATATTTCTTAATTCACTAATCATAGTGAATATGATATAAGAATCTTCATATCATAGATATTCGAAATCAATATTCGATAAATTACTATTTAAATTATCGAGACGAAACCCTAATTTACGATTTTTATTATCGTAATTAAGCTTTAAAATTTCGGGGTATTACAAAAGCAAAGAAAGCTAAAGGATCGTAATGAAATGACGATGTCAACACTTTAAGGATGATTTAAAATGATGAATGTCACTATGCAATAAGTGACATGAGTATAGTCTTTCATTTGGATGTTCATGCGCGATGAAACTCCAAATTGACTTTAACTTTTTCGTTAGAAACGAAATAAGATTGTGATCAAAGAATTAGTCGAAGTTAGTCTTATGATTCACATAGAACAAGAACTATACAGTGTGATAAGAATCTTAGGATGCTGCTTGAAAGTAAGATTTCCCCAGTAACATAAGTAGAACTATGATGTATGTTGAACATAAGAACCTTTGCTGTTAACATTTATCTGCTTGTCAGATATGTTAAGATCGATTTATCTGCCTAACAGATATGTTTACTTTGCCCTATCTACTTATCAGATATGTTCAGATTGATTTATGTTAGTACTGTCTGTGTTAGATGGCAAGGACTCGATACACAAAGAGGAGATTAGATTACGTACACACACCAAGAGGTCATACGGGCATACCGTACGTCCAAGATGGTGTGGGGCGACAGTTTAGGATAATTCTTAGATCATTACCTCCACCACTGGATGGCTGCACATGAGTATGGCGTGATAAATTTTGACAGCATTAAGCGCCTTTTGACTCGACTGCCTTGTGATTGGGAAGGTTATGCAACGGAGATATCGGGTGACTACATCTATCGTGCAGATGGTAGCTACGATTTGATCGCAGATCTGCCCAGATTTATCTGTCATTTGAGTTATGTCTACAGCGTTTATCGTGTTTCAACCAGAGGACCATATCTTCCACCACGAGAGTACACCTGGCGAGATGTTTCACCAGAGTGGTAATATTTGGAGGTTCCTCGAGAGGTCGACCCTGTAGTGCCAAGGTATCTGGAGGATGAGAACCGACTTGGACATGTGGAAAGGGCGTCAAGACCAAGAGCATTGGGAATGCCGGTTTTTTCTCCACTGTCAGTTGGACATCCGACCTGATCACCACTTCCAGTCTTGCATGAGAGTGTATGATCCCCTAGACGATTATGTTCATGTGCATGATGCGTTTGCTGTAGGGGACGATGGAGCAGGACCCTCTCGTACACGTGCGCATGAGGAAGACTCGGACGAGAACCCAGAAGAAGAAGAGGATCCAGAGGAGAATCCAGTGGAAGAAGAAGACCCGGAAGAGGAAGAAGATCCCAAAGAGGACCAGAACGAAGATGAGAATGCGGAGGAGAATCAGGAGAAGAATAGGAACATAGATGAAAATATGGCGAATTGTGAGGACGACAGGTTTGATGAATGGTAGAAAGCAAGGAACAACAATGATGGAATGTTAAATCGTGTAGTAGAGTACGAGTAGTATGTGTGTGGTAGGTGTAGTAATGTTATAGTAGTAGGTATAGAAGCCTAGTGTTTTTGTAACGCTATGTAATCAAGTACGTTAGTGGATGATGGTTTAAGTTAGAAGAAGTATCGCATTATGTACTTGACTTTCTTTGAGTCTGATGACTTGTACATAACAGTTCTCTTTGAGGCATTTTCCCCTTGTAAACGTATGACTTCTATAATGTACAACTGTGCTAGTTTGTCTGATCCATGTGTTATCGGAATGGGTAGAAAATGCGCGCTCTTGGTCAAACGATCGATGATGACCCAAATAGCGGTATTTCCTCTTTGTGATTTGGGTAGCCCGGTAACAAAATCCATGGCTATATCATCCCATTTCCATTCCGGTATGTCTAGCGGTTGTAAGGTTCCATATGGTCGTTGGTGGAGTGCTTTCACTTGTTGGCACGTCAAACAACGTTCTACGAATGAAGCTACATCTCGCTTCATTCCATCCCACCAAAATTTCTTTTTGAGGTCTTGGTACATTTGGTGCTTTCGGGGTGTGCGGTGTAAGAAGTCTCATGGGCCTCCTTCAAGATCTCGCTCCTAAGCCCTTCGTCTTCTGGAACACACACTCTCCCGTCATACAGCAAAACGTTATCTGTTGCTTCTTTGAAATTCTTGTGGTTGTTCTCCTTGATCTTAGCTCGTATTTCCTCTAGCTTCTCGCTCTTCCTCTGAGCTTCTAAGATTCGGACTCTTAAGTCTAGGATTCCAATCAACGTTGCAATACAGCCCTCTATTGTTAGAGACGGGTCTATGACTTCGATGTTCATCCTCTGAAATTTCTTTATAAGTATTTCCTCATGACTGAGGAGACATCCCAAACTAGGGTGGGATTTACGACTCAAGGCATCGGCTACAACATTAGCCTTGCTGGGTGGTAATTGATACCACAGTCGTAATCTTTCACTAGTTCTAACCATCTGTTGCCTCATGTTAAGATCTTTCTACTCAAAGAAATATTTCAGCTTTAATGGTCAGATAGATCTCACATCTAACTCCATAAAGGTGATGCCTCCAAATCTTTAAGGCGTGTACGATCACCGCTAATTCGGTGTGTCGTGAGGATAGTTCAACTCATGTAGGCATAAGCGCCTTGAAGCATAAGCAATAACCTCGACTTCTTGCATCAAGACACATCCTAGTCCATTCTTTGAAGCATCCATGTAGATTGTATATTCTTTATCCGCCGCATCCTTAGTACAGTGTTGTTGCCAAGAACTCTTTTCTCTCGAAACTAGCCTCACACTACCGTCCATGTGTACTTGATTCCTTTCCTCAACAATTGGGTCATGGGTCGGGCTATCGTTGAAAATCCTTCGATAAATCTTCGATAGTAGCCGGCAAGTCCTAAGAAACTCCGAATTTCATTCGGGTTCTTTGGTGATTCTCATTCTCGAACTGTATCAATCTTCGAGGGGTCTACTTTGATTTCTTCAACGGACACGATGTGACCTAAGAATGTCACTCCGCCTAACCGTAACTCGTGACTTGCTAAACTTGGCGAAGAGTTGCTCGCTTTAATGTTTGCAGACCGTTCTCAAGTGCTCTTTGTGTTCTTGGTTATTCTTGGAGTATATCGAGGATATCGCCTATGAATACTAGGATAAATTTGTCTAAGTACGGTGAAATACCCTATTCATGATATCCATAAATCTTCTTTGGGCCATTTGTAAGTCCAAAGGGCATAACGATGAATTGAAATGACCATACCTTGTACGGAAAGTCGTTTTAGGTATATCCTCCGTCTAATACTCAATTGGTGATATCTTGACTTTAGATCTATCTTTGAAAAGACTCGATCCCTTGTCGATCAACCGATCACAATTCGGGGCAAGGGATACTTATTCTTAAAAGTTATCTTGTTTAACTCTTGATAGTCTATGCACATCCTCAGTGTACCATCATTCTTTTTCACGAAAAGGACAGGTGCTCCCCATGGAGACACACTAGGTCTAATAAAACCTAACTCCAAGAGTTCTTGCAGCTGGAATTTCAACTCCTCCAGTTCTTTTGGTGCCATCCGGTATGGGGCTTTTGATACGGGCAGAACCTAGTTCGAGGTCAATCGTGAACTCGATCTGTCGGTTCGGTGGTAATCTTGATAGTTCGTCTGGAAATACATCGGGGTACTCCTTCACGATCGGGACGTCTCCTATCCTTCTCTCATTCTGGTCTTCCTCTTGAAGATAGACGAGGTAAGCGTGGTTCTCTGTCTTTTTCAGCAATGTCCTTGCTTGTAGCGCGGATATGATTGGGACTCTCCTCCCCATGCTGATCCCGTGAAAGTCTGTAGGTTTCTCTCCGGGATGTTGGAAGGAAATTTTCCTTTCATTACACAGGATGGTTGCATTATGTTGAGTCAACCAATCCATTCCTAGGATTATGTCCACATCTGTCATAGGTATGACGTGAAGGTTATCTGTCAAGACCTTAAGTGAGCCTAGTCCAAGTTCTAGGTTTGAGCATATGTGGGTTACCGTTCTTATGCCTCCTACTGGAGAAGATATTCTCATTAATTGTTCAGCGCGTTTAGGATTTAGCCCTAAGTTCTCTACGCATGCTTCAGCAATAAAAGAACGCGGCGCCCATGATCAAACAAGAGGATAAAGGTAATTGGAGGAGTATTCCCATACCTGCCAAGTTTCCTTGGTTCCTTGGCGGCTCCTGTGGGAACTCTCTTTCTTGGTGAAGGCGAGGCCACGCCCGCGTGGTGGTTCCGTTGTTGATGATGTTGATGTTGTTCTTTGCGCGTTGCCGCCGCTTGTTGTTGTTATTCTTTGTTGTGGCCGCGGTTGTTGCTTTGTCGGTACTCTTTTCTGGTTTGTCGCCATTGTTGTCGTCGTTGCCGCCGTGGTTGATATGGTCTCTGATTCGGCTGATAGTACTGGACCGGTGGGCTGTTGTTGGAATGGGTGGGCTTGAATAGCCCGAATCGGTTGGACTTTGTTGGGCACGTTGGGACAACCATTTCCCCCTTGGGGTACTCCGGGGCAGTCCCTGGAGTAGTGGCCCTTCTGGCCACACTTGAAGCATCCATCATTGGTGAATGCGCACGCCCCCTTATGACTCCTATGGCACTTTGGGCACACAGGGAGCCTTATGAACTTCTGGTTTCCCCCGCCAGGTGCGGGTACAATAGTGCGTCCATTTCTTTGCCCGTGCCCAGATGGCACGTTGTTTCCTTTCCATGGCCTCCTGTCGGCCTGGCCAGTGTTGGATCCTTGTCCTTGGTGGGGTCCTTCCCACTTCCTCTTCCCACGATCCCATTGATGATTCGAGGGATGCACAGCGACAGTCCTATCTTCAGGCATGGCACCCTCGATGTCCAATGCCCGATTGACAGCCTCACGGTAAGTCAGGTTTTCGTGGCCAGCTAACGATACTCTAATTTCGTGATGGAGTCCCGCTCGAAACTTCTCAGTCCTCTTCTCGTTGGTGTCGACCAATTGAGGCGCATACCGTGACATCTCGCAGAATGCACGGTCATAATCTGTGACCGTCGTCTTTCCTTGGTGTAGGTTGTAGAACTCATGTTCTTTCCTTTTCCGGTAGCACTTAGGAATGTACTTCTCGTACACTTCCTCCTTAAATTCCGCCCAGGAGAAATTTTTCAGCTCTTCCTCAATAGAGTCTTCCTCTTCGCCTCCCACCATAAATCGGCGACGCCAGTCATCTGGAAGGCAATGCATGACAAGCGTTCTTGAGAGGTGCAAGGAAGGAAGTTAAAGATTCGCTCCGGCGTGTGAATCCAAAGTTCAGCATCCACGGGATTCCCAGTCCCGTTGAAAGTTGGCGGGTTCTGCTTGAGGAATAGTTCCTCAACCCTTCTTGCCAACGGTGGGGTGTAGAGTGTCATCTCTTTCGGGTGTTACCTCACTGTTTCTCGACGACATTCTATCTTTCATAAATATACGTAATCAAATATCTTCTTATACCATACGTCAGGATCATAAATATCTTAGCACGGTATGTATATATATGATCATCAGCATAAATCTAGCATGTCATCGAACACCACATATCACAACCTTAAAAACCAAAGCTCTCGGGGAGCTATCATCATATCTAATCAAATGTCTCTACGAAGACTTTCATCATCGCTTTAAGATCCACAAAGGTCGTGCACGGAGTATGATGCTCCAAAAATTAACATCAACATCACTCCGTGTACCTAGTCACGGTGCATACAAAAATCTGAATGCTACCGTGGTCATCAGAATAAGGTTTCATGTCGGAATGACTCACCGTTTCCGTAGGCATCAAAAGATATACAAGGGTATATAGACAAACACCATCTTGTCCTAATAACTAGATCCATAATCGTCCGGGGTGTAGACATACCTCATCGTGTCGGAGTCAGAACCGAGAGTATGGGTACTGTCTACTCCTTCTATCTCATCGCGGTGGCGGGTCCTCCTCGTGGTCTTCCATTCGATCCTCCTCCTCTATGACCTCAAAGATCGAATGTGGGAGCCACGGGCTCGGACTCTAATGACCCTAGCTTCTCCTATAACAGCTGTGTCTCGTGGATCTCAATCGTGATCTCCTGAAAGCGGCCGGTGAAAACGGAAAGAAGAAGACGGCACAAGCTCCTCTCACAGTGCCTGCAGCTAGGCCACATGGATCATCAACCTCCACAGTATCATGGTACAGGGGTCCATGTGGGAGCGGGGACAACTGAGCTAGGGGAGCGCCAGTAGGTAGAGACGGATGCTGACATAGAATGATCGGTAGCGATGGTCTGGGCTGTTAATGACGGGGCTTGAATCCTTCTAGCGGTAGGACAGAAAAAGTGAGTTGTCGAGGAAGGAAAGGTCTAGCCTCGAACATATTCCTGCCACTGTCGGGCAAGAATACGGGTCCGTCGGCTGCCAATCGGGGCACCTCCGGGTGGAGATAATCTGGAATCTCATCGCGCCAAGTGTATTCCCGCACCGGGAGATACGATCCACGTGGTGAAGCTTCGTACACCGTGAATACATAGCTCAGATGGCTAGCAAAGTGAGGTAGGTCTGCCTCCAGATCGAAGCTATCTCGGCGTCGATAGATGTAATCCGCTGATATCTCGCGGGCATACCCCTGCCAGTAGGATGGAAATCTCATGATAAGTCGAAGCACACCGTCATAATGAGATGTACCTCGGGCGTGTGCAGCGGCCCAATGACGGGTGAAGTGCGCCAAGAACTCGCCGAGTTCGTCTCCTCGGCACATCTGGTAGAAACGGTACGAGCGTACCACCTCCTCGGGTGTGACTCTAGAAGATAAAGGGAGCATAGTCGTAAAAACCGTCCGAATATCTTATATTCCTAAATTCTTATGAAACTACTTTCATGGTTTGGTCTCTAGGAAGAGACTGCATGGTTCCTTAGGATAGAACAAACGTTCGATGTCTAGCCTTCGGGTAAAGGCTAAGTGGTCACCCTTTCTCATTGGGTCCTGAATTCTTTATTTCTATTCGCATTATAACATCGATCATATGCGTTCTTTCAATACTTACAATTAGATATTTCTTTTCATACTTTCATAATGTTATACTTTGATTTTTCATTATCGCCATGATAGATATAGCACGTATGGTGTTCGGAATTCCTTCACATAGAGATGTTGGGATTCATAGCAATGCGAACCTCCGCTAAGTAATCGCTCGTCATCATAGACTCATCGCGTTGTCATCCTCAGATCCGTTCGTATTGGGATTCTTATAATTTCTATGTTCTCGTTCTTCCTTAGGATTCCATTCCATCGGGGATACCTTATGTTCTCATACTAAGTTCGGCGCAATAGGGATCATGCGTCTTAAGAGTCTATATACTCATGGGAAAACATACTCATTTACATTTTGCCTCTAGCATGCTTTGCATATAGGAGTAAACACAACTCATAACATATATTACGATAAACAGGTATTCTCATATCATTCCTTTATCAATCTCCCAGAGTTTTCAACTCTTTTCAACCTAACAACTAGTTATTTTGAAAATAACTTTTCAATTTCAATCATTCATTTTTTTTTCCAAAATCCTTGGAAACAACAACTCCATTTGAAATTTTGAGACTTTTCTCCTTTCAAACATATTTCAACCTTCAAAACAATGCGACTTTTGTAAGTCCATTTCACATTTCATAAACTTCCATCATTTCAAAACAATTTTCAGTTGAGATAGTTACCTTCTTCCTCGTTGAGCAGGACGATGATGGAGTGCAGTGCAGTAGCAGACAAACATAAACAATTTCTAGACTCGATTTTCAAATTAGGATTCAAGGAAAAGATTTCTAGGGTTTAGAGCGAACAAGTGCTCTGATACCACTTTGTGACGACCCGACTTCCCAAGGAAGTACGGATCATATAGATCGTCACTGGTATGATAAAGCAACAGATATAGATATAACTAATCAGATGCAATTAACCATTTAACTACTCGATAATGCATAGACTAAAAAGGGATAAGCTATTCAATACCAACTCGAGTCACAGAAGGACTCATCAAAAGGTTCAAGGTTCAAATATAACTCAATCAGGGCACAACTCAAGGAACGAGGTACGACCTCAAGTTCAATACGGTATGAAAGCAGTTATAATCAAAACATCAAAATAATATCAGATTTAGGTAGCAATAAACGTGTGGACATGCATCTGACGATGCATGCCCAAGGTTCTAGAAATCCTTTCTAATAAGCAACAAAATAACTGCTACTCTTCACCACCTCGCACCCATCATCGATCCTTGCTCAACCTGTACATCAAAAACGTGATGCAGTGCTAAGTACAAAAGTACTCAGTAGACTCATTGCCGAAAACATTTTCTTTATCAAAAGTTATTGAACTGCCCACAATAGCACATGAGGATTTTAGTTGAAAGACTCATGCCTATCAAACATTTTATCATTTCTCAAAAGCGTCAGGCCTGACTATTTCATTCACGTTGTTCCATATCTAATCATTCATTAATTCCTTCATTCGCGCACTATGGAGGTGGCCACCTACACATAGTCGTCGTGACCGGTCGAAGTAGCTAACCTTAACACACAGTCACACGTGTACACAATCCGAGTTAGTCCTTAACTAAGTCGGTCCGATCGTTACCCTTTTTTAACGTTGGTGGACCAACTCATTCACATACCACATTGGATATACCAATCTCAGATAGGATTACAACAAAACATAAACATTTGGTAGTCAATAACATTTCATGTGATAATATTTCATAAAGCTTTTGTAAATCATGCTTTGAGTTATGCATAACATTTTTGTTTCAAGAAAGCCCACTTGCTAATCCAAAGCTAGTGGTTCTAAACGAGCAGGTGTGATTGTCCTTCCTTGCCGAGTACGTACGCTCAAACCCTTCATAAGAAAATAGCCGTTCTTAGATTCTTTCTATTGATCGAAGGTCATTTATAAATTATGACTTAAGGTTCCCAGTTAGGGTTTCTTTATGATTTCATGTGATTGTTTTAAGATAATTTATATTGTCTTACATTCCCAATTCCCAAGCTATATCACTTCATCGTTCATAGGTGAACTTCAATTATGAATCACATACTCCAAGTCTATCCTCGACTTTAACCTTAGTGTTATTCTAAACGTAATTACGTTATAGATTATCGGTAATCATATTATGATTGGTAAATTAGGATATTCTCAAGCCACTAACTAGACTTAACAATTATAGTTACGTCCTAGTAGGTTATGCTTGACGACTTGTCGTATTAGCACGATAATTAAGAGATGAGTATTGACTTATGATTCAAGGGAACACATGCTATCATGTAAGTAAGTACTTAAGAATAAATGAAGTACTTCGGGAATATTAACTCGACTTTTGAGACATAAGGATCGACATCTTATGTTCGAATCTTTGCTTACACATTACGACATTGTTTGTTTATCTTAACTCGTCGGAGATTACATATGTCGATAATCGTTATTCGTTATCGAGTTGTTTTAACGCTCAACTAATATCGTATCGGGTTGTCGTTATTGAGTATCAACGGCGTAGCTCGGCTTTTGGTTTTTCTAATTTAGGAACTCACGTTTGAGTATCATTTTAATAGTAGCAAACCCTAATTTATGTCGAACTTAGATTCTCATTGGTTCGTTCTTAAGTTATTGAAATTGGTCGATTTCTTTTGGATTCTTATACATATAGTATTATGTTATTTACGTATGGGTTTTGGTTTGTCGGTACAACATAAACATAAACATCCAACACCAAACAATACCATACACAACATAAACTATACTAAAGCATTAGAAAACCCTAATTTCTAACATAATACACAATCATTGTGTATGTGTGCATAAATGTTCCATTCATTCACCATAATCACAACCATTCATTCTAAGCTTCTAATTTCACTATCATAGCATCATTTAACATTAGAATTAAACCCATACTTAGCCATTTTGTTACGTTTACGATAATTAGTAACAATTAGCATAGGTATCCAATAAAATCATGTTATTCTCCTATCATACTATAGGATTTAATTACTAACTCAATATCATCATAAAAAAATTTAAACCATAGGTTAAAATGCTCAAGGTTTTCGGTAATTACAATTTAATAAGCTTTGGTGTTCAATAAATTTCACAAAAATCATATCATGCTTATACCATATACTAAACATGAAATATCACTTCATATCATGCATTAAAATTTAAACCCATGCTTTTCACCCTTGTTCATTTTCGATAATCATATATATATATATATATATATATATATATATTCAATAATTCATTCTTTCATAATATGGTTATATAATGCAATAACATGTAATATTAACATTAAACATCAACTAATATTTATAATATCACACATCCTATTATTATCAACAACAAAAATCAAATAAATCTCTCTATATATATATATATAGCTCACAATTTTTTTTTTTTAAACTAGGAGAGGTGTTTGAATAAATTCAAGGTTAGTATATGATGTTCATATCATACCTTAAACACCATATCTCAACTATTTTCAACAAATAAAAATCAAAAAATACTCTAAAAATATATATATGTATTCGGTCAAAATAAAATAAAATAGGAGATGTGTTTCCAAAATTCTAAGATTTTTATATGATGTTCACATCATATATTAAACACCATATCTCAACTATTTTTCAAAAAGAAAAATCAAACCATGGCTTATATCAAGCTCAAAGCTCACGGCCTTTTTCAAAATAAATTCCAAAAATATTCTGAAAATTATAATATTTATTCTACATGCTTCTAATACATTAACAAGCATCAATATCAAATAATATTCACAAAAGCATGCTTTATCACATATAAAAAGAAATAAAGCATAAATCAAAAAATATTAAACATGCTCCAAAAATTCTGAAATTTTTACTACAGCCTTAGAACATCATTTAAAAATTTTCATTCATGGCTTGAGAAAATTTGATGGCTCAAAAGTCACGAAACAAATTGAGGAACAAACTAGGGTTTTTTGTGAAATAAATCAAAAAAATCTAAAAAATTCTACTGCATTAAAAATGGAGAGGATGATGAGTGCTACCTTTGTATGGTCTTAGAATAATTATTTGGAGGTTGGAAGGGTTTGAGAAGGAGGATTAAAGGCCACAAAGTGTGAAGAACAAAATAGAATTTTGAAAATGAGAGAGAAAATGTGTTCCAAAGGGTGTGAGGCTGTAATGAACGTGAGTGATGCTCTATGACAGTGTAAAGGGCTTTCCTTAGCTCATTTGGGTTGGTCTTGGTGGTAGTTGGGAGGAGGATTGGTCAAATTACCCATTTTGGCGTGTTAATACCGACTCTTTAAGTTTTAACGCGCTTTCGATTGATTTCTCGAAAACTTAAGGTTTTATTTTATTAAATAGCCTTTAAATGACTTATTTCAATGTTTATAAAAATTTCATGAAGTTCGGACGACGTCCGATAAGTCAATTCGAGTTATCGCGAAAAGCAATTCGCGATTAAATTATGTTCATTCGAAATTCTATTGAATTCTTGAGCTTTCATAATTTATTTGAGTCTTATAAATCATATTTTATTAATTTAGACCCTTGGTTCGAGTTTCGGATCGTTCAGATCAATTTAGGGTTTTCCCGGTATATTTTTCTCGACGTTCGATTAAGTTCTTCAGGAATTTATTTCAGAAATTGATTCTTAAAATTTCTAAATTCATAATAATATTTTCCTTCATGATTTTAATTGTTATCATTAATTATCATGGTTAGCACGGACTGGAAGTTGATCCGGCTCGTAAATATTGCTTTTAAGACTGACCGGGCAAGTAGAAATGAAATCCTTTTGTCAAGATTCATTCTCGATCTTTCATTCAATGTTCAGGCTATTCAGAAAACCCTAATCCGGTAGGACTAGCCACTTGTTTTTGATTTCTCTAGTTTTCGATCTCCGAATCAATTCTAATTCGTTTCGTTGGTTACCTTAAACATAATTAATGTCTAAGAACCACAAATAAGTGATTTAAACATCACTAATAAAAGTTTTAAATTTTTCGGGTTATTACAAAAAGCTTGTACGATTTCTAACCTTTTAATCGGAATCGATTGTCGACGAAAAACGTTTTCTAACCTAAGATTTGGAAAGAAAGCTTGACGAACTCTCCCTATTTCTTTCTCTCAAAACTCACGGTTTTCTTAAGAAATGAGAGAGAAAATTTTGTTCCTTTGATTATATATCATTCTTATCATGAAATTAATTATTTATCTATCATTTTCAACCTATCCTTATCAACTTGAATGAAAATATTCTTCTTCCTTTCCTCTTCATCATTCACGGCACTTACAAGTTGCAAAGAGATGATTTTTAATTGTTTTGATGATAATATACATTATTTAATACTTTAACAAAAATATCTAATTTAAAAGTCAACAATTTCAACTCCTTTATTTACTAAAATATTACACCTTCACTACCAAACAAATACACCTTATCACTTATTAAAATATCATCTTATCTTATAAATAATTTAAATACCTATCACTTTCAATTAATTAACACATCACTATCATAGAATTTCAATTTTTCTACTCTTTTCATTTTGTGAAGCTTTCGGCCACTTCAAGCCAAATACTACTCCTCATTTATTTTTATCATCTTATATAATACATATATTAATTACCTTTCATTTTCAATATCATAACACATCACTTTCAATACATAACTTGAATTTTCTTGCTTTCACACTATTTCATAGTTTTCGGCTGTCACGCCCCCACTCCGGATAACCCGGTCTAGAGGGTGACTAATACTAGGAATAGTATTATAGGACAAATTGACCAAGATAAGTGGTCACATTGGTTATAAACAAGCATGCATAATATGGCATAAGATATTATCCCAATAATTGAAAGGTTTAGCCATCGACCCAAAGATTAAACCGTGATCGATGAACCTCAATAGTACGACATGAGACATAATGTTTAAGAGTTTAGAGTTTAGCAATGAAAATGTGTAAATACATATGTGACGATATGTATTCAAGGCAAAACCAAATCCTAAATAAGCGATCAAGGACACTGGACTCTCAACACTGACCTCCATCATCACCATCGAGCTCAACCGCACATTTAAAACAAACATGCGGGGCTAAGTACAAGAAATTGCACTCGGTGGACTCATGCCGAAAACATTTGATGATATTTAAATTACCGCCAATATCGAGTAAGTCACAAGGGTTTTAGTTAAAATGCCAGGCTTACCAAATCATTTTCGATCAGAATCATAGCTCGCCGAGCATTTTCTTGGTGTGTATGGTCCATATCTCATAGTCACAATACATAATAATAATAAATAATAAACGTCGAGAGTGAGGCCTCCCATCTACGACGCCGTGACCGGCGTAATCACAAAGACACACGATACTCTCTGCAAGCATATGTTAACACACAGATAGTTCCAACCTTCACGCCAATCCTAGCGTGTATTTATCATCCAAGCACGGGACCCGACATTAAAAGGTTGGGTGCTACCACAACAAATGATATAATAGTTCCAACCTTCCACAGCCCTACCGGGCATAACAGATAGGATCCATACACAAAACGAAATATTTTTGGCAGGTAATGCAGTAAAACATTTGATAACAGTTGTAACATAAGTACTGTAAACAAACTCATTTGGTATGACAGTAAAGTCACATTTTTGAAGATAAGAAGCCCACATTAGTGAGGTAAGAAAAGGAGCCCACCTGGACTATGGTTCGTTGTAAAAAGTCCTAGGTTCGATCGTTCGTCACAATCCAGTCGCCGCGTTTGCGTCCACACCTTTACGAAAAAGCGAGGTTTTAGTACGTCGCTCAAGTCTTTCGTGACTTTCAAAAGATAACTTCGATATTTTACATCGATGTGAGTTGAATTCCTCAAATGAATTCGATATGCTTTCAAATACGTTATTTAATTGAATTGTTCTCGATTCTAGAGACACGCTCAACTATTTCGGCTTAACGCCCGCTTAAACGCTTTAACGATGAGCACGTTTCTCGATATAAGGATTTCATTTGTGAAATCCTTTCTTGCTAATGAGGTATTGTACTCAATTAGCACATCTTACGCCGCATTGGCGTATTTATCGAACGATAATCGCACGTTTGACTTTAAAAGTCAACGAAGTCAACACGATCAACAAAGTCAACGATTTTGACTTTCAAATAGTAATTTCTTACTATTTCGCTTTATAAATCGAATTTGATCGATTTGAAAACGAAAGTCCTAACTCTCGATTTATCACGTAAATTAAGGACTTATAAATAATTTCGCATTTATTAAACCCTTTAATAATTAGAAAAGCGTGTTTTCGATTTTAAAATGTTAACAACCTAACGTTTGTCTTAAACATAGTAAACTATGTTTATAAAATTTTCAAAATTTCCAAAATATGTCCAGAATATAAATAGACATATATTTTAATAATAAACTGAATTAAAAAGGATTTTAAAACCCTTTTTAATTATCAAAATTTTTGATAATTGGCTTAAAAATACTAAATGATTTTTGAAAATTTTTCTAAATTAATATAGTGTATTATTATAGACTATGGTCCAGAATATGAATTTATAAGATCCATATGATATTGTTTGTCATTTATTAGTATATTTACATATATATACATTTCGGTAATTCCATATAATATGGAATAATTATTCAAAAATTCCCAAAATTGATATACACATAGTATAATATCCCAATATCAATATATATCATTAATATAACCTATAGTTCATCTTAAGCATTCATTCCACAATATATAACAATATTCACGGTAATTTCGATTTAATTACCCAATAATTATCAAACAATTTCTAAAAATTCTAATTAAATCACAACATGATTAAACATTATATTATAACATTGTAACATCACAATATCAACCAAACCAATTGAAATCATCACCATATGGAGCATACATGCTCTCGGCTTTTTGATTTAATTTTGGTATTTGGTTTTCAAAATTCCCAACAATTATATACTATGTTTATACATTATAGTATAGTAATATAACATCATAACAATCATCAAAACCAATTAAATCATCACCTTATTATGTACTATGTTCATATACTATAGTATAACAATAATACATCATAACATTAATCAAAACCAATTAAATCATCACCTTAAGAGCATCAAGTTCACGGCTTCTTTGATTTAAATTTTGTTTTTGATTTCCAAAAATTCTAGTAAAATCATATATTACATAAATAATATACTAAAGTATTAATATACTATTGTATGATCAAAATAAAATTATACATCAACACATACAACCTTGAAGCTCTCGGCATTTTCAAATAATTTTGCATATGTTTCCCAAATTTTTTAAATAAATCTTATAACATATAAACAATACATTCAAGCATTAATATGTCATCACAAGCTTAAAATAAAAATTATACACCAAGGTATTAAGCCATATATGTCTTGGCCCTCTCAAGAAAATAACTAGGGTATTCCAAAAATTTTAAATGACATACCATGGGTTTAAAACACATCCTAGATCAATAATCCATCACCAAAACACTTGGAAAGCAATCGGTCATCATAAAGAATTTTATACATTTCGAAAATAATTTTAAACATTGTTCTATGGTTCGAAAATTGTATATACATGCTAGATCCATTCAAAAATTAAATAAACAACAACATATGATTATCTAAGCATATATTCTCATATATTTGAAAATAAAATCATCAAGAACCATTATTCATCCATAGCTCATACATAAGAACAATAAAATCACATATATATACATATACCATTCGAACACACATATATATATATATGTCACGATTATTTGCTTGAACAAATGAAAAAATCGGTACTATGGTCCATAAATACCTTAGAATGGTATCGTTCACAAGAATATTGTAGGTATCAAGGTTTGGGAGGAGAAATGGAGAAGAAATGGAGAAGGAAGGTTTCGAAAATGGGGGAGGGGAGAACTCGGTTGTTGCAGGTTTTTGGAGAGGATGGAGAGTGATGCGAGTGTTTGAAATGGGTGAGGGAAGAGTGTATAATGGGAAGTGGAGTGTTGAAGGGGAAGAGTCCCCCTATTAACCCATCTCTCTCTCTCTCGGTCACACTCACACACACTTCACCAATAGAAATGGTTGCAGCATTTTAGGAGTGCTTAGTGATGATTAAGCTAGGCTAGAAAGGTGTTCATGCATTGGGTGGAAAAAATGTGCACATCATGCCTTGTTTAATCCATGATGGCCGACGGTTTTAGCTCCAAATAGGTAGGTTTTAATTTATTTCACTCCTTAATAAATTATATATATATCATACATAATCATAGATGTATAATACAAGTCATTAAAATAATTAAATCAAGCATATAGTATTTATTCGAAATTACCGATTAAAATTAGGAAAATAGGAGTAAAAATACAAATTACACCCATTATTGATACTCATGCCCAATTCGATCAAAATATACTCATATATATCATAATATATGATTTAGATATTAAATATTAGCATAGGATAAAATTATAGCATTAATTCATGCATATGAAACCCTAATTTCAAGAATTAGGTTTCGAAAATTATAAAAATATGCTATCGAGTTTTAATGATCCAAAAACTGTTTTCATAGCTTAATAATACTCATATATATCATAACATATAGTTTAGATACCATATGATAATTTAATAGTATCATTTCATGTGAAAAACCAAAGTTTATAAACTTAGGGTTTTCGAAAAATTCAATACCAAAATATCGAATTTTAATCACTGAAAATTCGATTTTTAATAATTAATAATACTGAAATTATATAAAATAATAATAGGAAATTAATTATTATAATTTCCTGAGCATTAAACTCATTTTACAAAACGTCTCTAGACGTTGACGTTCAAAACATCTCAAAACGTTAAAAATCGACTCATCTCAAAATGGTCGTAGTAAGCTCGTACTTACTTTATAAATATATTCTTTTTAGTAAAGGAATTAAGATGGAAATTAATTCCACGCTTTACAGCTCAGAGATTTCCATAAAAGCTGACGTTCGATACGCGTTCGACGTTAAAATAATACTGTCGTATCATTTCATAAATTTCATTTCCGTAATTCACAATACTTAGTGAATTATAAAAAGAATTCGTTATAACGATATCGTATCGAAGTCACAATATTCGATGTCGTCGAAATTATATACGGCAAAACCCTAATTACGGGTTTAGAATACGTAATCGTACGTTAGTTTCTTTGGAATATTACATTCCACCGCCCTTACAAAATATTTCGTCCCGAAATTTGTATACCTTTAGAAAGATAAATCGGGGTATCGTTCTTTTATCACTTCTTCAAGTTCCCACGTGGCTTCCTCTTGTCCGTGGTGTCTCCACAGCACTTTGACTAACGGAATCGACTTGCTCCGTAGCTGTTGGACTTTATAGTCGAGGATTGCCATTGGTTCATCTTCGTAGCTCATGTCGGGCTTGAGAATCACGTCGTCTTGGTGGATCACGTGCTTAGGATCTTGAACGATTTTCGCAATGCGACACGTGAAAAACATTATGCACATTCCCTAGGTTTGGCGGAAGAGCCAACTCAGAAGCTATCGGACCTATCCTCTCTAGGATCTCATATGGTCCTATAAAACGGGTCTCAACTTCCTTTAGTCCGAATCGACGATCCCTTTGATGGAGAGACCTTAAGAAACACTTTGTCTCCATCTTCAAATCGTAGTTCGGATCTACGCAGATCGGCGTAAGATTTTTGCTTATCTTGAGCCTCTTTGATTCTCATCCTAATTTGTCGGATGATCTCGATCATCTCGCTCATCGCATCGTGCCCTATGACCTTTCTCTCACCGACTTCATCCCAATAGAAGCGGTGATCTACACTTTTGCCATACAAGGCTTTGTATGGGGCCATGCCGATCGTCACTTGGTAGCTATTGTTGTAGGCAAACTCAATCGAGGTAAAATATCTTCCCATTTTGCACCTTGGTCCAATATTACTGTTCTAAGCATATCCTCTAACGTTTGGATCGTTCTTTCTGATTGCCCATCGGTTTGTGGATGAAATGTCGTACTAAAATCGAGTTTAGTACCCAATTCTCTCGCAAGCTAATCCAACTCGGATGTGAATTTGGAGTCTCGATCGAGGTAATAGATTTCGCACTCCATGTAATCGTATAATTTCCTTAACGTACAGCTGGGCCAACTTATCAGATCCATAAGTGCCTTGAATAGGTAGAAAGTGAGCACTCTTGGTAAGTCTATCCACAATTACCCATATGGCGGTGTTTCCTCTTTTCGATTTGGGTAAGCTTGTAACGAAATCCATCGTTATATCGTCCCACTTCCATTCAGGGATTTCCAATGGTTATAACTTCCCGTAGGGACGTTGGTGTAGTGATTTCACTTGTTGACAAACAAGATAGCGTTCTCTGAAAGAAGCTATGTCTCGCTTCACGCCTTCCCACCAAAACTTTTCCTTCGTGTCTTGGTACATCTTAATCTTACCGGGTGGGCGGTGTAGGGCGACGTGAGCCTCACTCATGATTTCGCTCAAGCTCTGCGCCGTCAGAACGCATATCCTACCTTCAAACAATAAGGCGTTGTCTGGCGCCTCTTGGAAGTTCTTAAATCCTCCAGACCTTATCCTTTGTCTGATCTTTTCTAACTTTTCCTCCATCCTTTGTCTCTCGACAATTCTTTTCTTAGATCGATGTCGGTGTGAGTGTAGCGTCTTTCACAATTGTCTTGGGTGGTTCAACCAGTTCAATCTTCATTCTTCCAAACTCTTCAACGAGTTTTTCCTCATGTACAAGGAGACATCCTAACTTGGTATGGCTCTTACGACTCAAGGCGTCAGCTACTACGTTCGCTTTGCCCGGGTGATAGTTAATACCACAGTCGTAATCTTTCACTAATTCAAGCCATCTTCTTTGTCTCATATTCAGATCTCTTTGTTCGAAGAAATACTTCAAACTTTTATGATCCGTGAAGATCTCACATCTCACACCATAGAGATGGTGTCTCCAAATTTTCAGTGCATGAACTACAGCTGCTAATTCTAAATCGTGGGTTGGGTAGTTCAGCTCGTGGGGTCTGAGTTGTCGGGATGCATAAGCTATCACTTTTCCTTCTTGCATCAAGACGCAACCCAGTCCAGTCTTAGATGCGTCGGTATAGACCACATACCCCTTATCCGCTCGGGATTGCTAGAACCGTGCACCGTCAATTTTTCTTCGAGTATTTGAAAACTCGCCTCGCACTCATCGGTCAATTGAACTTGATTCCTTTCCGAGTAGTCGGGTTATTGGCCTTGCAATTTTGGAGAATCCTTCGATGAATCTCCTATAGTAACAAGCTAATCCTAGGAAACTTCTAATCTCGTACTGAGTCTTTGGTGATTTCCATTCTTGCACGGCCTCTACTTTGGCTGGATCTACTTTTATTGTTGGATTTGTATACTGAAAGCAGTTTGGTTGAGCTTGTATACAATGTTTCCTGTTACCACTATTACAATCTCCTATCTGAATTGAATACTTGATTGCATATATCGTGTCCCCTTATCTCATATATAAGTTAGATCATACAAAGGTGTAGAAGATCACGTAAGTCCGTATGATTGGTCAAGCTTAATGAGATATAAAAGTTTCACGGTGAGACAACTTAAGGACGAGTTGTCGGTTTAGGCTGCAGATATAGATAAGAAGTGACTTGACTTAGTTGCTTGTCTATGCTGGTACGTCTCTGACGTATTGAAGGATCACGGTGAGATGTGTTCTTCTATCTCGACCGTCGTGAAGAACCAAGATCTCGTGACTTACGATGATCTAAACCTCAATAAGGTATTAGGTGAGTATGAGTTCTTGACCATCACTTTGACTTGTTATGAGTGAGGGTTATATGTTCTAACCCAAGATTCTCGCATCTTGGGTGGTGGCGATCTTGTATGTCACGCTAGTTATCTCAGACGAGTCACCGTATCCGTTTAGGATGATGACGCCCCTTAAGGAGCTCAAAGGTTTATTGTACTAAACCCCGCAGTTGAGTTAGCTCAAGTACAATAATAAGGTTGAGTGGTACTACTTAAGGAAATGAAGTTATTAATCGCTTTAAGCGATGATTGCTATAAATGATTAATGGACATTCGATATCTTAAATACGGGATTCTTAATGTCTAAGTGCAAGCCCGACTCAACTTCGGTAATAAAGGGTAAGTCAAGATTTATTCTCTAGTGGCATGAATAAATGTTTATAAATTAATTTATGTTCGGTGAACATAAGATAATTAATTTATTTGAGACCCATCTTTATTCCTTGCATTTGATCCTGAAATTTGGCCCATCCAGAGCCCGTAGCAAGAGGAAAATTGGCGCCCTTATTGCTCCTATGGCAAGATTTTATTCTCTTTATCCCACAAGGATATTATTATATTTATCGATATGCATAGATCCTTTCCATATAAGATTATGGTAATAATCCCGAGAGTATGGAAATAATCCCGAGAGTATGGAAATAATCCTAAGATTATGGTATTTTCCATATAGGATTATGGTAATTTCCATATAAGATTATGGTAATTTCCATATGGGATTAAGGTAGTGCATTATAAATATAAGGTATGAGATAAAGTCTAGGTTAATGCTCACATAATACACACATTATTTTCGGACATCTCATAGTATTTTGAGAGAGAATTTCGTGGTTTTTTGGTGAGAGAGCATTGGGTGATTTTCCAAGCATTCTCCATAGATCGCCCTCACCGACGCGTTGGAGATTGGGCAACCGGATACGACCCGTAAGGTCAAAGCACGAGTCCGATCCGCTCGACCTTTTCATCTTGTTCCATCGACCTCTTGGATCCAAAGGTAAACACGTGAAAACCCCTACGTGTTGCGATTAATTATATAGACGCATGCTAGGTTTATAATCAATGTATGGTGAATTAAATATCCAAGATGGATCCTCGGGGCGAGGGTTAACATATGTTTTCCTTCAATTGGTATCGAGCACGGGATCGAGAATCTTGGCTCTGTTGGATTAATTCACGTTTGATTATTACGTGCGCTTTATTAATCGTGGATCCGCTGCTCATCGTGGCTCGCTTATTATTTTGTTGGTTTTGTTTTACACCACGAGAAAATCCGTGGTTAGATTAGATTTTATTACGTAAATCTTATCCGTAAAGAAGAACGAAGACGAAAGAACGAAGAACGAAAAGACGGAAAACAGTCTCGGCGGCCCCTCGACGGTTTCATGAGCGAGCCTCGCGGTCGCGAGGGCGATCGCGAGGGCACGGGCGACGGGCGCGGCGTCACAAGACGAGATCCTGGCGCCACGCGAGCTAGCGAGTGGTCGCGAGATTCGCCGCAAGCAAAGCGAGCGAGCGAGCTAGCGCGACGGGCGCGCGCGTTCGCGACGAAACCCGCGCCATGCGAGCGGACTCACGGTCGCGAAGTTTCGTCCGGGCGGCGACATCTCGGTAGATGTTCGGCGCCGGGCGTGGCGCGCGCGCGTGCTCGACGGGTCACGGTCGATTAGCGATCGCGAGGTAGCCCGCGAGGAACACGCTGGCAAAGCGGCGACGCAGGGTCGCGCGCGGTGGGCTTTGCGCTAGCGGCAAGGCAGACAATGGGCCGACCCGCCCGAACCGCTTTTTCCAGCCCAACCCGTAGTTTTCGGTCCGTGCCGTGCACGCGAGGCCCATTTGTTGAATCCGTCCGTGCGGGTGCACGCGAGGCCCGTCAAGTTTAATTGCACTTTGTAAATCTATGTAATAGATTAGATTTAAATGTGCGTGTTTCACGATTGGGCCGCGCGATGAGCGTTTTATTTTATTTTTATCGCTCATATGCATGTCATGGATGTTTAAATTATGCAGTAGCATGCTATGTATGTTTATATTACGTTGACAAACCTTAAGTGTTTTACGAATTGGACGCGCATAGTAAGCATGCTAGGTTTATCGCGTTTATCAAGCATATTTTAGAATTCTGCGAGCATGTTTTACATGTTGAGTTCTATAGAAAAGCATGCTAGATTACGTGATCTGCATGGACAAACCTTTTGAATAAAAAGACTAAGCAAGCAACCCGACTTATTAATTTTTCAAATTAAAATGTCAAGACCTCCACTTTTGATCTCTAAACAAAGTGAGACGCCGTGAGTAAACGCCCACACGCGTGGCTTGCTTGCACCTGCTTATCATAAGTTTGTTAGATGAGATTTCTAAATAAAACATTTTAAATCTATTGAGAAGTGGGAGTTTCATGTAAACGCCCACACGCGTGGCTTGCATGTGCGATTTTCATAAGTTCTCTAGAGATAGATATAAAATGAGATAACAAAAGAATTTGAATTGAAGCGGTATGGTCCGAGTGAGTATGCCAATTCTAAGAATTCATTTTCACGTTAAAATTGTGGTCAATGCTTAGACATCACCTCAATACAACTTCCCGCCAAGTCCCTTCTTGCGATAGTGATGTGGTCTAGTAAGGTCCAATCGTTAATTTCATTTGTCATAAGGATAAGTTGATATGGATTGAAATTAAACGACTAAAAGGTATATTTTAGTCCAGTCGGGGGTTCATGTAAACGCCCACACGCGTGGCTTGCATGTGGAATTCCTTGGGCGATTGGAGGTTTCATTAATATTGTTTTATCAAAAGGTTACAATATTATTGTTACGAATTATTTGCGATCGATGCTTATGTGTTTACATTATCGCTTCGAGATATGTCTCTTACGCCGATTATCAATATGCTCGCACAAAATCCGTTATCCGATCCAAATTTTATCGAGTGGAAATGAAACATGGAATATGTTCTTATCATTGAAGAACACATGTTTGTTCTCACTACTCCTAAACCCGATGCCCATCGACGATCGACTAATCGACAACGAGAGTCAAGCGGACTTTGGAATAAGTCAAACAATATGGCTAAATGCTATATGATGACTACGATGTCCAAAGGCTTGCACCGCAACATCATCGATGGTAGACGCGATCGATATTTGGTCAAGTCTCGAGAGTAAGTTTGGGCGATCGGATCGGACGATCCGCCCACACAATGAGAGAAATCTTGGCCTGTAAGATGGAAGAAGGAAGTTCGTCCATGAACATGTCTCCCACATGACTCATCTCATGGATAGTCTTGATCGGTTGGGAGGAGGTATTGACGGTGGCCAAGGTCGATATCATCCTCAATACACCGCCCAAGTCTTTTGAGAACTACAGAATGCGATCATGAGCAAGACCGAGTTTACACTTAGTCGGTTGCTTAATGATCTCGTGGTGCGGAAGGAGTTATGGAAAAGGAGCACATGCTCTTGCTAGCACATCTAAGGGCCCAAAATTTTCGTTGCAAAATGGAAATAGAAAAAGGGTACCAAAGGTGGTAGAGGCGAGGAAATAGTGGGAGTAATGGGAGCAAGAACATGGCTGCCACGGAGGCAGAAGAAGCCAAAGGAGAAGGGCAAGTGCTTCAAGTGCGGCAAGATCGGGCATTGGAAGGCCAAGTGCCCTATGCTCAAGTTACGCCGCTTGCTTTAGTAACGGAAACATGTTTAGCGACTTGTTCTACCCATTCTTGGGTAGTAGATATCTGGAATCGATCATGTTTGTTACACCTTGCGGGGTTCTCGCGGACAAGGGAGCTATTTGATGGCGAGATAACGATCTCCATGGGCAACGCGTGAAAGTCGAGGCCGTTGCAGTTGGAGATGTTACTTTATGTTTTGAGAAAACAGTTTTAGTTTTAAAAGACGTTTTATATGTGCCGGATTTTAGGAACCTTGTTTCGCTTTCAAATTATTTACTCATGGATATTCGTTATTTTTGATAGTGGTGTTTCTATCATAAGAAATGACGGTTATCTCGTGTTGGCACGTTATATAATTCGCTTTATACTATTTCGCCAAACATAATACCTATAACTATGTTGCATCTTCATCAAACCCTAAAAGAGAAAGTTTTCTTCAAGAAGATGACACTACTTTTCTTTGGCATCTTAGATTAGGTCACATCAATCTAAATAGGATCCAAAGACCGGCTAAGAATGGGCGTTGGGTAATCTCACGGTTACTCCGCTCCCACCTGCGAATCCTCAGATAGAAGGTAAGATGTCGACCGGACCTTCAAAGCGAAGGGTTATAGAGCCAAAGAAATGTTGGAGTTAGTCCATTTCGACTGTGTGGACCGATGTCCACACAAGCTCATGGAGGGTACAGTATTTTGTCACTTTCGACGACGATTAAGGTACGGATACGTATACCGCTTCACCGCAAGTCCGAATGCTTTGAGAAATTCAAAGAGTTTAAGGCGGAAGTGGAGAGCGAAGCTAGGTAAGAGTATCAAGTCATCAAGGGTCGATCGCGGTGGCGAATACCTCGAGAACGAGTTTTGGACTATCTAGTGAAGTGTGGGATTACATCCCAACAAGACTTCACCGGCACACCACAACAAAATGGTGTGTCGAGCTAAGAAATAGGACTCTTTTGGAAATGGTTAGATCTATGATGAGTTATGCTACATTGCCTATTTCGATTCGGGGCATGCCTTAGAAACAATGGCATACTTGCTAAATCTAGTACCATCCAAGTCACCGAAAAGACCCTTCGAGTTGTGGTTTGGGCGAAGCCCGGTTTAAGCCACATAAGGATATGGGCGATCAAAGACACGTCTTTGAACAAGAAGGCGACAAGTTGGAGGCTAGATCCGACGCAAGGTCGTTTATGGCTATCCTAGAGGAACGAAGGTGGTTTATTCTATAGTCCTAAGGATCGGAAGGTCATTATTAGCACTAATGCTCGATTCTTAGAAGAGGACTACATGAAAATCATAAATCCAAAGTTGAAATCATTCTTCAAGAGTTAGAAGATGATCGATTCCGCCATCGATTAGGCGAAGGTGCGAGATGTTGAGTCTAATGGGAGGATCGACACGGATACTTCAAGAAATTGAAGTGGGTCGAGTTCCACCGAGATACCGACCGCATAAGTGGTCCCTACACGACAAGTTGTGCAAGTTAGAGAACCACAAGTATCTACACCCACCGTTGCCATTTTCCCTGTAGAACCTCGTCAGAGTGGGAGGGTTGTTCGTCAACCCGAGCGATTTATGTTCGTGGGTGAATCTTTGGATTTAGTCCCAGCAGATTTAACATGCAATAATCGACCCATGGACATACAAGGAGGCGATACAAGATATTGATGCAAGATCATGGCACACCGCTATGGACTTAGAAATGGAGTCCATAACGACTATGGATGTATATGAAAGACACCTCTACCGGATGGCAAGGAAGCCATAGGTAGTAAGTGGATATACAAGAGGAAGAGAGATTCCGATGGAGAGGTTTCGCTTTCAAAGCCGTGCTTGTGGCGAAAGGGTACACTCAGTTGAGGGCATCGATTTCGATGAGACCTTTTCACTGTAGCAATGCTCAAGTCCATCGTAATTCTTCTAGCCATAGCAGCCCACTTGAACCTAGAGGTTTGGCAAAGGATGTTAAACCGCTTTTCTAAACGGTTACCTTGAGGAAGGTAGAGACATCTATATGCAAACAACTTTGAAGGTTATGTGGTAAAGGGTGAAGAGCATCTAGTATGGAAGCTAAGAAGTCCATTTATGGACTTAAGCGAGCCTCCCGATCATGGAACTTGCGCTTTGACGAGGTAGTAAAGTCCTATGGATTTACCAGTTGCCTAGCGAGAGTTGTGTGTATCGGTTAGATGTCAACGGTGATGTGGTATTTCTTGCACTTTATGTAGATGACATCCTTCTAGTTGGCAACAACGTGAAGTCGTTATCGACGAAAGAGTTGGCTATCCGATCGGTTTCAAATGAAAGACTTAGGAGATGCAGCGTACATTCTTGGGATCAAGGTTTACCGAGATCGCAAGAAGAAAATGTTGAGCTTATCTCAGCGCCTTACATTGATACCGTGATTACTCGCTTTAGTATGCAGACCGCCAAGAAAGGATTGCTACCTTTCGGACATGGCATTCCTTTATTCAAGACGCGATCACCTATGACCGCAAAGGAGATAGAGGAAAGGAGACAAGTTCCTTACGCTCCGCCGTAGGAAGTCTCATGTACGTAATGTTTGTGCACGAGGCCCGATATACGCTATGCGGTAGGCATAGTAGCTAGATATCGCCTAACCTCGACAAGCTCATTGGACTGCAGAAGCATATACTCAAGCACCGAAAAGGACTCGAGATTATAGGCTAGTTTACCATGCGAGATAGTCTAATGCCTTTGGGTTATCTGCACTGGATTTCCAAGTCGACCGTGATGAGAAAAAGTCAACCTCGGGCTATGTGTTTACCTTGGGAGGTGGAGCCGATCTGGCGGAGTGCAAAGCGGCGATGCATTGCGGACTCTACCATGGAAGCCGAATATGTAGCCGCTGGAGGCTTCTAAGGAGGTCAGATGGTTCAAGAACTACCTCATGGATCTAGATGTGGTACTGGTTTGCCCAAGAGTATCATAGTTTCTCGTGATAACTCGAGTGCGATGGCAAACTCGAAGGAACCACGGACCCACAAGGCGACCAAACACATAGAGAGAAAGTACCATGTCATACGAGAAATCATTAGACGAGGTGACGTGTTGATTGAAAAGATTGATATGACGGAAAATCTAGCGGATCCATTCACGAAGAGCTCGCGCAAAAAGTCTACGATGGACACGTTAGAGGACTTGGATTATGCTTGATGGCACCCACTTAGAAAGGAAACTTTTGTATAAGTGGGAGAAGCAAAGTGATGGTTGTTTGTAATAGCTAGTAGAAAGACACATTGTATACTAAAAGTTTGCTTTAGTATAAATGGGAGATTGTTGGATTTGTATCTTGAAAGCGTTTGGTTGAGCTTGTATACAATGTTTCGTTACCAATATTACAATCTCCTATCGAATTGAATACTTGATTGCATATATCGTGTCCCTTATCTCATATATAAGTTAGATCATACGGTGTGTAGAAGATCACGAAGTCCGTATGATTGGTCAAGCTTAATGAGATATAAAAGTTTCACACCGAGACAACTTAAGGACGAGTTGTCGGTTTAGCCGCAGATATATAAGAAGTGACTTGACTTAGTTGCTTGTCTATGCCGGATACGTCTCGACGTATTGAAGATCACAGTGAGATGTGTTCTTCTATCGACCGTCGTGAAGAACCAAGATCTCGGTGACTTACGATGATCTAAACCTCGATAAGGTATTAGGTTAGTATGAGTTGTCGACCATCACTTTGACTTGTTATGAGTGAGGGTTATATGTTCTAACCCAAGATTCTCCGCATCTTGGGTGGTGGCGATCTTGTATGTCACCCTAGTTATCTCAGACGAGTCACCGTATCCGTTTAGGATGATGACGCCCCTTAAAGAGCTCAAAGGTTTATTGTACTAAACCCCGCAGTTGAGTTAGCTCAAGTACAATAATAAGGTTGAGTGGTACTACTTAAGAAATGAAGTTATTAATCGTTTAAGCGATCGATTGCTATAAATGATTAATGGACGTTCGATATCTTAAATATGGGGATTCGTAATGTCTAAGTGCAAGCCCGACTCAACCCGGTAATAAAGGGTAAGTCAAGATTTATTCTCTAGTGGCATGAATAAATGTTTATAAATTAATTTATGTTCAATTTGAACATAAGATAATTAATTTATTTGAGGCCCATCTTTATTCCTTGCATTTGATCCACTGGTGGCCCATCCAGGGCCCGTGTAAAAGAGGAAAATCGACACCCTTATTGGTCCTATGGCAAGATTTTATTCTCTTTATCCCACAAGGATATTATTATATTTATGGTATATGCATAGATCCTTTCCATATAAGATTATGGTAATAATCACGAGAGTATGGAAATAATCACGAGAGTATGGAAATAATCCTAAGATTATGGTATTTTTCCATATAGATTATGGTAATTTCCATATAGGATTATGGTAATTTCCATATAGGATTATGGTAATTTCCATATGGGATTAAGGTAGTGCATTATAAATATAATGTATGAGATAAAGTCAGTTAATGCTCACATAATACACACATTATTTTCGGACATCTCATAGTATTTTGAGAGAGAATTTTCGTGGGTTTTGGTGAGAGAGCATTGGGTGATTTTCGAAGCATTCTCCATAGATCGCCCTCACTCGACGTTGGAGATTGGGCAACAGGGATATAGTCCGGAAGGTCAAAGCACGAGTCCGATCCGCTCGACCTTTTCATCTCGCTCCATCGACCTCTTCGATCCAAAGGTAAACACGTGAAAACCCCTACGTGTTGCGATTAATTATATAGACGCATGCTAGGTTTATAATCAATGTATGGTGAATTAAATATCCAAGATGGATCCTCGGGGCGAGGGTTAACATATGTTTTCCCTTCATTTATACCTTCAGCAGACACGATGTGTCCAAGGAACATAACTTCCTTCAGCCAAAACTCACATTTGCTAAACTTAGCAAAGAGTCTTTCGCCTCTCGTGGTTTGCAAAACCGTTCAGATGTTCCCTATGATCATCTTCATTCTTTGAGTAAATAAGGATATCATCTATGAAGACCAAAAAAAATTTATCCAGAAATGGATGAAATACTCTGTTCATGAGGTCCATGAATACGGCTGGTGCATTAGTCAATCCGAATGGCATAACTATGAACTAATGGTGGCCATATCTGGTTCGGAATGCAGTCTTAGGTACATCCTCAGACCGTATTTTCAGCTGATGGTATCCTGACTTAAGATCAATTTTAGAGAATATACCCGCTCCTCGCAATTGATCAAACAGGTCATCAATTCTGGGTAAAGGGTATTTGCTCTTTAGTGTCATCTTATTTAGCTCTCTATAATCGATGCACATCCTCAAAGAACCATCCTTCTTCTTAACAAACAAAACAGGCGCTCCCCAAGGTGAAACACTCGGCCTAATGAATCCTAGATCCAAAAGCTCTTGGATTTGGATTTTCACTCTTCTAGTTCCTTTGGGGCCATCCTATAGGCGCGCCGACACCGGGCTGATCCGGCTCCAAGTAGATGGTAAACTCTAGTTGTCATCGGGAGGTAGTCTGGTAGATTTTCGGAAATCGTCCAGAAAATTCTTGGACAACTTCAATGTCTTCTACCCGCTCGGGTTTATCTTCTTCGTTCAAATAAACAAGGAATGCATGGCATCCCTTCTCGTTCATCATCCTCCCAGCTTGTAGTCTCGATACTATCGAAATCCTTCTCCCGTTCGATCCCGTGGAAATGCGTAGCTTCTTGTGAAAATGGAGCGAAATTTTCCTTTCCTTACAGAGAATCTTGGGATGATTCTTAGCTAACCAGTCCATTCCTAGGATTATGTCTACATCATCCATGGGTATTATGTTTAGATCGTTAGCCAGAACCTTAAGTGATCCTAATGTCAACTCTAGGTTCGAAAGGTATGTGTACGATCATAATCCCTCCTATAGGCGATGAGATTCTCATATCCTGGCTTGACTTTTCAGACCTAAGGCCCAGCATTTCTACGCATGATTTTGCAATAAAAGAATGCGAAGCACCCGTATCGAACAATACTATAACAGGTAGGTTGAGGAGAACTCCCATACCTGCCAAGTTTCCTTGGTTCTGTTCGTTCTGCCTCCTATGCAGGGCGTAGGCTCTAGCCTGAGCCGGCTGAGGCTGACGGGGCGCTGGTCCTGGTTGATTCGGCGGCTGCTGCCTGGCCTGTTGTTGCCGCTGCTGGCGTTGGCGCGGTGGTTGACGCCTCTGCTGTTGCGGTGGTTGCCTTGCCGCTGCTTGGGATTTATTGTTGCCGTTCGCCGCCATTATTCTTGCCGTTGGAGTTGTTGTTGAGGTGGGGTTGTTGCCTTTGGAGTTCTTTGGGTTGAAATGAAACCTGCGGATGGGGTTGAAGTCAGATAGCCTTAATGGCTGAGCATTGCCCGGTTGGTTCGGCCTTACATCCGAACGTGACACTGGGCAATTGTTGGCGTAATGCCCGTTTGCCCCGCACTTGTAACAGCTTACCACGTTTGCCGTGCACACACCCTTGTGTGTTCTATGGCATCGAGGGCATTGAGGTGTCTCAACTGTTCCTGTGGTCCCCTTGCCGGTGGAGCATAAGCTGCTCTCTTCCAGCTTTGTCCTTGTGGCGCCGCGTTTCCTTGCCACGGGCGCTTGTGACTCGCGTCCCCATAGCTCCCGCGGTTGTTATTCCCGCGGTTGGGTTCCCATTTCCCTTTTCCTCTATCCAGCGCATTGTGTGTCTGAGACGACACCGACTTATTCTCGGTCATGGCCGCCTCAATGTCTAAAGCTCGTGCAAGAGCTTCAGTGTAGGATAGGTCTCCATGGCTAGCAAGAGACATGCGTATCTCCATTCTTAGCCCTGACCTGAACTTTTCCGACATTTTCAAGTCGGTGTCCACCAGTTCTGGTGCATATCTCGACATCTCGCAGAAAGTGCGATCATAGTCGGTCTGATCATCCTTTCTTGTTTTAGCGGGAAAATTCTCGCCCTTTTCCTCTTATAGCTCTTAGGAATGTACTTTTCATACAGCTCCCTCTTGAAATCCTCCCACGAGAATTCCTCGAGCTGTTCAGCTGAAAAAGTCTTCTTTCTGGCCTCCCACCAGAAGTCAGCTGGTCCGATCAGCTGGAAGGTAACACACGACAGCCTTTCCTGTGCCGTGCATCTTAAAAAGGTAAAAATCCGTTCAATGGCCCTAACCCATTGTTCGGCTTCTTCCGGGTTACCTTTCCCGTTAAAGACAGGAGGGTTCTGTCTTAGAAACATTTCTTCGATCCTGCGATCGGGTTGAGGTGGAGGTGGTGGTTGGGGAATATCTTCTGGCTCTTGCTCGGGGATCCTACCCCTTCCTCTTGGCCTTCCCCGACCTCGACCTCTGGGTTCTTGCTCCGGATTTCTTCTCGGAGGCATGCTGCTATAGAAAACAAGTAATCATTAGGCACTTATTCTTTTCACAACCCAACATATACCAACACTATTATGGCCTTATTGTAAAACGATTCTAAACAGAATATCACTCTTAACAAACATAACTTGCATAAAAGCCCTATCGTGGTCATGTATATATATATATATCCAAAATTCACTGCCATAGGCAGGATGTTCAATACCAACGATTGTACAAAAAGAAAAAGAAAACATAAGTCCCGGCCCACACGGCCTTCCAAAAGTTAAGGTTCTAAGTCCCTCACTAAAAATTTAAACATAGGAAAAGGAAAACAACAGAAGCTTAAACACAAAAAAAAATCTCTTTAAGCTTCATCAGGGTCTACATCATGCGCCCTCCCACCGTCCATCCTCCTCGGGATCTTCCTCCTCCTGAGTCATCCTCGCCGTCGAAATGTCCATGCGGGCAGTCCCTCGATGGACCGGCCCATCGCTTTCCACCATCGGTATGTCTCGCAGGGGGTTAAAAGCGTTCGTCGCGATTCACCCGATGCTCGTAGTTGTGGCGGATCGGGTTGTAGCCTCTGCGACATCTGTTACCCTCATCCGCCGTCCGGCGAAGTGCTCGACGGTGGTACGTTTGGGACCATAGGTGGTGGAGGTATTCTTGGTGGACGACGGGTGTCCGGCTGTGGGGTGGGAATACCGGCTCTCAAAGGCTCAGGCGTGCCGCCTCTCTAAGCGGGCGGGCCTTCCCTCGTCAAAAGGAAAGGAGGCACGATCGGGTCAATCTGCCTCGGAACCTCGTGTATAGCCACTCTGGCGACTCATCCCGCCGGTATACTCTCGGGGAGGAGGTAGGGTCCTCTCGGTGCTGCCTCAGAATCTTTGTACACGTAAGTCGGGTGACTCACGAACTGGGCAAATCTCCCACCAAGTCGTAGCTGCCCATCGCCCGGTAGATGTAATCTCCCGATATCTCTCGGGCATACCCATCCCATGTGCAGGGGAGTATCGCTAGAAGGCGCTGGATGCCGTCATAATCAGTCACACCGTGGCTCGAGGCGTCTCTCCAAAGACGGAGGTAATATGCCAAAAACTCACCCAAGTCTTCCCCAGCGCACATCCAGCTGGAGTGATAAATACTCACCTCCTCCTCTAGGGTGGGGTGTGGTCCAATCCTCCTCCTCGCGAGATATCTCATCCCCTCCATCTGTCACGAACAAAACTAACATAAGTCAACTATCGTCATCTCAAAAGCAGGCAAGGATAACTTAAACGTAACGTGAAGCAACTAGATAAGGTCAAGCAAGTCTATAAGGTAGGCAACATCATACTGCACAGTACATACCACAACTTACCTTCTTAGTCTTACCCAAACGTATACATAAGCCAAAAACATCTTAATACAAGCTACGAGATCCTTATCCTATACCAAACACTCGAACTAGAGTTCAACGGACTCTATCGTATTCTGGAGGCATAATTAGGGATTTTGTTCTTCATAAAAAATGAAGATCAGTGCGTTAGGAGTACGCAGGTGAAAACCATGCGTAAATCGGAGTCCTAACGAGAGAGATCTAGCTAAAACAAATTTACTGCGCAGTGCAGGAAATTTGATCGATCGTGCTAAAATGTAAATCGAGACGTATGTCGACGTAATACGTCTACCATCTTTGGGTTTTTAAGTTGAGGCTGAACATTCTGAAGCCGTAAGTGACGTCCATGTCATGATTTGTGTCGATGCTCACTCATGTCGAAGTAGTGATGAAGTGTCGACGTCGTTCATCTTTAAGGTTGAGGTCGCCCTTGTTCATCCTTCTCGCTCGTCTTTCATCGTTCGAGCTCGAGGCCATCATTACTTTCATTCTTCCTATCGTTCTTTGTTCTCGCAAGGAAAAAGGGGTTCGTACTTCTATGTTCTTTCATGATATATGAACATGCTCCTTAGAGTCTAAGTTCGTCTTATGATAACATATCGTTCACCATAAACAAAATTTTGGAAGTTGGAATAAGGACTCAATTGAAAATTTTGGAAATACGATTTCACATAACCATCATAATCAACTTATATGCATATCAAATATGGATTCATTCATCCCATGTTGATCATTCAACTAGTACCACCATGTACTTTCATATCAATACTCGAGTATTTGCATTAGTTCAACCAAAGGTATTTTGGAAAAAAATTTCTTGCTCAACTTTCATTTTCATCATAAAAATTTTCATCATAACCAAATCTTTCAAAAGTCCTTCCAATTGTTCAATCATGTAAAAATTTCCATTTCATGGTTTTGAGAAAGGAATGCAGTTACCTTCTTCCCGGTTGAGCTCGATGTGATGGAGTGTTGAGGGGAGTCAGTGGGTTACTAGAAGTCCAGTGACTCGACCTAGACTTAGAATAAAAAGGATTTTGGGTTTACAAAGAGCAACAGTGCTCTGATACCACTCTGTCACGCCCCCACTCCGGATAACCCGGTCTAGAGGGTGACTAATACTAGGAATAGTATTATAGGAAAAATTGACCAAGATAAGTGGTCACATTGGTTATAAACAAGCATGCATAATATGGCATAAGATATTATCCCAATAATTCAAAAGGTTTAGGCCATCAGACCCAAAGATTAAACCGTGATCTGATGAACCTCAATAGTACGACAGTAGACATAATGTTTAAGAGTTTAGAGTTTAGCAGCGGAAAGTGTGTGAATACATATGTGACGATATGTATTCAAGGCAAAAACCAAATCCTAAATAAGCGATCGAGGACTTTGGACTCCTCAACCTGACCTCCATCATCACCATCGAGCTCAACCTCGCACATTTAAAACAAACATGCGGGGCTAAGTACAAGAAATTGCACTCGGTGGACTCATGCCGAAAACATTTGATGATATTTGAATTTACGCCAATATCGAGTAAGTCACGAGTGGTTTTAGTTAAAATGCCTCAGGCTTACCAAATCATTTTTAAGTAAACATAGCTCGCCGAGCATTTTCTTGGTGTGTATGGTCCATATCTCATAGTCACAATACATAATAATAATAAATAATAAGCGCCGAGAGGAGGCCTCCCATCTACGACGCCGTGACCGGCCGTAATCCCGCATAAAGACACGGTCACTCTCTGCAAGCATATGTTAACACAGCGTATAGTTCCAACCTTCACGCCAATCCTAGCCAGGCATTTATCATCCGGCACAGGACCCGACATTAAAAAGGTTGGGTGCTACCACAACAAATGATATAATAGTTCCAACCATCTCCACAGCCCTACCCGGGCATAACAGATAGGATCCATACACAAAACGAAATATTTTTGGCAGGTAATGCAGTAAAACATTTGATAACAGTTGTAACATAAGTACTGTAAACAAACTCATTTGGTATGACAGTAAAGTCACATTTTTGAAGATAAGAAGCCCACATTAGTGAGGTAAGAAAAGGAGCCCACCTGGACTATGGTTCGTTGTAAAAAGTCCTAGGTTCGATCGTTCGTCACAATCCAGTCGCCGCGTTTGCGTCCACACCTTTACGAAAAAGCGAGGTTTTAGTACGTCGCTCAAGTCTTTCGTGACTTTCAAAAGATAACTTCGATATTTTACATCGATGTGAGTTGAATTCCTCAAATGAATTCGATATGCTTTCAAATACGTTATTTAATTGAATTGTTCTCGTTCCTCGAGATACGTTCAACTATTTCGGTTTAACATCTCCGGCTTAAATATTTTAACGTATGAGCACGTTTCTCGATATAAGGATTTCATTTGTGAAATCCTTTCTTGCTAATGAGGTATTGTACTCAATTAGCACATCTTACGCGCATTGGCGTATTTATCGAACGTATAATCGTACGTTTGACTTTAAAAGTCAACGAAGTCAACACGGTCAACAAAGTCAACGATTTTGACTTTCAAATAGTAATTTCTTACTATTTCGTTTTATAAATCGAATTTGATCGATTTGAAAACGTAAAGTCCTAACTCTCGATTTATCACGTAAATCAAGGACTTATAAATAATTTCGCATTTATTAAACCCTTTTAATAATTAGAAAAGCGTGTTTTCGATTTTAAAACGTTAACAACCTAACGTTTGTCTTAAACATAGTAAACTATGTTTATAAAATTTTCAAAATTTCAAAATATGTCCAGAATATAAATAGACATATATTTTAATAATAAACTGAATTAAAAAGGATTTTAAAACCCTTTTTAATTATCGAAATTTTCGATAATTGGCTTAAAAATACTAAATGATTTTTGAAAAATTTTCTAAATTAATATAGTGTATTATTATACACTATGGTCCAGAATATAATTTATAAGATCCATATGATATTGTTTGTCATTTATTAGTATATTTACATATATAATTTGGTAATTCCATATAATATGGAATAATTATTCAAAATTCCCAAAATTGATATACACATAGTATAATATCCCAATATCAATATATATCATTAATATAACCTATAGTTCAACTTAAGCATTCATTCCACAATATATAACAATATTCACGGTAATTTGATTTAATTACCCAATAATTATCAAACAATTTCTAAAAATTCTAATTAAATCACAACTTGATTAAACATTATATTATAACATTGTAACGTCACAATATCAACCAAACCAATTGAAATCATCACCATATGGAGCATACATGCTCTCGGCTTTTTGATTTAATTTTGGTATTTTGTTTTCAAAATTCTCAACAATTATATACTATGTTTATACATTATAGTATAGTAATATAACATCATAACAATCATCAAAACCAATTAAATCATCACCTTATTGAGCACATAGCTCACGGTTTTTTTGATAATATTTGTATTTGATTTTCCAAAAATTCTAATAATTATGTACTATGTTCATATACTATAGTATAACAATAATACATCATAACATTAATCAAAACCAATTAAATCATCACCTTAAGAGCATCAAGCTCACGGCTTCTTTGATTTAAATATGGTTTTTGATTTCCAAAAATTCTAGTAAAATCATATATTACATAAATAATATACTAAAGTATTAATATACTATTGTATGATCAAAATAAAATTATACATCAACACATACAACCTCAAGTTCTCGGCATTTTCAAATAATTTTGCATATGTTTCCCAAAATTTTAAATAAATCATATAACATATAAACAATACATTCAAGCATTAATATGTCATCACAAGCTTAAAATAAAAATTATACACCAAGGTATTAAGCCATATATGTCTCGGCCCTCTCAAGAAAATAACTAGGGTGTTCCAAAAATTTTAAATGACATACCATGGGTTTAAAACACATCCTAGATCAATAATCCATCACCAAAACACTTGGAAAGCAATCGGTCATCATGAAGAATTTTTATACATTTCGAAAATAATTTTAAACATTGTTCTATGGTTCGAAAATTGTATATACATGCTAGATCCATTCAAAAATTAAATAAACAACAACATATGATTATCTAAGCATATATTCTCATATATTTGAAAATAAAATCATCAAGAACCATTATTCATCCATAGCTCATACATAAGAACAATAAAATCACATATATATACATATACCATTCGAACACACATATATATATATATGTCACGATTATTTGCTTGAACAAATGAAAAGAAATCGGTACTATGGTCCATAAATACCTTAGAATGGTATTGGTTCACAAGAATATTGTAGGTATCAAGGTTTGGGAGGAGAAATGGAGAAGAAATGGAGAAGGAAGGTTTCGAAAATGGGGGGGGAGAGCTCGGCTGTTGCAGGTTTTTGGAGAGGATGGAGAGTGATGTGAGTGTTTGAAATGGGTGAGGGAAGAGTGTATAATGGGAAGTGGAGTGTTGAAGGGGAAGAGTCCCCCTATTAACCCATCTCTCTCTCTCTCGGTCACACTCACACACACTTCACCAATAGAAATGGTTGCAGCATTTTAGGAGTGCTTAGTGATGATTAAGCTAGGCTAGAAAGGTGTTCATGCATTGGGTGGAAAAAAGGTGCACATCATGCCTTGTTTAATCCATGATGGCCGACGGTTTTAGCTCCAAATAGGTAGGTTTTAATTTATTTCACTCCTTAATACATTATATATATATCATACATAATCATAGATGTATAATACAAGTCATTAAAATAATTAAATCAAGCATATAGTATTTATTCGAAATTACCGATTAAAATTAGGAAAATAGGAGTAAAAATACAAATTACACCCATTATTGATACTCATGCCCAATTCGATCAAAATATACTCATATATATCATAATATATGATTTAGATATTAAATATTAGCATAGGATAAAATTATAGCATTAATTCATGCATATGAAACCCTAATTTCAAGAATTAGGTTTCGAAAATTATAAAAATATGCTACCGAGTTTTAATGATCCAAAAACTGTTTTCATAGCTTAATAATACTCATATATATCATAACATATAGTTTAGATACCATATGATAATTTAATAGTATCATTTCATGTGAAAAACCAAAGTTTATAAACTTAGGGTTTTCGAAAAATTCAATACCAAAATATCGAATTTTAATAACTGAAAATTTGATTTTTAATAATTAATAATACTGAAATTATATAAAATAATAATAGGAAATTAATTATTATAATTTCCTGAGCATTAAACTCATTTTACAAAACGTCTCTAGACGTTGACGTTCAAAACGTCTCAAAACGTTCAAAATCGACTCATCTCAAAATGGTCGTAGTAAGCTCGTACTTACTTTATAAATATATTCCTTTTAGTAAAGGAATTAAGATGGAAATTAATTCCAAGCTTTACAGCTCAGAGATTTCCATAAAAGCTGACGTTCGATACGCGTTCGACGTTAAAATAATACTGTCGTATCATTTCATAAATTTCATTTCCGTCATTCACAATACTTAGTGAATTATAAAAAGAATTCGTTATAACGATATCGTATCGAAGTCATAATATTCGATGTCGTCGAAATTATATACGGCAAAACCCTAATTACGGGTTTAGAATACGTAATCGTACGTTCGTTTCTTTGGAATATTACATCGGCCACCTTATGAATAACATACATCCCACTTGTTTATTTTATAATTCACTTCATTAAGGATCATATTATATCATGTAAGAATTAAATACATGTCATTTTCAAAGAATAACTATCACTATCATAAAATAAGAAAATCATTCCCTTTTTCCTCCTTCTTGGTTTCGGCACTTTCATTAGATAAAATAGAGATGATTTATCTATTTTGATGACACATATCCTAATAATGTATGTCTTAGGAAAAATATCACATTGAAAAGTCAATCTTTTACACTTGAATTTTTTTTCTCCCTTTCACACTTGTTCACACACAAATTTTCGGCACTTTTGGAACATTCACACCTCCCAATTGTTTAATTCATAATACACCTTATCTTAACCTTAAAAATATCTTGACACAATAATAATTACACATCATTATCAAAGGAATGGAATTTTCTTCATTTCACACTTAAACTTTGTAATTTTCGATCACTATGTATAAAATATGCTACATATTTTATTTTCTTCCAATTAATGGCTATGTGACATAATATAAGTCTTAGATGATAAATTAAATCATAGAAAAAATAATTAAGATTAAATCTATGTCACAAATTCAAATTATCAAACTTTAATTCGAAAATATACACAAATTATCCAAACTTTATTCCTTAATTCTCTAGCATTATTTTAATGAAGGATTATATAAAAAAAATGCTCTTATTTCATAAAAATAATCATAGGACTTAAATATCATAATTCTCTAATCGTTATACTTATTTTTGAATCGCCTCAAAACGTTGACATTCAAATCGTCGTAAAACTTTGATAATCGAATCGTCTCTAAAACGTCCATAATAAAGTCGTAATCACTTTATTCATTCTTCGTTAATATAGAATTTAATTCTAAGCTTCGTTGCTTAGAAAATAACGTAAGACTAACTATCGAAATTTAATCGACGTTAGAATAATACTTTCAAATGAATAATATAAACTATATTCCTTAATTCACTAATCATTAGTGAATATGATATGAAAATCCTCGTAGCATGGATAGTCAAAATCGAGCTTCGATAAATTACTATTTCAATTATCGAAACTAAACCCTAATTTACGATTTTTATTATCGTAACTTAGCTTTAAAACTTCGGGATATTACATTTCTGCTCTTCAAGTAGATAAATTGATGAAAGGTGAAGGGAACCATGCTTATCTTGTACATTTGAGTGATGAAGGCAAGATAGAAAGGAAAATAGAAGATGTACCGATTGTGCGAGAATATCAAGATGTTTTCCCAGAAAAACTACCAGGATTACCGCCAGAGCGACAGTTGGACTTTGCTATTGATCTTGAACCTGGTTCAGCACCAATTTCAAAAGCACCATATCGGATTGCTCCTAAGGAATTACAAGAGTTGAAAATTCAATTGCAAGAACTTTTGGACTTAGGATTCATTCGGCCGAGTGCGTCGCCTTGGGGAGCGCCTGTTCTTTTTGTTAAAAAGAAAGACGGTACCTTACGAATGTGTATTGATTAGCAGGAGCTGAATAAATTGACTTTAAAGAACAAGTATCCACTTCCTCAGATAGATGATTTGTTTGATCAATTAAGGGAAGCGAGTGTATTTTCAAAAATTGATTTAAGATCGGGTTACCATCAAGTGAAGATTAAATCAGAAGATATACCCAAGACTGCTTTTCGGACTAGATATGGACATTACGAGTTCGTAGTGATGCCATTTGGATTAACCAATGCTCCTGCTGTGTTTATGGATCTTATGAATCGTGTCTTCCATGAATATCTCGATAAATTCTTATTGGTATTTATCGATGATATTCTAATATATTCAAAGAGTGAAAAGGAGCATGAAATGCATCTAAGAACCGTTCTGGAGAAACTGAGGACCGAGAAACTATATGCTAAATTCAGTAAATGTGAATTCTGGTTGAAAGAGGTGAATTTCCTTGGACATATTGTCTCGACAGAAGGAATTAAAGTTGATCCTATGAAAGTACAAGTTGTTCAGGAATGGAAATCGCCTACAACTCCGAACGAGATTCAAAGTTTTCTAGGCTTAGCAAGTTATTATAGAAGATTCATAGAAGGATTTTCTAAAATAGCTAAGCCCATGATGCAGTTGTTAAAGAAAGGAGTGAAATTTCAATGGACTCAGGAATGTGAGGAAAGTTTTCAAGAACTCAAGGACAAATTGACCACTACTCCTGTCTTAATAGTACCTGATCCAGAGAAAGGATTTACCATTTATACTGATGCGTCGAGAAATGGGATCGGATGTGTTCTTATGCAAGAGGGAATGTGATCGCCTATGCCTCGCGACAATTAAAACCCCATGAACTTAATTATCTCACTCATGACTTGGAGTTAGCCGCAGTGGTTCACACATTGAATATATGGAGACATTATTTATATGGATCAAAGTGTGAAATCTTCACTAATCACAAAAGCCTGAAATACTTCTTCGAGCAAAGAGATTTTAAATATGCGACAAAGAAGATGGCTTGAGTTAGTCAAGGACTATGATTGCGAAATTAAATACCATCCGGGAAAAGCGAACGTCGTAGCTGATGCTTTGAGCAGGAAAAGTCAAGAAAGGTTAGGATTCTTACTAACCGAAAAGGAAGAGTTGCTAAGAGAATTTGAAAGAATGAGATTAGAAGTGGTAGTACCACCTGAAACTACTCAAGAAATTGTAGCAGCTTTAGTGGTGACACCAGATTTAAAAGCTCGGATAATTGAGGCGCAACGACAAGACGTACAATTTGAAAAATTGCGACAAAGGATTAGAGTTGGGGACCATCAAGGATATCATGAAGCTGGAGATAATGCGATTATGCTAGGTAATCGTATTTTCGTACCCAATAATGAAAAGTTGAAAAATGAAATTTTGAATGAAGCCCACAATGTTCCGTACACCGCACACCTGGGGAGTACGAAAATGTATCAGGATCTCAAGCAAAAATTTGTATGGACGGGAATGAAACAAGAAATAGCAGCATATGTTGAACGATGCTTAGCTTGTCAACAAGTTAAAGCCTTGCATCAAAGGCCTTATGGAAAGCTACAACCTTTAGAAATTCCTGAGTGGAAGTGGGACCACGTAGCTATGGATTTTGTAATGGGATTACCTAGATCAAAGCAGGGAAACACGGTGATTTGGGTGATAGTTGATCGGCTAACATAAAGTGCTCATTTCATTCTTATTCCTGTGACATATGGAGCCGAGAAACTAGCACAAATTTATATTCATGATTGTTCGACTACATGGAGTGCCAATCTCGATTACTTCGGACAGAGATTCTAAGTTTACATCCCGATTTTGGACGAGCTTCCAAAAAGAATTGGGTACTCAATTGAACTTCAGCACAGCATTCCATCCACAAACTGACGGCCAAACTGAGAGAACAATACAAACGCTTGAGGACATGATTCGAACCGTGGTGTTAGACAAAGGAGACCAATGGGAACAAGTTCTACCGTTGATCGAATTCGCCTATAACAACAGTTATCAGGCAACAATAAACATGACTCCCTACGAAGCATTATATGGTAAGAAATGTAGGTCGCCTCTTTATTGGGATGAGGTTGGAGAAAGAAAGGTCTTTGGTGCCGAAGCAGTAGAAGAAATAATTCAGATAGTGCGGCAAATCAAGAAAAGAATGCAAGAAGCTCAAGATAGACAAAAATCCTACGTGGACAATCGTCCAAAGGAGTTAAATTTTGAAGTATGAGACAAAGTCTTTCTGAAAGTTTTCCCTACCAAAGGAGTTCATCGTTATGGAATAAAAGGGAAACTTAAGCCGCGATTTATCGGACCTTATGAAATATTGGAAAGAGTCGGGCCAGTAGCATACAGATTAGCGTTGCCATCCAATTTCGCTAATATTCATAATGTGTTCCACGTCTCCCAATCAAGGAAGTATGTGTATGATCCTAAACACATTCTTCACTATGAGGAAATAGTCCCCGAGCCTGATCTGAGCTATGAAGAGAAACCAGAACGTATTCTAGATCGAAAGGAGCAAAAGCTAAGGAATAAGGTTATTCCTTTAGTCAAAGTTCAATGGAGACATCATGGTCTAGAAGATGTGACTTGGGAACTAGAAGACCAAATAAAGGAGAAATATCCGGAGTTATTTTACCAGGTACCAAATTTTGGGGACGAAATTTATTTTAAGGGGGATGGAATGTAGTAACCCGAAAATCTCTTAGTTTTAATTAGAGCCTAATTATGCATAATTAGGGGCTTAAAAGCAATTTATTATTAAAAACTTATAAAGAAATGAATAATAGATTATTAAGCGATAGAAATTCGATTAAGTTTTAATCGAATGAATAGAAATTAGAAGAAGCAGAGATTATTTAGAAATGAGTTTTATTATGATGAAATTTGAGATATGTGATTATTATTGTGTGTTTGAATGAAAATTTTCATTAAATAGAAAATGTGCTAAATAAACGCATTAATTATTTTATGTGAAATTTATTTATAAAATGAAATGAAATATTGTTTAAGTTATTAAATGGCTTGAATGAATTTAATTTATTAATATCTAGTGATAAAGAACATGTTTTCTACGATTTTCGAATTTTATAGATAAATAGAATAATTATTTGATTATTTGTATATGAAAGTATTAAAGTTATATTTATATGAATGTAATTCCAATAATTGAGATAATTTTTTTGGATCTTTATATTAATGAAAAAATTTAGTTTTTACTATTAAAGAATATTAATTTCTCATGTTAGTAATTTTAGAAAAATATGTTTATAAATTTTGAAAATTTAAGAAATAAAAGAAGATGAAAATAAATTAATAAAGCCATATGTATATGTGTGCCTTCTAGAAATTTATTCATAAAAAAAAATCATCTCCCACCTCAAAACTCCCTCCCATTGTCGGCACACACACACTAACACACAGACAAAAATTTTCTTCAACTTTTAATCCATATTTCAAGTGAGGAATTAATAGAAAATCACTCCAAGTAAGGTAATTACCTTGTTTAATCCAAGTTTTTGTAGTTTAAATGGATGAACATGATATTCTTTTATCCTAGGGTTTTCGAAAATTATAGGATGTAGATTAATGTTGATTTATTTAAATTTTGTTATATTTATTCATTTAATTATGCTTAAATAACATAAGCTATAATTTTAATTCTTTAAATTCATGAAGTTTGGAAATTAAAGTAGCTTCATGAATCATAATTTGTGTATGTGAATTATGTTTTATGATTTCATTAAATTGAGTTTAGATAAATGTTATTAAGTAGAAATAAACATGATTTGATAAAAGAAATTCGATTGAATTGAAAGTATACATAATTCCTAAATTTTTGAAAATATAGGGTTGGATGAACTTGGAGTTGTTGATTTTATTTGATATATTTGATATGATTTATGAGAACTAGAGTATAAATAATGCTTAGATTGCATTTATAAGATTTTATGGACTTGAAATATTAAATGTATGCATGACCCTAATTTTCGAAAACCAGGGGCTTGGTTGAACTTTGATTTCTTGATTTTATTTGATGTAATTGATATGATTTTTGAGATTTAGGATATAAATAATGCTTAAGTTGAATTTATAAGATTTTATGGATATGAAATGTGAAAATTAGAAAATTAAAGTTTAGTGCTAAATTGTGGATTTATATGATGAACTTGATTAAAGTTTGAATTGATAATGGATTGATGATTATTGATAATAAATGAGTATGAATGTGAGTTATTTGATACTAAATGGATTGTTGATTGTGAAATTCATGAAATTACCTAATAGGTATGGTTGAAGGGCATATATTGATCATGGAATAAATGGACTTGTTTGAACATGTTTTAAGTTCCTAAGTATATATTTTGGCATATGGTGTTGATTTGGTTGAGGTTGGGATGAATTTTGTTGATTTTGGATTGAAATGGTGATTCATTTTATAAACGTTACTCTGTCGAAATTTTGTTAGAATCAGCATATTAATAAAGTGTTTTGAGAATCTAATTAGTAAATTTATGATAAGTGTATAGGTGAGATTTGTTCACTTATTTGCCTTAAGTCAAGGTTTGAAAATGTTATATATATTAATGAAAGTTATGGTATATTATGTAATATGTTCAAGCGAACAATAATGTTGCTAAATTCGATAATTATTTCAATTACAAGGATCAAGCAAAGATAAGGTCGTTCTAAAGGATGAGAAGGAGGAAATTCTCGAGTGACAACGTGCCAGGTAGGTTTTCTTATCTTAATATGTGTTGGATATCGAATATTTCATTTATATATTGCACATTATTATGTGATTAAAATCATGAGAATTGTTGAAAATAATATCATGTTATACGTTGAGTATAAGATCGTGTATCTAGTTGAATATAAGATTTTGTTGTTGTTGAACATAAATTCATGTTGTTTGTTGAGCGTAAGATTTAGTTATTGAGAATAAGTTTGTATTACCTATCTACGGAAGAATTTTGTTAATGATCTGGAAGTTATAATTTCATAGACCGCAATGACCGGGAAGTTTATAAAATACCGGCAATGACCGAGAAGTTTAAGATTATATAGACCGGTCAATGTATTGAGAAGGAGACCTACTTCTCATTACCAAAGAACGTAGATAGGGCAGGACTGTGATTGGTAACCTTCGGGTCCAACACAGGAAGATAATATTAGTATAGCACAATATTATATTAACTTGCATTGTTACAACGATATAAAATCTATTGTCACTGAAAAGCTATCCAGGTATTATTTATTATTTCAACTCTTACGTTGAGAAAGTTTGGTATGTTGTTCAAGTTTAATATTGTTGAAAATCTATTGAGTACTTGTCGGTACTCACGCTCTACATTTTTCTTTATGCAGGTTGAGCTCGGAGATGACGATGGAAGAGGATGTTGAGCTATGGTTCTTTTGTTGTAAATTTTGTTATGCCTTGAATGTCATGTCTTCATACATGACATTCATCCATCCTTCCGTTATCAAACTCATATGATCTTGATGTTGACTTTTGATAACCTTTTGTGTTTGTTGATGATGCATATGAAATCTTTAAACATTAACTTTTATCTTATGTTAGTTGTCAATTAATTAGCTAAATTCATTTGATTTTGGAGACATTTCAAATTAGAACTACTATGTTATTATTCCAATTTAGTCATAACCTGATTACTTAGTTAATTAATTAATTAAATAGTCAGGTCGCGACATGTTTGTTCCATTATCTCATACAAAAGTTAGATCATACAGTTTGTAGAAGATCACAGAAGTCTGTATGTTGGTTAAGCTTATTGAGATATAAAGAGGATCACAGCTGAGATAACTTGAAGACGAGTTATCGGTATAGGCTGCAGTATAGATAAAAAGTTACTTGACTTGGTTGTTTGTCTATGCTGGTACATCTTGACGTATTGATGGATCACAGTGAGATGAGTTCTTCTATCTGATCGTCGTGAAGAACCTGGATCTCGGTGACTTTACGTTGATCTAAACCTCGATAAGGGTTTAGGTGAGTATGAGTTACTGACCATCACTTTGACTTGTTATGGGTGAGGGTTACATGAGATAACCCAAGATTCTCCGCATCTTGGGTGGTGACAGTGCTTGTATGTCATGCTTGTTACCTGTATCGAGTCACCGTATCCGTTTAGGATGATGACGTCCCCTTAAGGAGCTCAAAAGGTTTATTATACAAAACCCTGCAGGTTGAGTTAGCTCAAGTACAATAATAAGGTTGAGTGGTACTACTTAAGGAATTAAAGAGATTAATTATTTTAAGCAGTCAGAATGCTATAAATAATTAATGGACGTGTGATATCTTAAATACGAGGATTCGTAAATCTAAGTGCAAACCTGACTCAAGTTCGATAATAAATGGGCAAATCAACATTTATTCTCTATTGAAATGAATAAATGTTTATGAATTAATTTATGTTCTGATCTGAAGATAAGATAATTAATTCATTTTAAGCCCATCTTTATTCCTTGCATTTGATCCCTGGGCTGGCCCATCAAGGCTTATAGCTATTGAGAATTTTGCCCACTACCTATGGAGAGTCCACTGGGACTTTGTTCTGATGTATGTATTATATTAATACATCTCCAATATCTTGATAGATATTATCTGATATTATTAGATATCAAGAGATATTATCTGATATCATTAGATATCAAGAGATATTATTAGATATCAAGTATAATTATTCTAGATATGATTTATCTGAGAAGATATAATTGTATTTATTAGAGATATATGGATCTTTTCTAAATAGGATTCTAGGAATGCATTATAAATACAAAATGAGAGAAAATCAGAAGTAATCCTTATTCTTTTGTTGAGATTTTCGTAAATCTCATAGTCCAAAGAAGGAGGTGAATTTTTACAGTATTCTTCATAGATTGTTCTAACTCAGTATTGGAGAATAGACATCGGGATACAGTCCAGAAGATCAAAACTGGAGTCCACCATTGATCTTATATCTGAGAAATTCGCAGATAAACACGAGTAAACACCTACGTGTTACAATTAATTATATAGATGCATTTTAGGTATATAATCAATGTATGGTGAATTAAACATCCAAGATAAATCATCGGGAAGAGGGTAAAATAAGATTTTCCTAGATAGAGATCCTTCGACAAGATCACAACAATATACGCTAAAGCCCTAAGACTAAACTTGGCAAAAACGTCTCACGAAAATACCCAGTTGAAAGTAATCCATTTGTTTCAAGTCACAAATGCATTCCTAACTGAGGTAGTTGGGGTATACCGTGTATACACCTAAACCTATAATTCTTTCTACAAAACGAGAAAAGGCAAAAAAAAAACAATTGAAATAATTGATTTTTTAATTGAAACAACTTTGAAAGTACAACTCTAGATAGGAGCCTCAAAAAAAATATTCAAATTCATCAAGGAGACACCACTCCATCAGAGTCCTCCTGTTTTGGATTCCCCAATTCGTCACCCTGTTGATACATCCGCTCTCACCTCAAGACCTGACCCACTTCCGCCTGACCCTTCACCTCAGGAGCTGATGCATCCGCTCTCACCTCAAGAGTTGGTTCGAGACGTGGATTAGGAGACATATTGGCCCTAAAGCATAGTTGAAGCAGCTCTACTACCTCCTCATCTGAGTTATGAGAAGAAGCAAACACCTGAAGATCAGTAGGAAAAGAGGACAAGACCGAAAAGAAAGATTTGTCCAATGCACAGTAAGGGGGTGTTAGGCTAAGCTTATTTTAGAGAGCTTATAAGCTCCAAGAGCTTATAAGATATTTCAAGAGCTTATAAGATGTAATGTCCCAAGTGCTTATAAGTTGTTAAAGTGTTTGGATACTTGATCTTATAAGATAGAGAAAGAATCATGAGTTAGAGAGATAAAATTGATGAGATGTGAAGTTGATAGTGTATGTGTAGGAAATAACGAACTATAATAAGGTTATTTTAGTAAATTTATGGTTACTTATAAGTTTATGAAAAAATAAGTTAGGATTGACCAACTTATTTTTAGGGAGCTATAAGCTTATGTTCGTTGGAGCTTATTTTCACAAATTATGTTTCGCTTAGAGCTTATTTTGCCAAACGCTTTGCAACAACTTATAAGCTCTTAAATAGCTTATAAGTTGTTTTGAAGAGCTTATAAGCTTAGCCAAACACCCTCTAAGTTCGGAGAGCTAAAGGGCTCTTTTCACAAACACCCTGACAGTCTTTTGCATGGCTCCAACCACCAAGGAAAATCCCTAGGCAGGGAGAGGTCTGTCTAAAATTCAAGGTTAGAAGTCATTTAGATAGCCGAGAACGCGATCGCGCCCGACGCGCGGAGCCGCCACCGCGACGAGCCGCCACCAGCCGCCTCGCCATTCAAGGCAGCCGCCTCCACTCGCCATGCCGACCGAGAGTCGAGCGAAACAGAAGGGAAGAAAGGCGAGTCGAACTCCCCTGAGGGACGATAGGCGCCGCTATCGATCCCCACCCTCCGTAAAGAGATGGCAACGACCTTCCGGTTCGACAGTACGAGAATCATCTCCCTTTCTAGGGAGATTCTAGACACGCCCGCCCTTGATACTGGCACCCAACATTGCGGCTCACGACGGCCTCTGAGACCCTCCGACTTCCTTTTCGCCACACCACCAACATGGCGATCAAGGAATGGAAGATTTTCACATGTGCAAAATCTTCCCGAGGTGCGATCTCCAACGCACGGCGCTGTTCACCTCGCCCGCCGTAACAAAGATACACCGCTTCCGGGACCTCACGGATCGCCTGCGGCGCTTATCGTAAGACGCCGCCCAGCAGACCTTCCTCCGACCTACTCACAATCCACCAAGGGCGGACGAGACGATGTCGAACTTCGCCTCGAGGTTCATCAAAGAGTCGCTCAAAATCGACGACGCAACGATCTCTACATCATCAACGCTGTTCAAAAACGGATCCGACCCGGCGCTGAACAAAGAAATCACCAGGAGAAACCAAAGACGGCGAGTAAGCTTTGAACCTGGTGGACAACTTCACAAGGGAGACGAGTCGGATCGAAGAAGCGGGAGATCCGGACGAGCGTAAGTCCGAGAGAAAAAGCCGGACGATCAAGTCGAGGCGCAGACTGCAGGCGCGTCTCGACAGATCAAGAGAGGCCACGGAGTCTGTGCTCGACTGCCAAACCTCGAGGCGTAGCGCCCCTACTCAAATCAAGGGCGGAAATATTCGAGCTCCACGCCGAGCTCTTCCTCAAACCCGCCCCTATGAAAGGGGATCCAAGAAGAGGTCTGCAGGCAGTATTGCGACTATCACCAAGCGGTATGGTCATGATACCGAGGATCGCAGTAAACATGGGCTCACTGATCGACGAGCTCGTTAAAGGCGAGCCCTCAAAAATACCCTGACGAGCTGGTCCAAGAACGAAAGCGTAAGGAATGGCGGCGGCAACAATCGCGGGCCGACCCCAAAGAAATGACCCAACCCAAGACGACGAGGACGAAGGTCCCAACGCTATGGAGTAGGTCTACGTTGTTACCGGATCGCCTCGACGACGAGGTCGCCCTCGAAGAACGATGCCCGAGGCCGCCTCAAGAGTCAAGAACAAGCGACTCGGATGGTGAGAACATAACGTTCTCAAGGGAGGACCCGTGCCCAAGATCATGCCGCATCAGACGCCATCACCATACAGCTGCGGTGGGCAACAAAACGCCCACCGGTCTATATCGACATTGGGGCCTCCGTCAAGATCATCTTCCAGAGCTGTCTGATAAGCTTGAGGTCGGAGGCATTCTGTGCTTCCCGCGCCTCCCGCCTACGGAGCTTCACTCAAGAAGCAGCCCGGCCAGGGGTCATTACCTTCCTGGCCACCGTAGGCGGCTCCCTGTGTCGGTCACTGTGGCCATCCGTTCTTCCTAGTCCGACCTCTCCGCACAACATTATCCCTGAGAGATTGGTCAGACGCCACCAGGCCGTCTGCTCGGTCTACCACCACCATCAAGATTCCCACCCCTGGGAGTGCAAAGATCCGAGGGACCAAACGGTCGCAAAAGAATGCCTACGGCTCAACTCAAGATGCGGCCTCGCCTGCATAGCAATTACCGAGCCCCTGAGGCCGACACCCCGGACGACCGACCGAGGACCTCCATTATACGATGACGATCCTCGAGGTCATCCAGTCGGCACCTGTGGCCCGACGGATGTCCGCGGCACGCCATACGACTTCGAAAGAATATAGGGACGTGTTTGCTTGGTCCCCGCCGATATGACCGGGGTGTCGCCCGAGGTCATAACTCACCGCCTCAACATCGACCCGCCACCAAGCCATCCCGTAAGAAGAGGATATTCACGGCGAGCGCAGCTGTGTCATTAGGGACGAGGTTACTCAACTTCAAGGCCAAGATCTTGTTCGAGGTCAAATACCCGACCTGATGGCTAATCCATCGTGGTCCGAAGTTCATGAGGGTGGCGATGTAAGGCCGATTATACCGACCTCAACAAGACCGCCTAAAGGATTGCTACCCTCCCCGATATAGACAAGAAGGTGGAGGCTTTGGTGGGCCACTAGATGTTCAAATTCTACCGATCTATACAAGGGTACCACCAAACTCGATGAGCCCAGAGGACGCACCAAAGACCGCATTCATCACCGACTTGGCGTCTTTGCACATCGAAAGATGCCCTTCGGCCTCAAGAACGCTCGGGCTACTTACCGTAGGATGGTGGATGCAACATTCAAAGACCACATCGGGAGATCGTCGAGGTTCACGCCGACGACATAGTAGTCAAAGTCGAAACGGAGAGTCAGCTACCGACCACCCCCAGCACCATCCTCCAACTCCTCGTGTCGGCCAACCTCAAACTTAACCCCAAAATGCACGCTCATGGTAAAACGGGAAATTCTTCGGGTGTTGGGTTTCAAGAAGGCTTGAAGGCGAACCCCACCAAGGTAAAGACGGTGCTCGAAATGCAAGTGCCAAAACCATTCGCGAGGTCCACAAACTTCACGGGTGCCTGGCCGCCTCAAGAGGTTCCTCTCCGGCCCGAGAAGCAGCCCCTTCTTTAAAATCTTGAGGAGGGCCTCTGACTTGGCAAGTGGCGGAAGAGCACCACTGCCTTCACACACCTGAAGAAGTACTCGCCGACCTGCCCACCTCGACCGCCCAAAAGAGGCGAACTCCTCTCCTTGTACTGGCAGCCTCTGACGAGGCAATCGGGGCATCTTGGCGCGGGACGAGGTCAACGGCAGCTTCCTATCTACTTCATCACCGAGCACTCAAAGGACCGGAGACAAGGTACGCCGGCCTGAAAAGGTGGCACCGCACACGGTGAATGCTAGCGACGGCTCGACCCTACTTTCGTGCTCACTCCATCTGTGCACCGACCGACCTACCCCGAGGCAAGTCTTGTCAAAACCCGAGTCATCCGGACGAATAGCCAAGTGGGCTCGAGCTTGGCGAGCACGATATCTCGCACTCCCCGCATCGCCATAAAGGCAAGCTCACGATTTCCGGTAGAAGCTAAGTTTATCGAGCTCGGTCCGACCGCTAAGATTAGCTCCTCCAACGCCCACCTGGTCATCCCAGCCCCCGCACGGAGGAACCGGACCTCATCCACCGGATGGTTGCCGGCATGTACGTGGATCGGAGCCTCGTGCAAAACGGGCAATGGAGCGGGCATTCTCTCCTCGCCCAGATATGCGAAGTCACCCACGCACCCGGCTTACCTTCCCACCACCAACAACGAGGTGGAGTATGAGGCCCTAATCTCCTGACTCGCCCGCCATGAGTGGGGGTGGATGAGATCCAATCTTCTGCGACTCCCTGTGTCGTCGTGAACTGTGTGTTAGGCAACACGAGGCTAAGGAGGACCGAATGAGACAATACCGAGAAGGCAAAGGAGATGTTGACCTCGCTCGTGTACTTCAAAGATCCACCGAATCCCGAGGGAAAATAAATGGCTGACGCCCCGAAGCTAGCCGCGTCATCAACAAGTCCACCGTGGAGGAGATCCGCTCCGTAAGCATAGCGAGTCCCACGTCGGTATCATCACCGAGATAGAGCCGAATCGATTTCTCCCCAAGGCCTACCGAACACGGCGCAGATCGCTTCGGATCGGCTCAAGCCAAAAAGACGATGGCAAAATCCCGTATATCTCATGCACGAGGGCGCTTCACCGAAGTCTTACCTTCAACCCTCCCGAGATGCCCTCGCCGGAAGAAGCCGACTATGTGCTCAACGAATTCACCGGTGGTCTTGTGGGAGCCACATCGGGTCGCGAGCACTTTCAAAGAAGACGCCGAGGTCGGGATACCATCGCCCACCGACAAGATTCGCCGAGCTCACAAGAAGTGCCCAAAGTGCCGATCCACTCCACGTCAAAAGTCGCTTCGCATCGATTTGAGCAACCGCAGAGTCCGTGGCCTTCATGCGGTGGGGATCGACATCGCTGGCCCATTCGACCGAGCACCGTGTCGCCTTCGATATTTAGTCGTGGCCATAGACTACTTCACAAATGGGTCGAGGCCGAGCCACTTTCGAGCCTCACGAGCGTAAGGATTCAAACCTTTGTGTGGAGAAATATAGTCCGCCGCTTCGCATACCGCACATCCTAGTCTCGGACAACGCACCCAATTCGTCGACAAAACTTTAAGGAGCAGCGAAGAGCTTCACATCGATCAACGCTTCACTTCGGTCGCACACCGCAAGCAAATGGTCGACCGAGGTGACGAATCGCACGATCGCATAAGGATTGAAGAAGAGGTCGGATCGAGCTAAAGGCGATCGGGCTGAAAATCTCCTCAAGTCCTCTCGTCCCACAGACCACACCTGGACGGCGCACTTGGAGACCCCTTTACCGGCTCACGGTACCGAGGTCATCATACCACCGAGATCGGCGCGCCAAGCCCTCGTGACTCTCCACTCGACCTGTGCCGAACGAGGAAGACTGCGGCCAACCTTGACGCCTCGAGGAGAGCAAGCTCTCGCTTCATAAACCAAGCCAAGCACAAGAGCCAGTCACGCCACTACAACAAAAGAGTAAAGGCCTCCACATCCGAGTAGCGACCTCGCCTTACGAATAATGAAGCAAGCCGAGCCGAGCGCCTTAACAAGCTTGATCCGATACGGGAAGCGACCCTACCGCATTCACGAGGACCTCGGCAAAGGGCTACAAGTCGCCCACCGTCCGGACACTTATTCCCTAACTCGCACATAACTCATCTAAGGAGGTATTTACATAGCTTTGATTTTAGATCGCGACATGGTAGCCTCCTATTGTTTTCGACCGATGTGCGATGTCATAACTTGTTTAATAAAACGCCTGCTTTTCTAATGAGTATTTCACTTCGTTATCGCCTTACATCTATGTGAACATCCATTCGGATATACCACATCTAAACCTTCACAAGGACGCCTTAAGAAGATGAAAATCCCACTAAGTAGGGTAAGCATCTGACACCCATTAAGTTCGACGCTCACATGCAAAGCATACAGATTACCCATTGTTGGACGCTCACATGCAAAGCATACAGATTACCCATTAAGTTGGACGCCTACATGCAAAGCATACCGACACCCATTAAGTTGATCGCCTACATGCAAGCGACATCCGGACCGATCTCGCCACCTCATACCCCTTTATTTGGGAAGATATGCACCAGACAAAGTCTAAAATGCATTAACGACTACAAACAAAGTACCAAGCCATATACAAGACAACCGGCTTCGTGAGCTCGTTTATACCCCTTTATTTGGGAAAATACACACCTTTGTATACAAGATAAATACATTTATGACCAAAACGAAGTCCTAAGCTATGTTTGTACCTCTCTGGGGAAAATGTACACTTGAACGAGTCTAAATACATTTATATCTACATACAAAGTCCTACACTATACGAGGCCTCATTCCGGCCTCAAGCCCGCCTTGCCAGACTTGTCAAGCTGCACCACCTTTCTACAAAATCCCCAGCCGACTTGTATGCGGGACGAACTCAGGCCTTCAACCCACCGATAAGGCCGGAATCACCACGGCCTTCTCCCGAGGTGCTCGCCATGGCTCCTGAGGCAGCCCGGACGGAAGCATCGACCTGTGGTCACCTTCACCCGCCCGGGACACTTGAAGCGGCGCAGCGCCAAGACGGGCATTCCGGCCGTGGGGATTCACCCGAGGTCACACCGACCGTGCACCAGGTCGGGAGTTCTACCGACCCCACCACCGCCTTCTTCGCCGACCGAGGTCCCGGTCGCCCCGCCTCCCGAGGATCGCTCGGATGATCCGCCCGCCGACCCATCAACCTCAAAGACTCGGCATGATCGGAGTAGCCGCCCGCCCCGGTGGGTTCTTCTATGATCGGGTCGGCGGAGCCCGCTGCCTCGCCGCCTCGCCTGGGCATGCGGCGTTCGGACGATGTCGCACATCTCCATCAACTTCACCACGGAGTTCACGCAGCTTTGAACTTCTTCGTTGGGCCCTCCTCGCCCCTCAAGACCATGCCCTCCGCCAAAGAAGCTCGGACTCGGTCGTCGGCCAGATATGGTAGTCCCGCCAGCTCAAGGACGGCCTCTCAGACTGCATGCTCCCGGACAACCGAGCGAGCTCTCCGCTCGGCCGCCAAGTTGTTCCTCGTGACCGCATCAAACGCCCTCGATAGCGTGCCGGCAGATATGTCCGCCTCGACTCGCCCGCAACTTTCAACTTCGCCTCGCTCGCCGGGGAGGCGGGCCACTTCCGGTCACTTTTCGTCCAACTTCCTCTTCAGATCAGCAGACGAAGCCGAGCTGACCTCCATAGTGGCCAAAACTTGGGTCAGCTCGGCACACCGGCTTCTCCAGGACAGACCTCTTCTTCCTTCTCAGCCAAGGAACCTCGGACCTCTTTTAACTTTGTCAACAAGTCATGGTCAAGTCCGACCCATTCAGGTGTGGAGTACTGAAAATAAACAAGACAACACAAATCTTCAAAATATCAATTTATTACTCAACAAAAGGAGAATTATTATAAAGGCTGTGGTCCTATCGACCCGGCAGCTCACGCTATTACATCGAGTCCATCGACCTCAGCTATGGCCGGTCTCGACGACCTCCTGATGCTCCTGCGGCTGCCCACCTCCGGCCGGGACCTCCGACCCCGCCTCCTCTCCGCCTCCGCCTCCTCCTCCTTGGCAATGACTCAAGAAGGAGCTCAAGCTCGCGATCATCGTCCACCTTACACCGGGCGACGGCCTCAGTGATCGAAGAGGGTAGAGCTGATGCGAGCCTCCAAGACTGGAAGGAAGCCAGCCCGCCGATCACCCGGCGTAAGATTTGTCCACTTCTCTTGGGTCGACTTCGTCCACCCATGCTTCACCTTATCAAATCGTGCATGGTGGCCGCCAGACTTCCTGTGTGATCCGACACCACCTTCGGCCAAAGACGGCGGCAAGATCGGCAATGAAAGCCGAGAAGCTCTCCGACTCGATGAGCCGGCCGGCAAAGGCCCTCAACAGTGGTCCCCGGTCGGCCACCGCACTCCTCTCGTCGGCGAAGTTCTTCTTCGCCTGCCAGCTCCTCCTTCAGCCTCCTCCACCTCCAAGGCGGCCTCCAGGCCCAAGGCTCTTCTTCGTGGCGGGCAAGAGCAGCCCTCCCGGCCTCGAAGCCTGGCGGCCTCGGCCTCCGCCCGCCAGCGGACGCAGCGGCCTCGGCCGCCGCCAGCGGAAGCAAGCTCACTGTTCAGCACGGGCCGAGCTCGAGCCGCAAACCTGGCGGCGACCTTCAGCCTCCAAAGAAGGCCGTAGGTTCCCCATCATCGGGCTCCCACCCGAAAAAGGAGATGCACAAGTCAATGACCGATCGTGAGGCAAACAAGCCTAAACATGAAGAAGCTACGACTCTGTGGAGGATGCGACCGAGCTTGGGGGCGGTACCAGATTGGCGGCCCCGAGGTCATGACTCGAGGCCGGGCCGACCCCGGCCCAGCCCACTCATCACCGGCCCATGTCGTCAACCTTCTTCGGCCCCTACTAGCCCAGCCGCCTCTGCTTTTTTCTTCACGGCCTCGCCCGGCGATGGCGAGCCCGCCTCATCCTCACCATGCACAAGAAAAAGACACATTAGAACAGCAAAATAAAACGAATAAGCACTAAGAAAAGGGGATGCCTCACCCCGTCTGTACTCGTCCCGACGCTCGAATTCGAAACACTCACCCGGCTTCTTCGGATCGTCCCTGTAACTTACGGATAAGATCTCACCAAGGCTGCTCAACAACTCCTCCATACGGCCCAAGTGGCTTGATTTTCGGGTCCGCCAACAGCGCCGACACCCCACTCATACCTCCGCCCCCACCTCGCAGAAAGAAATACTTGCTCGCCAATGGGACACCTTGGAGGGATCGGCTACTGAATTCAGACGGGGTGACAGATAGTACACCCTCCCATCGCCTTCACGCTAAAAGCGCATCAATACCTCGAAGGACAACTCGCGGCAATGCCATAACAAGAGAGCCCAAACCCCACCAACGACCTAATGGAATTCGGGGTCAATCGACAAACGGGATCGGAAATACTCTTGAAGGCTAAGGTAGATGGGGACGGAGGGTACCTAAGGCGGCCCTCAAACCTGCCTACATGACAAGAATAAACCCTCCGGAGGGCTATCGCCCTATCGTCCGGACGCGGGCACACCACCACGCCCCTAATCCCACTCTCCTCACAACCTCAAAAGTTCCTCCAACGCCAAACCCGACCTCGCCGAGCCCACCTTCAAACCATCCCATACACGTGACACCGGCGGAATACTGTAGCTTAGCCCCACTGCACCTACCTGCACCATTGTAGCACATATAGTCTCTAACGGCAACTCACGCCCGTAACCCGACGCGAAAGGGAACTCTCGGAGCGAGAAGAAGATGAAGAAAGCATACTTACTTTTTAGGCGAGAATACGGCTACTTCAAATAAAATCGGATCAACTCGTAAAATCAACTCGTAAATTTATCTCGTAATTTTAAATGTCAAGAAGAAGAAATCGAATAGCTTGATCTTTTGCGCCTATTTATAAGACTAGGCGCCGCAAATTGCCGTTTAAATTCAACACGTGCCTACACGTGATTGACGATGTACACGCCGCACGTGCTCGAGTGCCCAACTACCGCTCGCGCGTATGACGACGCCAGATAGACGGGCCGCCCCGACCTAGCAATCATCATACGGACCCCGGCGCCCCGCAGATGGCGCCGCTCGTGTCGCCCGCCCTTCCCGCAAATACCAAAGAAATCGACGCCGGACCCTGCTGCCTCACATCGTGGCTCCGCCTCACGGAAAGCCTACATCCAGATCGGACCTCGATAACCAGGCAGCAGATTTGGTACGGCCATGCACCGCGAAAATCCCCAAAAATACGATCTCGTGTCGGACACCGCACCACCACGGAAGAGTACTACTTCTGCATCGCACTCGGCATAACCAACGCAGCAGCGTTACCTGTGTCGGACTTCAACTTCCTTCGGTGCCACATCTTCTCCAAGCGACGGACAATAAACAACCCACTCGGATCGGCACCGTAAGACCCTCACATCCAAGAAAAACTTCAGCCAAGCCACACCTCACCTCGGCGGCCTTGCTTTCACTCCACCTCGGCCTCGCTGTTCCTCGGCTATTCGGGGGGGGCTATGATGGGATATAGCCCAACCGAATGGGCCCGCTAACAGGCCCAAGCGAGCTGGGCCTAATATTGATAGCAGGCCCACACGGTCGAGCCCAAGTAGAGCCCTAATCATTGCCGAAAGCCCCAGCCTCCGTAACCGCCGCTCTCGGCCAATGGGAGGCGCCCTGTAACAAGGTCGCGCCACCCTCCACATGGCGCACGAAGACTAACGGTCCTGCCCGCCAATGGAGAGCATGCGGAGGAAGAGTCACACCACGACCAATGGAGAGGTCGGGCGCTTCGTGACAAGGTCAAGTCAGATAAATAGAAGGAAAACCGATGTTAGAAGGGTTAGCAATTTCATCGAATACAAAGGCTTGTAAACAATACTGCATTTAAAAGCTCTAGTAAAAGTATTGAGGAGTCATTCCTCCGTGGACGAGATCTCATTAAACGATCGAACCACGTAAAAAGCCCGGTGTTCTTTATTGCTTCATATAAATCTCGCACACTCACGTAGCTAGATTCATCACGTAGGATACTCTTTATCTGGGTATCCATCAAGTCGCCATTAGATCCCAAATGCTCCCTCGTAGCCCTCAGAGTTTCTCCCAGAACTATATCCAGCAAAATGAAAAAAATTGCTAGTGAAATTCAAGACATAAAGGCGGGGGTCCTTAAATAGGATTTTACCAAATCTGTCTGAAGGATCTGGAGAATTCTCTGGCTAATAGGACTATCCATGATCTGTTGGCTGTAGTATTTCTGACCCATCTCTTGTCCGCAGCGGGACCCTATTTTCTATCCCGTTGAAGAGTGTTGAAAGATATGCTTCACAAAGCCAGGTCATGCTCCATATTCGCCTTCGCAAGAGCAGTAACGTGTTCCCATTTAGACCTGGTTAGAGAAGCACTTAGTGTCTGTACATCCTCATCCGAATCAGCAAGACATTTTTCCAGTTTGACCACTCGAGTCGTAGCCACAGAGAGGCCCAGAAGCAACAGATACCAACTCCTTGTCTTTTGCTTGCAGCTCTTTAGTATCCTTGTCTTTTGCTTGCAACTCTTTAGTACTATGTTGTAGTTGGCCCCACAGCTCAGCATTCTCTTGGGCTTGCTCATGAGACCTGATGGTCTGCATTTGGACCCCTAGTAGAAACCAAAGACATGTGCATATAGATAAATCAAGAAAGTGTGACAAAGGCGAATCCCTAAGTGTTGAAAAAACCTGAAGACCTACCTTGGCAAAATGGCCACAAAGAATGTCACGGGTCTGATCTAGGTCATACTTACTAGCCCCCATATATCCACCTCCTTACTGAGATGTCCCATCAACTCATCATATTGCTTATTAAAGAGACACATCAGGCTTTCATGGAACTGTACAGACAAGACACCTGGCTCAAATTCAGGTACCACCAGCGCCTTGCTCTTACCAGATGCAGAAGCACTTTTCTTAGGAGAAGCCCCAACAGTCTTATGGATGGTAATCTTTATCTCTTGGGGTACGAGGGAGACTGCAGACAGAGAGAAGCATTTGACACCTTCCTTCGGTGAAGTCCTATCACCTGACCATCTGTTTGGTTGGCAACTATGAAAACTCCTGCTGCCTCTGGCACTTGTTGTTGGTTAGATTCGACCTCAGTGGTTAGGTCTGTAATCTCAACTTCCACTTTGGCGGTAGAAGGAGTTGGTTCTACTCAATCAGAGATCGTAACATCTTCAAAGTGGAAGGAACTTGTGCGCTATAAGGACCAACATGAGTATTCCTCCAAGTGGGAGCCACACCAGACCTACGGAGGGAAAGCAGACCCTCTTGCCAATACATATATGCATAGGTATAGTAGGAAAATTAGACAAAGTAAGAGCAAAACATCAAGTGAAAATAAAAGCAAAGCCCTAAGATAGATCCACCCAAAATTAGAAATATTACCCATGTCATCATGCCACTCATGACCTGATAGTAGATTAGGGCATTCTTATTTCTCATGATTTTCAACATTAGGTCATGACCATGATCGAAATCCCGATTTATTTCCCGAAGTATGTTCATGTCAGCTGGCGATATCGCGCTAAGACCTAGTTTTTTAATGGTCACCAATGTGCATGGAAACCTATCTCATGAAATGGCCGGACCCGGTCCACAATAGGAGTAACCAAAAGTATTGACGAAGCTAATCCTTGTCAGTGATAGGGTCATTTCCATACAGATGTACAAAACTGAGGGGTTTTTTAGAAAAATAGTAAAATATGCCACGAACCTTGGCGTCATGGTATATAGGAAGAAAATATGAGAGGTACCAAATATACCATATTCTCAAAGAACGATATGAAAAAAAAATGGCTTTGTGAATCGAGGTTGGGTACGATTGGTTTAGAGGTATGCTATAAATGATGGACAGCTATGCTAGATAGGGACATATAGTGAATCGAATCCCGACATTAATTTGATGAAGCCAGAACATTATCATCGGAGGAAGTACGGACCAAATGGATCGTCACTGGTATGATAGTGCAGCGGATATACACATAACTAATCAATACAATTTACCATTAAACTACTCATAACTGCATCAACTGAAAGGAATAAACTATTTCAATATCAACCCAAGTAACAGAAGGACTTGTCAAAAGGTTCAATATCCAAATGTAACCTAATCAGGGCGTAATTTAAGGAACGAGGTACGACCTCAAGTTCAATACGATAATGAATAGCAGTTATAATCAAAAGACACCAAAACAATATCAGAGTTTATTTAGCAGCAATAAACGTGTGGACATGTATATGATGATACATGCCCAAGGTTCTAGAAACCTTTCTACTATAGCAACAAAAACACCTGCCACTCTGCACCATCTCTCACTCATCGTCAATCCCTGCTCAACCTGCACATCAAAAACGAGATGCAGGGCTAAGTACAAAAGTAGTCAGTGGACTCATTGCCGAAAATATTTTCTTTGTAAAGTTATTGAACTGTCCACAATAGCGCATGAGGATTTTAGTTGAAAAGACTCATGCCTATCAAATATTTTATCATTTTCCAAAAGTGTCCGGCCGGACTATTTCATCCACGTTGTTCCATATCTGATGATTCATTCATTCATTCACGCACTATGGAGGTGGCCACCTACACAAAGTCGCCATGACCGGACCTTAACACACAGTCACACGTGTACACAATCCGAGTTAGTCCTCAACTAAGTCGGATCCGATCGTTACCCTTTTTTAACGTTGGTGGACCAACACATTCACATACCACATTGGGTATACCAATCTCTGATAGGATCACAACAAAACATAAACATTTGACAGTCAATAACAGTTCATACAATAATATTTCATAAAGTTTTTGTAAATCATGCTTTGAGGTATGCATATAATTTTGTTTCAATAGAGCTCACATGCTAGTCCGGAGCTATAAGTTCTAAGCGGGGCAGGGTGTGGTTGTCCTTCCTCGACAACTACGTACGAACAAGACCTTCATAAGAAAATAACTTTTCTTAGATTCATTCTATTGGTCGAGGGTCGTTTATAAATTACGACTTAAAGTTCCTAATTTAGGGTTTCTTTGTGATTTCTTGTGATGGTGTTAAGATAATTTCTATTATCTTACATTCTAAATTCCCAAACTATATTCCTTCATCTTTCATAGACGAACCTCAACTTATGAGTCATGTACTCCGAGTCTAACATCGACTCTAACCTTAGTGTTCTTCTAAATGTTATTAAGTTATAGATTGTTGGTATTCAAGTTATGATTGGTATATTAGGATATTCTCAAGCCACTAACTAGACTTAACAATTATAGTTACGTCCTAGCTAGTAGGTTATGCTTGACGGCTTGTCGTATTAACACGACGAATGAAAGGGAATCTTGACTTATGATTCGAGATATCTCATACCATCGCATAAGTAAATACATAGGAATTGATGGAGTTCTTTGTGAATACTAACTCGACCTTTGAGACATAAGGATTGACATCTTATGTTTGAATCTTAGCTTACACCTTTCGACATTGTTTGTTTCTCTTAGCTCGTCGGAGATTGTGTAAGTTATATAATCGCTATTCGTATCGAGTTATCTTAACGCTCAATCTAATATCGTATTAGGTTGTAATACCCCGAATTTCCATAGCATTAATTAGGCACTAATTACGTGATTAATTAGAGATTAATTACGTAATTGACTAGGGACAATGCATCCTCAGATAAGATAACGTAAAGTTCTAACTCAAACATTTATTTTAGAATCCAAAAGTTGGTTTGATTTAACAATAAATTTTAATTTATTTTTTTATTTCAACGTTTATTTTAGAAAGAGGGATTTTTGAAAAATTCCAACTTACTAACAATTTCTATATTTCTATTTGATTTATTATTTGATTATTAATTTCAAAGAATATATTATATTTTTATATTTTTATTTTTCGGATAAATATATCCGAATAAGGACATAATGTCCATAATAAATTGGGCTTAGCGCCAATATGTAGTAATAGGCCCAATTTGCAACCAAAGCTTATATTATAAGCTAAGAATTCTCTAGAATATGAAAGAAATCAATGGCTTCTCAAAGAAGAGTGAAATAGTGAGAAGGGGATTTATTTATATATATATGCACTACTTAGTTTCCAAGACACACCAGTATTCATCATCTCCTCCCTCTCTCTCTATTTTCGAAAATACACACACACTCACACACTTTGATTTTTTTTCCATCAAGCTCAAGATTCAAGCTTCCATTTCATCTCAAATTAGTAGATTAACATCTCAAAGAGGTAAATTACTAATTTTGGCTAGGTTTTGAAGTGAAAATTTCAAAATAAAACCCTCCCCAACGCCTCCAAAATTTAGGCCATTATGGGCCTTTTCCTACAAGTTTTGTTCTTCAATTTTTAGCTCATTTATGCATACATCTACCCTTTAGGAGTGATTTTGTGTTGAGAAAATAAAGAAAAACCCCCTCTATGAACCCTATAATTTTCGCCCCTTTTGGGCTCAAATTGGGGAAAACTTTGATCTTTGATGTTATTGATCAATTGATGCTAAATCAAGTTTAAACAAGTGTTTTATGCTTGGATTATGGTTGAATTTGATTAACTTCAAAAACCCTCAATTTTGCTCAAGAACCCTAATTCTTATATTGATTAATTGTTGTTGATTGTTTAAATTAAGCTTATATCTATGTAATTGGACGTGTTTAAACATGTTTAGAGTGGATTATTGAAACAAAAATCAAAACCCTCGTTTTTCCTATTATGGCAAAAAATTAGGGCTTCAATTTCAAGGTGATTTTGTTCTTGATTGTTTAAATTAAGTTAATAGTTATGTAATTAAGTATATTAGATCTTGTTTTGTGAAAGAATTTGGAGTCAATTCCAACTCCTTTGAAAACTCCTAATTTGATATGATTATGGAGTCTCAAGAAGTTATTGTTTTTTATTTGATTTGATTAGCTTGATTTCATAAATGTGATCTAGTATATGAAATTAGCTTATTTTGATTTATTGAGATTTTTCTATACTAGTATGTAAAAGTTGGATTTTGTTAGTTTATATATTTACAAAGGACATTATGATTATGGTTTGATATTTGGGATTTGATTTCAAAATAAGGATTTTCATGATGTTTTAGCTTGATCAAGACTAACTTGATCAAAGATTCTAATTGAAAAGATTAATAAGCTAAATTATCTTCTATCTTTAAAGGTATTACTTATATATATATATAAGAAAGTGAAAGACTAAAGTTTCTACTAATTTACTTTTTATAATAATATGATATGAATAATTGAGTTATGGATGCATTGACCTAGCATAGCATAGCCCGACCTTAGTATACCGAGAGACTTTAGTAGAGGCTCAAGAGTTAGAAACTGTCACGCCCCAATTCCCGAGGGAAGGCACGGATGCCGGGGTGTGATTAGGGGTGGGGGTTAAGAAGCAGGGAAGAAGGGAGGTGATACATGTAACATACACGATAAGAAGATGTGACCATGAAATCGGGCATCATCTCTTCTATAATTAGGACATATCCTGAAGGGGATGGATACACAAACAATCCACCAACAGAATAATATCGATACCTTAACTTCAATGAACATGATCTTGATTTATAACAAGTAATGCAAGGAAGCAAAATAGCATTACACCTTGTTGACTAGACCAGTCAACCACGTAGCATGCTCATATCGAGACTCATAGCATAATAACATAATAGCAAATCTTGTTTCCAATCAGAAAGCAAAATAAGGGACAAGAATACATCAACATCAGAATACGTATATAACACAACATAGCGGAAGCATAGCATGAAGAACCCGCAGCTCCACTCATCAGCATCGCCCGTCCAGCCCTCCTCCATATGTGAAAAGATTTGAAAAAGAGTTAGGGGTGAGTACTAGCGCACTCAGTTGGGGTTTTATCGTAAATCAAAAGAATCATGATGATGTGTTTGAGCACTTACCTTAGAAGGTTTTAAACGAACCACTTCTAAGTAAGCAAAATAGATTTTTTTTTCGACACCGATCCGTTATTACCGTTGTTCTCATCATAGAACCAAAGAACCACGGCTCGGAACGTATCCCGCCAGCCCATCACATCTCATTCGCCCGAACATATCCGGCCAACCACAATATCTCGGCTCGAACATATCCAACAGCCCATGCTCGAACGTATCCAAATGGCTAACTCGGTGTGGACTTGTGGGTCAAATCTCGTCGTAACCACAACCACCTCATTACCATTTCCGTGGACTTCCGGGTCTATCCCTTCGTAACCATAACCACGTGTTCGAGGTCTATCCCCTTACGATCAGTACTCAAGATGGTGATCAACCCACCGAATAGAGATCCGTGCACAATCACAATAGAACCACATCTCAGATGAGAGAACAGTAATAACTTCACCAAAACATTTTACGGCGCACATGTTTTATTTTGAAATATCAGAGTAAATAACTCAAAATAAGCATATATAACCCAATCTGAACAGACGCAAACGTCAACCGGGAGGTATCTACGGATTCAATGACTTCACCGATCGCACTGGTAGGTACCTGGTAACAAGACGGAACAACATTTGGGGTCACATCCCACAAAGCAAAGCAACATCGTGATCCAAACGAAGATCGAAGCAAAACGGGGTTTTTTGACTTTCTGAACCCACATTTGGCACTCTCCGGGTTTTCAAATCAACTCGATGCAAAAGGGAAATACATTCAGGGCATCAAGACCTATAATAGGGTACTTTCAAAATATGCATGCATGCAAGTTGAATCAAATCTTAGCAGCGAAGAAGCTTCAAAAATCGATGCCTATCCTCATATCTAGGACAAACCATCCAAAATCGATGCATGAAAATGGAAACATAAGCGATATGCATAACGACGAACATGGAATGACAAGCTATGTTGAAAATGGATAACCCGGGCATGTACTTCCTTTAGAAAACTCAAGCAACGGAAAACATCCGACATGCGTAAACGCAAAAATGTAAAACGGAATCGGTACTTTAGTGGAATGCATAGCCCGAACTCAAAACCTAAAGGACACGAGCAAAGGTGGCTCGGTGGCCACCAAATCGCGGCCACAAGCTCACGCAAGGGCGGCGATTCGGTGGAGGTCGGCGGCAAATTGGCGGCCTCCGACCGCTTTCTCCGTCCGTCCCTTTAGAATCCGAGTTCTATGCTATGCTATCTACTAAAAGGCGGAATCAAAACAAGAAAAGGATAAAATGGAAAACGGGCTGGGGAGGGGCGATCGGCGGTGGTGGCGGCGGCAAGAATGACGCCGCCCGAGCCTCCCGGCTCGATCCCCACTCCTCCAAAGACTTCCGCAGCGTGCACTGAGCTGCTCGGCTTGTCTCAGAAACACAAAGAGACGAAGGAAATGAACATTGAAAATGAAGGCCCTAGCCTCCTATTTATAGGAAAAGCAGGGTCTTGCAATGCATGCGCAAGTGGCCTTTTCGAAAACGCAAAAAGCGACGCAACTTTTTGCAAACGGACTCCAAATTTAGCAAACTTAGTACTCATAGACTCGAAATAAAATACCGGACATAACGACTATAAACAAGACATGCTTTTAAAAGACCCATGAAAAGTCCAGTTTTTCGATAACTTTCCCGGAGTGCTAAACCTTCGTGGGTGGTCGAAAACCTGCATACTTAGTGTCTATGAATTCGTCATAAGACACTCTTCACAACGCCTGAGGTTTCAACGGTCACATCACCGAAACAAAAAGTCAATCTTTTGACCTTTCTCGAAAACGTGCCATGCAAACCTGATGCTCAGGAAGGACGGGGTATTACAGAAACTCTTAATTTTCTCTTTCCCGTGTTAATTCTCCTTATTTAATTTAAGGAGCTAGTGGGAGCGGGATAGAGATCAAGAAAGGAAAAGTCGAGAATCTCGAATAGGCAAGATATACAAGTGGGCTTTCTAAACTAAAATGTGTATGCACTAGTTTATGATAAAGAGTATATGCTTCTTTTGCAAAAGTTAATTGACTTGCCTATTTTTGAGCACATTGCATATTGCCTATCTACGAGAGAATGACGATATCGGCTCTATGCTAGACGAGCTGCTAGTAAGGGTATGTGTACATAGGTGGCCTTTGGCCAAGGTGTTGAGGAACAGGCCTACTTCTCAACACGTTTGTGCGTAGATATGGTGTTTATTGATGATTGTCTGCAGACATATTATAACTAGAATTGTTAGCACGTGCATTAATCATGAAGTAAGTGATTTCATAAAGTTAGATTCATAAGATTTTTCTTAAAACCCATGTGAATCTATTAAGTGGCAAGTCGATTATATAGCTCTAAGAGCATGTTTTTAGTTGCTTTCGGCAAGTGCCCACTGAGTGCATTAAGTACTCACGCCCTGCATGTATTTCTAAATGTGCAGGTTGTGTAGGAGCTGATGACGGGAATTGAATGCTGAGCGAAGACTTGTCTCGTCATGTAATATGTTTTGCCCCGGGTTTATGTCTTCACACATAAACTCAACTACTCTTTTGCTGCCAACCCTTTTTATGAATTGTAATATGTTATGTGTTCAGAGTCCTAATGGGTTCGACATTTGATAAACAAGTATAAACTCAAGTCGAAGATTGTTGCATCAACTTCCTAAATAGTGATTAATTAATATTCGACTTTTGATTATTTAGTTAATCACAAGTTCAATGACTTGTCTTTCTTTAGAATGATAATTGTTTATCCCTACATACCTCTGAAACTAGTTAGTTATCTAATTTCTTTCCTCTAGTTGCAACCCGGTTAGTTAGTTAATCCATAATTAATTAGTCGGGCTGTGATAGAATGGTATCAGAGCAGTTGTTCGCTCAGGTCCTGTGAGTCTTCCTTCAGTCTAACCCAGTTGTCCTAAATTATTCAAGCTCAGCATATCAAGTTCGTCATCTCCAACACAACTAGGTACAAGTAGTTAATTTTTGCATATAGAGTTAAGAATTATTTGAGCACTGCTTATGGTTTCGAGTAATCTTTATATGCTTAGTATTGTATGTTGTATGAGATGATTATGCATATAAGTTGATTAGTATCTTAAGTTTGGAAGTGGGACGTAACGATGTTATTGTCCTAATATCTAATTTATGATTATTATTTTAGGATGTCAAGGATGCGGACTACGTCGCGTAAGAGCACTAGACCTAGACCGCTAGTGATTGGGCGCACAGATAGGTTTTACGAGCTTAGTCCAGAGCAGTATACGGATCTGTCAGATTTTCTCGAGCAGTTCCGTCGGACCTGGCTTTTGGTTAGGTAGCATGGGGTCAATGATTTCGTTGCGATACTCCGATTGGTTCAGGTCTTGCTAGCACACTAGCAAGGATGGGCTTCTACTCATGCACTTGATTATATTGATTATACTAGAGAGCCTGAGGAGTTGGGGAATTTTCTTGGATTTCATGCATTCGTTCGGGCATAGAACCGGGATCATCGGGGTTCGCCCCTTGGTGACTATTCTCCTCTTGAGTATTTTCATCCTTTTATTTGTCAGCTCTTTGCTGAGCATCGTGCGAGGCAGGATGATCCTCCTCCCCAGTCTGCCGTTGTTGTACCACCCCTTGATATTTCGGCTCCGAGATTTGATGAGCCAATGATGATTGATCGTGCTCCCTTAGCCCCAGTCGCTGCTGAGCCTGTTGATCCTCACCTATTGATGGACGTAGATGTTCATCAGGGGCTTGATGACTATTATGCACACCCTGAATTAGATCCACTTTTTGCTGATATGTTCCTTGCCGATGGCATTCCTTTTCCCGATCCGGATCCAGAGATACCGGTGATTGATGTAGATCTGTATGAGCAGCCATTTTCTCTTGATTCACCTTCTCATCAGGTTGATCCTGTCGACCCAGTATCTTCTCAGATTGATCCTACTGTCTCTGTTTCAGAGATAGTTCCTGCTTCTTATCAAGTTCATGCAGTTCCTTATGACTCTCTCCCAGTTGTAGCTCCTGAGTCTCAAGTATTCCCGACTGACTTTCCTAGCCATCTCCGTGAGGTTCATCTATTTCAAGAGTCACCTCCTCCTACCGATGAGGGGACCAGCTCCTCTAGGCCATCAGGTGTTTCCAAATCCTATCGATACGAGCCTGAGCGTGTTGAGTCTGTTTGTGAGTGCAAAATCAAGTACCTTCCGATCAGTGAGATGTCTTTCGTTACTGACCCATATATTCTACATCCCGAGCTGATGGTGATCTCGCACGACAATAACCCCCATGCACCTAAACCGCCAGTGCCAGATTACAATGAGGAAGAGATTGAGCCCTTACGGTTTGCGACACTGAGGCACGGTATCCCTGATTGGGAAGATAAGATTGATAGATACTTTGGCGAGGAATCAGCGACCAGTGGAGCTGGAGTGGAGACAGACGCCGCCAGGAACGATGAGCCTGGTCCGAGTGCTAGCCATTAGTTGTGGATCTTGTGTAATAGTATGGTATAGCAGATATGATGTTGTACAGTAGTGATGCATATAGTAGTTTTAGTAGTGATCAGTCAGTGTATATAGTTCTCAAAGGGTAGTTTTGGTATATATATATATATATATGTAAGTGGTATGTATGTAAAATAGGATAGTCCGTTGGGATGCCGTATAGATAGAGCATCGCCTAGCCCAAACCCACTTTTGGCAAATTTTACCCTTTTGTTAAAAGTTCTCAAAGAGGCAATTTTCACGATATATATATATAAATCAGATATTATAGTATATGAACTTAACAACTCCGTTATTCGTGATGTGTAACCTATCAACAATTATTAAAAAACTGATTTGTTTAAATTTTGTGATAACCTTAACTTGTTATGTGATAAGAAATGTTTCCCTTTATTTGATATTCAAATTCTCAAATCCTTTCAGTATGCTGAGAGGACGTCGAAACCCAACACCTAAAAAAGAGACTCAAGAGGTCAACCTACACCTCAGAACTCACCTAACCAATCACCTCCTCGCCCTGATCGCAAGATTGCTGAACTTTTTCTTCGCCAAAATCCACCAAATTTTACTAGATCTGGTGATCCATCTGAAGCTGAAGAGTGGGTTAGGGCTATGGACCGTGTTTTCTGATTTTTGGAATGCACCGATCGAGAGTGTATGCTATGTATCTCTTTTCAGCTAAAGGGATCTGCAGATTGCTGGTGGGAATCTCGCCAGAAAACCTTCACGCTAGAACAGCTGGACATTTTCACGTGGGAGCGTTTCAAGGAAGAACTCCTGGCAAAATACATTCCACGAAACTATCGCAGACAGAAAAAGATTGAGTTTGCTAATCTTAAGTAAGGGAAGAAGACTGTAGCTGAGTACAACAGAGAGTTCTGCAAGTTGGCTCGGTACGTACCTTATAAGGTTGACACCGATGAGAAAATGGCTGAGTTATTTCGCTCTGGATTACGCCAAGAAATGAGGATAGTACTGGCAAGTCAACTTCCGATGTCTTATGCGGAGACTCTGAATCGGGCACTTGATATGGAAATGGAAATGCATCCTGAAAAGATTACGCCTGATCCGACCCCAACACCCACCAAGAATCCTAACCCATCAAAGTTAATGCTGACTGATAAGAAGAGTGGGAATAAGAGAAAGTGGGAGAATAAAAATTTCCCGAAAAAGAAGCAGTGGCAGAAATAGGGACAGTTCTCCCAAGGTTAATCTCGACCATCATTTCAAGGCCAACCTCAGTTCTTCCCAAATCATGCTAAGCTCGTATGTCGAATGTAATCGAGCACACTGAGTGTGTAAATGGGAAATAATGAGTTATTACATTTGTGGTCAGTGGGCCACTATGCTAACAATTGTCCAAACAGAGATAAGACGTCGTGAAGTGGATCCGCACCAAATCCTCCCATAAAACTCAATCTATGAAAGCTATGGTCGCTACCTCGATTGCCATTCCCGATGTTCCCTCAGTTTCCAATGCCTTAATTTCCAATGGCGCCACAGCAACCACATCAGACTCTGCCAGTACAACAAGTTTAGCCACAAACCCAGCATCAGAGAGCCTTTGTCCTAAACCGTAAATCACCGATAAGCGGTGATAGTTGATGGTATGGACACTTTGAGAGATGTACCTGTAATAATTCTTTTCGATACTGGAGCTTCGTATTCCTTTATTTCTTCAGCATGTGTAGATACTCTTGAGCTTCCAGTAAAACGATCTAATCCTGATATAAGAGTCCTTACCCCACTAGGTGGAAGTGATAGAATCATGCATGAGTGTCCTAACTTAGAATTTGAGTTAGGTCCTCTCAAGTTGAGAGCAGAATCCTTCCGTCTTTTGCCAATGTGGGATGTGGATATAATCCTGGGGATGGACAGGTTAACCCAAAACTTTGTGACGATTCGTTGCGAGAGTCGTGAGATTTTATTCCAACCACCAGGGAAAGAACCAACCTGTTTTTACGGGATAGACGAGAGACGTAAGAGAGTACCCATTATTTCAGCCTTACAAGTGGAAAAGTTGCTAAGATAAGATGAAGCACGCGCTTACTTAGTATATTTGGTTGGAAAAGATGAGGTTGAAAGGAAAGTAGAGGATGTCCCAGTTGTGAGAGAATTCCCACATGTTTTCCCGAAATCCGTACCTGGATTACCACCGGATAGGCAATTAGAGTTCTCCATTGACTTAAAACCTGGGTCAGCCCCAATTTCGAAGGCACCATACCGAATGGTGCCATGAGAACTTCAGGAATTGAAGATCCAATTGCAAGAACTATTGGATTTGTGATTTATCCGACCAAGTGTATCTCCGTGGGGAGCGCCAGTATTGTTCGTTAAGAAGAAGGATGGCACTTTGAGAATGTGCATCGACTATAGGGAATTAAATAAGTTGACTCTGAAGAATAAGTACCCATTACCGCGGATTGATGATCTGTTTGATCAGTTGAAGGGAGCATAAGTTTTCTCAAAAATCGATTTGAGATCAGGATATCATCAGTTAAAGATTAAGCAAGAAGATATACCGAAGACTACTTTTCGAACTCGGTATAGTCACTATGAGTTTACCGTAATGCCCTTTGGTCTGACCAATGATCCAGCTGTGTTTATGGATCTAATGAACCGTGTTTTCCACGAATACCTCGATAAGTTTGTTTTGGTCTTTATTGATGACATTCTTGTGTATTCGAAGACAAAGAAAGAACATGAACCCATTTGAGAACTGTCTTGAATACGTTGAGAACCGAAAAGTTGTACGCCATGTTCAGCAAGTGTGAGTTTTGGCTACAAGAAGTGAACTTCCTTGGTCATATTGTCTCAGCAGAAGGAATTAAAGTTGACATCGAAAGTGCAAGTCGTCTTGCGAATGGAAATCGCCCACAACATCGAATGAAATTCGGAGTTTTCTTGGTCTATCTGGTTATTACCGAAGATTCATCGAGGGATTCTTGAAGATTACTAAATCGATGACGCAATTACTTCGGAAGGGAGTAAAATTCCAATGGACCAATGAGTGCGAGAAAAGTTTTCAAGAATTGAAGGATAGACTAACTACAGCTCCAGTGTTAACGGCACCTGAGCCTGATAAAGAATATACCCTTTATACTGATGCCTCAAGAAACGGGCTAGGATTTGTACTCATGCAGGAAGGTAAGGTAACTGCTTATGCTTCAAGATAGTTAAGACCGTATGAGCTTAATTACCCTACCTATGACCTAGAACTAGCAGTTGTAGTCCATGCGTTGAAGATTTGGAGACATTATCTGTATGGGTCAAAATGTGAAATCTTTACCGACCACAAGAGCCTCAAATATTTCTTTGAGCAGAAGGATCTTAATATACGTCAGAGAAGATGGCTAGAGCTAGTTAAAGTGTAGTATCCCGAAGAATTAAAAGCCAGATTACGATATTTAGGACTCGTAAATTAGAATCTCGTCGAGATATTAAATTAGAAAAACATCGAATAATGATTTTGATTGATTACGAAGAAATGAATTCCTATTATATATTCACTAAGAATTTTGAATTAAGGAATAGAAGGTTATAAAGTATTTCGACAGTATTATTTTAACGTCGATTGCGTATCGATAGTTAAAATATCATGAAATTTTCTAAGTATCGAAGCTTAGAATTAAATTCCATTATCAATGGAATATTTTAATAAAGTAATTACGAATTTATTACAACCATTTTGAGATGAGACGATAACTAACGTTTTGAGACGTTTCAAACGTTAACGTCTAGAGACGAATTGAAAAATGGGTTTAATGATCAAGGAATTATAGTATTTAAATTCCTATGATTAATTTATGTAATTATAGTATTATTAAGCATTAAAAAAATGCTAGAACACTAAGGATTTATTATTGAACAATTTGCTAATTTTCGAAAACCCTAATTCGAAAATTAGGGTTTTCTCACATGAAATGATACCATTAATTTTTCCTATGATATAAATTTTGATCTAAGACATATAGTATGATATATATCTATAATTAACATGAAAATAAAATATGTATCACTTGTGAACAATAGATGCTGTGACCTTATGTTATAAACAACATAATTCACGTCACTTTTGATACACTATGCTATGTTATGTTTTAATTATACAAGTGGTATCTATGTTACACATTAACCTAGTATAAATCAAGTGATGAGATCTTACATTTAGGAATTGTATCTTGATTAATACATAGTATCAAGATTAACAAAATTAAAATAAAAATCATCACCCCTCGAATCCACTAGAGAGCCGGCTCTTAGATCAAAATTACATGGCCTCGAGTTGTTCAAGGTCCAACATGGTGTAAGGATATTAACCCATGTCATGATCACTAAGGAGTCATAACCCATGATAGAAGGCTTCCATATATTTTTAATACTTGTGAGTGACCGAGAGGAGAGAGGGTATTAGAGTTGGGAAAGTCTTCTCTTCTCTCATTCTCCCACACACTCAACATCTTGAACATGCAAACACAATTTTCTCTCCAAAAACCTTGAGAGAACCGAGAGCTTCCCTTGAAGAAAATAGTGTATTCATCTCTTCTTCCTTCACCAAGCATAGCCTATAAACTTTCTTCCATAAATCCATACTATTAGAAGGTGAGAAATCGAACAAGGTTTCGATTGTTCTTTAGATTTTACAAAAAAATTCGAAGGTGGGGTCTTGTGCTAATGCATGTGTTCATAGTGTTCTTTTTGTAAAAGTTTACTAGTGCATGTGTTCTTGATGATTCTTGATGGTAAGATTTCACTAATGCATGTGTGTTGATTGTAAAATCTAGCTAATGCATGTTAAGTCGACCTATGGATAAGTAGGTGTTCTCGATTCCAAAATGTTATGCATGTGTGTTTGATCTCAAAATTTGCTAACTTATGGTAAGTCATGCATTAAAATGTGTAGTATGATGAAATGGAGGCATGGATCATGTTTAGAAATTAATTCGAACATGTTATGAGAATTGTGATGATGATCGAAAATTCTTAGAATTTATTTGGGCATGGATTATCGATATATAGTGTTATAAGAGTTCATAGCAATTTATTGGGAATTTTGAAAATCCTATGCTATATTTTTGAAAATTACCAAACCAAAGAAATTCCTATCTTGGTGTATAATTTTATTTTGAGACATGCAATGGCATATTAGTGATCTAGACCTTGATTATGTATTACATGAATTTACTAGAATTTTGGAAATTATTTGCTCAAAATTGTTCAAAATAACCGTGAGCTTCCAAGCTTAATATGATGATGATTAAATTGTTTTTGATGAAAAATATGATGTAATGTTGTTATACTATAGTATATAAGCATGGTGTATTTTTGTTGGAATTTTTATAAAATGTTTGGTATAAGTTGAGGATGGAACCGTGACCTTGAACATTTAATCCTTGATGAAGAAATGGAATATGTTGGACTATATGTTATAATTATGGTATAAATTGATGTTGGGACCTTGTACTAATTATATAAAATTTTTGAGAATTATTGGACAATTTTAAAAAAAAAATACCGTGACCGATAAAAGTTTAATTGTGGATGCTCAAAATTTTCTATAGTTGATATTAATACATATTAATGATCATAGTGTAAAATAATACACTATATGAATTTAGAGAAATTTTGGAACAAGTTTGGGAAAAAATTGGCATATAGCCGTGAGCTATAATGTCGAGCATAGGGATTTTTAAATCATTTTTAATCAAGAATAATAATATGTTAGATGTCTAAAAATTATTTTAGACATAATTGAATTTTATAAAATTTTATAAACATAGAATACTATGTTTATGACGAAACGTTATGATAAATAACGTTAGAAATGATATATAATGCTTAATGAATAAGTTGGTTAATATTTAAGAAAGATATTAATAGAGTTTATCGATTTGCGTGAAAAATCGAGAATTAGGACTTTACGAAAAAAAATCGATTGAGAATCGATTTATGTTGATTGATTATTAAGAATATGAATTAGTAAAGAATTTACTAATGAAAGTCAAAATTGTTCACTTTTGAAATCAACGTACTGAATACGTTCGATAAATACGCTACTACGCGTAAAACGTACTAACTAGGTAAAGAAACATCGTTGGTAAGAAAAGATTTCATAATTGAAATCGTTAGATCGAAAGACGTGAGAACACGTCGAACCGTTTGTCTAAAAGGTTAAAATGGTAATTGTTGAACATATCTCGTTTCTATCGAAGAACGAGAAATGTTAGTTAAGATACACGGTTGAACGGCGTATTGAATTCGTTAAGGAATTCAATTTATATCGATATAGAATACGGCGTATTGAACGGCGTAAAAAGTGATCATGCTTCTTAAAAGTCTACGTTCTGTTGAGCTGGCATGCTCATCATCATAATCAACTTTGAGGTTTGAAGTAAAACTTAAAATATTCATACGTAGCTCACCTGTACGCATGTACTTCGGCTAATTTAAAGAATTCAACATATCATTTTTGACAAATCAATGTCCAATCTCAATCATTTTGAAACATGAATAACATAACTTTGTTCATAACAATGAACCCTTATTGAATTTCAGGAATTCAAGCATTTCATCTTTGGCATATCATGCCAACACTTTCTCACATCGTTGTCAATATCTTTCTTATAACTTTCTTGACAAATCATTTGTCATAACATTCATTCTCAACCTTTCTGATAGCTTTCATTTCTTTTGAAAGATCATTTCGATCATCCTTCACTTCAAACTTTTCGATTTCAAACCGAGAAAATCATTTATCTATCATAAATAAAATTCTTTAAGTTTTCCTTAAATATGCATCCCATTCTCAGATATTGTTGGAATCCTTTGAGCTTTCTTAAATATCGGTCCCATACCGCATATTGTGGGAATCTCTTTTATTTCAAAACTTTGGCGAAGAAAAACATTTCCCTCCTTTTTCACCTTCAAACTTTTCATTTTATTTGAAAAAATCATTTCATAAACATTCGTCTGGCCAGGCTAATTTTCAAAACTTTGGAAAAAGAATCATTTACCTCATTTCGGTTGAGCTTGATGTGATGGAGTGTTGAGCATTGTCAGCTGACCTTTAGAAGTCTAGTGACTCGATCTAGACTTAAATTTGTAGGAAGTTTTGGGATTCAAGGAGCGAATCGCTCGATACCACTTTAGAACGACCCACTAATCCAAAGGACGGATTAGCGAGATACTATTACTTGAAATGAAATTTAGAAACGTAAAGGACATTGAACATTGAAATGTGAGACATATGTCGTGAATACTTCTAAAACTTCTATGTTTTTGAGATTTGACAAACATAAAATACATATGACTCCGTATTCTTGCAGCGGAAAAACATGTGAACTACACATATGACGATGTGCATTCAAGGTACTAACTTTCAGCGACAAAAGATTTCTATTGCTCAACACTGCTCCATCGCATCACCAGCTCAATCTGTACATTTAAAAACAAATATGCAGGGCTGAGTACAAGAATGCACTCAGTGGACTTATGCCGAAAACATTTTATCATATTTGAATTACACTGCCAATATTATGGTAAGACACAAGAGTTTTAGTTGAAATGCCTTGTGCTTACTAAAACATTTTCATCAGTTCGCAAAATCATCGCCTGGCCAGGCATTTTCTTGTGTGTATGATCCATATCCCTTAACTTCCTTTCATCATAACATCATAGTTCGAACGTCGTGAAGGAGACATCCCTCAACGACGCCGTGACCGCCGTGAATTGTCCATACAACACACAACACGTTCAGTGTACACGTTAGCCCTAGCGGACATCATCCTCCAAAGATAGGACCCGATATCGATTTCATAAAAGGTTGGCGCGACCCAACAAAATTCATAACATTTCAAATCATCATATCATTCCACAATCATTAGGATAGGATCCATACACAAAACAGAAACATTTTTGGCAGGTAATCTTGTAAACAGTTTATCAACAGTTGATAATAAGCGTGATAAATAAATTCATTTGGAAATAAGAAAGCTCGTATTTTGATTTTGGAAAAGAAACCCCACCTTAAGAATTGTCCTTCTTGACATACATGATAGTGATCCTTTGTCGTTTTCATTTACATCCACGCTGGACCTTGTCAATGTAAGAAATATAATTTAATACATCATTCATTTTTATTTTTATTTTGAGAAGCATCGTTAAGATTTAACAAATTGCTATCTTTAAATCTTAGAGTTTCATGATTTTAGTTATCGTGCGACTCGCTTAACAATCTATACTGCCTATTAGATTCGCCTCATCATGACGATGGCGACACGTCGTGCAGATTCTTTCCTTCCATCAATGTTCCTCCACGTCGTTTCAGATAATTTATGAATCCTAAGTTCATAATTAATCTTCGTCGTTTGTTAACACGTATCGACAAATTCCGAGTTTTGATAACTCATCCATAACCAATATTTCTTCGCCGCGTTTCTCACCTCACACGTCCCCTATTTTCTATTAAAGAAAACCAATATCGATACTAAACGATTAATAATAATTTCTCTTACTTCAATCATCTTCTAATAATCATTCTATAAATTTAAGTTACTTAATAATAATATTTCTCAAGCATCTACTTGACATAATCAATAATTAATTAAATTTCTAATTTAATTAATTCAATCCATAATTACAACTTAATTAAATGGGTCAATTTAAATGCCCAAAAATATTTGATTAAATAATCAAACTAATTTAATTCAATGGATCTAGAAGTAATTAATCCAAGTCCATTATCCATATAATTCTAAGGCCCAACATTAAATAAATCTAATTCCACCTTAAAGTAAAGGCACATATCATATTAATTAAAAGTCCATAGTAACTTAATTTCGGCCCATGGTCCATTCTTTTATTTATTCCAGAGGCCCATCTAATACTAGGCCTATCCTCATATTCTCGGCCCAAGAAAATTAACATAATTAAGCCCAAGGCTCAACATTCTCGGCCCAATCTCAATTTAATTTCCATGACCCATATTCCATTTGTTTTCAGCTCATAATCAAGTATGAAATAAATCTAGCCCATTACTAAAATTAAAACTCTAGTAGCCCATTATTAATAATTTCGGCCCAACTGGAATAAATTTTGGTCCAATGAGAAAACCCATTACAATATTATTGTGGCCCAAACTCGTTTGGCCCAAATAAAATTAATATCCATGGCCCATCTCCTAAGCCCAAGACAAAAAAAAATATATACTAATTAAACTATCTAATTTCCTAACCCATGCGCCGTCCCTCTTTTCCTTCCCATTCAACCACAATGATTAACAATTAAAAGAAGAGGAAGACCAGCAGCAGTAGCCGCCCCACTTGGCCACTTTTCCCATTCAACAAGATGAATAATAATTAAATGAAAAGGAGAACCAGCAGCAGTAGCCGCCCCACTTGGCCTATCCTCAATTCATACCTTTCTGGCTTTCTCTCTCTCTCGTTTCTTCTCTCTCACACACACACACACACACGTGACTCTCTGCCACCGCCGCCTCTCTCATCTCCGGCGGCCACATCGCCGATCGGCGAACTACGTCGCCGCGGCGACCTCAGCCTCCTCTCGGTTCTCTCTCTCACTCTCGGACTCACTCACGCACACATGCGGATGCCGTCGCCGCCTTAGCCTTCCTTCTCGGCAGGATCGTCGCCGCCGCCGTGCCAAATCTGACGCCGTCACCGACAGATCCGACCGAACACCTACTTGCGTCGTCGATGATTGGCACTGCTGTCGTCATCCATGGGTAAGGGCAGTTTATTATTTCTATTTTTAACTGATATTTTGCTATTTCTCCTCTCTCCCTCTGTTGCGACACACACGGACTCGCGGTCGCCGTCAACGCCCACTGCGTCTCCGGACAGCAAGTTCGCGTCACCGAGCCGCACTACCGCCGTGCGCAACGACCAAGCCTGGACCAACCTATAGCTCTACGTTCCCTATGTTCAAGAGGATAAATGTGCACTGGCGATGTTTTATTTCAAAAAAATACTTCATGTCTATCTAACTCAAAGTAACAAATCATAGTTCTATTATCATTTTTATCCATTAATGTTGTTTGATGCGTACTGACATGAATTAGGACATTCATTAGAGAAGCAGCTTTAATTATGTTTGATATGCATATATATATATCTGCTGTGAAATTGAATGCATTAGAATTGGAATTGAATTAGATTGAGTGGTATGAACCTGTATGAGCTTTTGTCTTGATTTGTTGAATGGGGATGGTTAAATCTTTCTGTGGATTTTTAGGAGGAAAAATTAATTTCTCCTTCAACCTTGCACTGATCGATAGTAGCATGAGGAATGGGGAAGGATGAAGAAATGAGGTAGAATGAATGGTAGGTAGCCGTAGCTTTATTAACATAAAATCTTTCATTGGATTCCAAAAGGAATAATGATGAAAGTTAAAAGAAATGATTATGTAGAGAAAGTGGAATATTTTGAGGAATAATAAAATAAATAAAAAAAAATGATGTGTTTTGATTAGACAATTAATCCAGTATCGAAATATCTTGTTCGACTTATAATTGTGTTCGATCTCCATCATTTTTTAAAAAGAATGTTCGAAATAATTTCGCAACGTCGATGATTTTAATATTCATTCTAATATCAAACTCGATTTAGTTAAATACATGATAATTCGAAGTTTTAAATTTCTCGGGTATTACATTCTACCCCCCTTAAAAGAAATTTTATCCCGAAATTTACATATCCCAGAAAAGTTCGGGGTATCTTTGCATCATAAAATCTTAAATTTTTCCACGCGATTTTCTTTTTTCCATGGTTTCTCCATTGGACAATCATTATAAACCCAAACTTGATTCTCAATCATTGAATCTTACGATCAAAATAGTCGTAGATTTTTCATTGCAACTCATATTTGAGTTAAGGGTCACGTCATTATGATGCATTACGTGATTCGAGTCGTATTCGTATTTCTTTAACTGTGACACGTGGAATATTACATACATTCCCCAAATTTGGTGGAAGTACCAAACCATATGCTACTGGGCCTATCATTTCTAGGATCTCGTGATCTCAACATTCCTTGTACTTTAAACTTTATAATTTCCCTCGATAGAGAAATTTTAGGAAACTTTATTTCCGCATTCATAATGCAGTTCGGATCTACGCATATCAGCGTAATACTTTCGTCTGTCCTGAACTTCTCTTATTCTTTGTCTAATTTGGCAGATATCTTGATCATTTTATTTACGCTGTCAGGACCTTATACTTTCTCTCACCTATTTTATTACAATTAAGCGGTGGTCGATACTTCTTTTCACATTATACCTCATATGGCTATATTAATCGTTACTTGATAGTTCTGGTTATACGTGAACTTAACAAGTGGTACTACATGTTCCCACCTTCATTTCGATTTAACATGTATATCCTCATCGTATCCTCCTCGTTTGGGTTATCCTTTCCGACTGTCCATCTACCCGTAAGTGGACATCTATGTTAAGGTTCAATCACGCGTCTAACTCCCTTTTTGGTGAGCTAGTTTAAAATCTAGGAATAAACTTGAATTCTCTATCTGAAACGATATGTTTTGGGTATCCCCTGTAAATATACGATTTCCTTTACGTATCATCGAGCTAACTTATCGATCCATGAGGCATCCGAATGAGCGAAGATGAATCATAATTGGTGGGTTAATCCACTACTACCCATATAGTAGTGTTACTTCTTCATGACCTTAGCAAAACCCGTCATAAAATTCATTGTTATGTCACTCTATTTTCATTTGTGTATCTCTAGAGATTATAATCTATTATAAGGACATTGATACAATGCCTTCACTTGTTGGTAACCAAGACACTGCTCGACAATGTGGTTATAACACATTTCATTTATTACTATCTAACCTTCTCTCGTAATTCGTAATATATCTTAATGTTGCCTGGGTGAGCAGTATGAGGAAAGTCATGAGTTTCACTCATGATTTTATTTCTAATCTTATTACTGCTTGAAACATATATATAACCCTCCCTTAGACAATATGACATTGTCCGGCGCTTCTTTAAAAATCCTTCGCCCTTCAGTCCTTTTCTTAGCTCGTATTCTTTCAAATCTTTCATCTTTCCATTATTCTTTTTATGATCCATTTTTCCTTAAACCTATCATAATCGTGAGTGTGTCAATACAGCTCATAATCGATCTTCGCACCTGATTATACAGTTTTCCTTTTCTTGTAGAAACTCGTAACTTAAACTGAATTTTTACAACTTAGGCATTAGATTCTACATTAACCTTCCGTAGGTGATAATTTATCACACAATTGGAATCTTTTACTAATTCAAGCCCTCTTTTCTACCTCATTTTAAGTCTCTTTGCTCGAAGAAATAAACCGAACCTTTATGGTTTGTGAAGAACTCACCACTTATTCAATATAGGAAATGTTTCAAAAATTTCGGTACGTACTACTGCTGCTATTTTAAGTCGGGAGTTGGGTAATTCTATTCATGTGGTCTCAGTCATTGTGATGCATAACTACTATTCTTCTTACATTAATATATAGCCTTACCTTTAGTGGTCCATGTAAAAATTTGATCCATTCGAAAAACCTCATGTGTCTAAGGAATATTACTTCTTTAAACCAAAATTCACAGTACTAATTCGGCAAAATTAGTTCGGCTCTAACTGTTCGTAAGATAATCCTCCGATGTTGTTTATATTCTTTCCCGCTCTTTGTATGGATAAGAACATCGTTCGTAAGGATTAAGACTAAATTGTCTAAGTACGTGTGGAACACTCGTTTTTTTTTTTTTAGGTTCATGTACAGGGCTGGTACATTAGTTGGTCCGCATGGCATGACTATTACCTCATACTAACCATATCTTATTTGGAAAAATTCATTTTCGTACATCGGGTATTATTCTACAAAAACCATATTATATATCTCATCCAAAATGCCTTAATGAGGACTTTCCATACATTAATTACGAGGGTCGGTCTATCAAGCCGACTGACGAATCCTGGTTAATCTGCTCCAGCTTTAGAATTTTCTACATGGAGAATATATTCCCTTGATACTTCTTTTGCAAAATCCCGCCAGTCTGTTGGCAAATAACGAATAAGTCGTTGGATATCATCCTTATCCGTCATTCCATAGTTACGAGCATCCTTCCAAAGGTGAGAATTTTTATTTTTATTATTATTATTATTATTTTTTTTTTTCAAAAACTGTCCTAAATCCATTCACAGTTTAATATAAAAGAGCCGATACGTCCGGGAGAGTTCTAAGCTTGTAAGCTTTGTGGTTAACTTCTTACTCGTAATACTCCATTTTCCTGCCATCTGTATACAGATAGTTCAAGATAAGCTAGAATTAAATTAAAGCAATAGGGAAGATTTAAACAAGAAGGATCTCTTAAAGAATTAACACTTTAAGCAATAACCTTGTAACCAACTTATCTTATTCTTTATTTTATGTCTTACACTTTCATCGTATACCGCTCTAAGTTAATTTGTGTAAGCAATAGTGGATCTAAAAAAAATTTTGTCGTGTAAAATTTCAAATGGACAGACTATGTCTATGTCTCTAATCACATAAATGACATCCATTTCTGGAACTTCTGTTTCTATAATCATATCTACGTTCCTCATAGATGTTATGATCCAATTTATTTGTTAGAACCTTAGGCGATCCTAGGTTCAATTCTAAACCTTTACAACGCCTGCAACGGCCATAATTCTTATATAGGTGAAGAAATTTCATTTCTTGATTCGTTTATCCCGAATTAGGTTCTATCATTTCGGCACATACTTGTGCGATATTAGAATATGAAGCACTTATATCGAACAAAGTATTATAGGTAAATAAAAATATTATAGGTGTTATGAGAAATCTTTCTCATACCTATCAGGCCTTCTTAATTTTTTTGTTCGTTCAGTTTTCGGTGTGAAGTATAGACTTTGTTCTACGGTGTTCCCGTCTATTCAATTTAGCATCTATTTCATATATCATTGTCCTTTCCATTGGGACATTATGATCTCTTGCTATAGTCTTCTATCACCTCGTTTATCGTATCCTTTTCGGGTATCAATACCGTTATGCTTTTACCAAAAGCATTTTGTGGTTAGATCCACTTCAACCTATCTTTGATATTGATATCTCGATAATTTTAAACTTATCGTAGAGATCGTCATGTCTCTATCACTATCATTCATTCCTAATCCAGTATGAATGATTCAATTTCCTTTTTAACTTTATTAATCTTAGGAATATATCTCCCATATATCCTCACTTTTAAACTCTTTTTAAGAGAAATCCTTATACCGGCATTTAGCGCCATCATTTGTAATATCCATTTAGGATATACGTCTTTTCTTCTTAATTTTTATGACTTCATCATGCCATTTCATATAGGATAAAATCCTTTGTCCATTGGGGCGTATTATACTTTTGTATCGACGTCAAATATCTTTACCATTTTCTCGACATTCAATGATTACTTCATTTCAATGTCAGAAATACTTAATATCTCACTTTATTGATTGCCACAAAAGTATGAGGGGTCAACTTTCCAATTGGATTCACCTTAAGATCCTTCCATGTGAATCCTTTCATTTGTTCCTTTGGATGTATTCCCTTTGCAAAGTCTATAGAAGCTATTTTGTTTGTTAATTACTATGACACTCAAGGCAAGCGTTTTGTGTCGATATAACTTAGAGTACTAAGGTCCATTTCAAAAATGAATCTATTTATTACTTGGCTTCTTTACTTCAAGGGAGTTACTTTTCTTATCAAAGTCATAAAGTTTCTGAGGCTTATATCATATCGTGTGCTATCTCATAAATGTATAGCTTGTAGTTTCTTTAGCTATTCTTAACTTTTGTCCATTTTTCTTGAACATGGTATCTGAAAGCAATATTACTTTCATTATACTTCGGTTATCACATTCGGATTAGAACCGTCATTATTAACATATAGCTTGGCAAGTTAGTACATGTGTACCCCATAACTTAAATTCCAAGCATTTTATTACCATGTATTGACTTTGGAGATATTTCTCCATACTTGATTTACATGCTAGGCTAACCTAGTTGTTCATACTTCTCAATATTATGATTCATCATTCTCACAATCATTGATTTAATTAAGGTCTCAAATATTCGAAATTATGTACCATGGTAATCTAGTTCGGGATATTTAGTTTTCATTTTATCTTCAAGTTCCCCTGTGGCCTCCTCCATACCGTGATGGTTCCACTTTACTTTGACGAGAACAATTTGTTTGTTTCCTAAGACTTGAACTTTTCTATCTCAAAATTTGGACAGGTTTTTCTTCATAACTCAAGTCCTGAGCTAAGACTACTTCATCGTGATTAATTACGTGTTTCGAATCAAACACGTATTTTCTTAATTGCGAGACATGAAACACATTGTGTACGTCTCCAATGTTTGGTGGCAACTTTCCTATGTATAAAAAGGTCCTATGTATCGGGGTCGTAACTTTCCTCTCTTGCCAAAACGTATAACTCCTTTCGAAGGAGAAACCTTAAGAAACACTCGATCCCCAACGATGAACTCTAAATCAGATCGACGTTTATTCGCATAAGGCTTTTGTCTATCTTGGGCTTCTTTGATTCTTTGCTTGATGTGATCGATCTTCTCAATCATTCATTGTACTAGATCTAGACCTAGTAATTTTCTTTCACCCACTTCATCCCAATAAAGTGGTGGTCGACATTTCCGACCATGCCAAGCATCATATATTCGAAATCAATTATGCTCAAACATAATTCTAAGGGTTGAGGTATAAAGCGATGGATTTATTTTCTGAGATGCTATCATTTCTTTATATATATATATTCTTTGAAAAGAATATCTTGCATGTCTCTTCATTCTTTTAAACATGTCCAATCTACTAACGAGGTTTCAAGGACAACCAACTATCTTAAAGATAAGTTGTAATCTCTCTTGTTATGACATAAAAATGGGAGTTCATATCCCACGTATATCATATACTTTTTCTTGCTTTTACTCTTACATTCAATGCTAAAGAGTATCTTATTCATAACTTGATTATCGTAACAGTCGTATAAAGGTATAACTCCACTGTTATCCATCTTTGTAACGCCCATCAAGGGTCATCACATCCATGTGTATCATAGGGAAAAATATCTCGTCTCATCGAGATTTTCCTTACATCCTGATTTCTTGATGTCTATCACTTTACTGGTCTGAAACTTTTGGGTGACTGAAATAAGTCAACCTATTTCATGCCTGATGTTTATCGCTTCACTAATTCGCACTTAGGTGACAAGGTAAGTCAACATTCGTCATACTTGATGGTTTCAAGAGTCGAGAAAGAATTATCACGACTACTTACAAAAGGCATTGTCTCACAAATCAAAATAACATATTTTCAATGATTGAATCGATATGCTTTTTAGACTGAATAAATGGGGCTCTAGGGTCCGAAGACCAGAATGACGACTACTGAGATTTCTTTGGTCATATGGGCTGGCCAGACCCATCACAATTATATTCTCAGTCACACAAGGGTTTGGTTTCAAAAGAACATTTTATAGGTTTGTGGGTTAAAAATTTTCTTCAGAAGAAGTGAGAAACTCGAATGAATTCTCAATTGGAACTAGGTCATAGAGTTAAACTCAACGACAGAAATTGGGTGATGAATATAATTTTGAAAACTTATATACCCATAGTAGGTCATCAACAAAGGTTCTCATATGCGCCGTGGCTCTACTTGTACATTGGCAATCTTACTTTCTTAGTAACATTCTAAGATTCAGATCATACTATAACGTTCTTACTCTCTATAAATCATAGAACTAGCTTCAACTGATACTCGTGAATTCTGGAGTAGGAATCAAGAATTTGGTCCTTCATAAGAAATGAAGTACAGTGCATCAGGGGCACGTAGGCGAAAACCGACGTAAATCGGAGTTCACACGATCGAGAACTAATCAAAAGAAAATCACTGCGCAGTGCAGGAAAAATTTTTGTGCGCTCGCGTCGAGGGCATAAGCGATGCCGACGCCAAGGTCGTGCATGCCGTTACCGATGCCAAGGTGGTACAGGATAATGCCAACGTCGAGGTCGTATAGGATACCAAAGTCGACATGTCAAAGTCGGTGTTATAAATTCCCGAAGTCAAAGTCGACAGTCGCATATGCCGAGGTCAAAGTCGAGGTCGCACAATTTCGTATAAATCTTTTGCTTTTGATACTCAAGATGGAATGAATTTCTCAAATCCATCGTTACTCTTGTTCTTGTAATGGGAGGAAATTCCTACTTCTATGTTCTTTCGTAAAAAGTGATCATGCTTCTTAAAAGTCTACGTTCTGTTGAGCTGGCATGCTCATCATCATAATCAACTTCGAGGTTTGAAGTAAAACTTCAAATATTCATACGTAGCTCACCTGTACGCATGTACTTCGGCGAATTTCAAGAATTCAACATATCATTTTTGATAAATCAATGTCCAATCTCAATCATTTTGAAACATAAATAACATAACTTTGTTCATAACAATGAACCCTTATTGAATTTCAGGAATTCAAGCATTTCATCTTTGGCATATCATGCCAAAACTTTCTCACATCGTTGTCAACATCTTTCTTATAACTTTCTTGACAAATCATTTGTCATAACATTCATTCTCAACCTTTCTCATAGCTTTCATTTCTTTTGAAAGATCATTTCGATCATCCTTCACTTCAAACTTTTCGATTTCAAAACCGAGAAAATCATTTATCTATCATAAATCAAATTCTTTAAGTTTTCCTTAAATATGCAGTCCCATTCCTGCATATTGTTGGAATCTTTGAGCTTTCCTTAAATATTCAGTCCCATACCTGCATATTGTGGGAATCTCTTTTATTTCAAAACTTTGGCGAAGAAAAACATTTCCCTCCTTTTTCACCTTCAAACTTTTCATTTTATTTGAAAAAATCATTTCATAAACATTCGTCTGGCCAGGCTAATTTTCAAAATTTTGGAAAAAGAAAAATTTACCACATTTCGGTTGAGCTTGATGTGATGGAGTGTTGAGCATTGTCAGCTGATCTTTAGAAGTCTAGTGACTCAATCTAGACTTAAATTTGAAGGAAGTTTTGGGATTCAAGGAGCGAACTGCTCTGATACCACTTTGTAACGCCCACTAATCCAAAGGACGGATTAGCAGATACTATTACTTGGAAATGAAATTTAGAAACGTAACAAGGACATTGAACATTGAAATGTGAGACATATGTCAGGAATACTTCTAAAACTTCTATGTTTTTGAGATTTAACAAACATAAAATACATATGACTCCGTATTCTTGCAGCGGAAAAACATGTGAACTACACATATGACGATGTGCATTCAAGGTACTAACTTTCAGCGACAAAAGATTTCTATTGCTCAACACTGCTCCATCGCATCACCAGCTCAATCTGTACATTTAAAAACAAATATGCAGGGCTGAGTACAAGAATGCACTCAGTGGACTTATGCCGAAAACATTTTATCATGGTAAGACACAAGAGTTTTAGTTGAAATGCCTTGTGCTTACTAAAACATTTTCATCAGTTCGCAAAATCATCGCCTGGCCAGGCATTTTCTTGTGTGTATGATCCATATCCCTTAACTTCCTTTCATCATAACATCATAGTTCGAACGTCGTGAAGGAGGCCTCCCTCAACGACGCCGTGACCGGCCGTGAATTGTCCATACAACACACAGTCACGTTCAAATGTACACGTTAGCCCTAGCCAGACATCATCCTCCGGCATAGGACCCGATATCGATTTCATAAAAAGGTTGGGCGCGACCCAACAAAATTCATAACATTTCATATCATCATATCATTCCACAATCATTCCGGATAGGATCCATACACAAAACAGAAACATTTTTGGCAGGTAATCTTGTAAACAGTTTATCAACAGTTGATAATAAGCGTGATAAATAAATTCATTTGGAAATAAGAAAGCTCGTATTTTGATTTTGGAAAAGAAACCCCACCTTAAGAATTGTCCTTCTTGACATACATGATAGTGATCCTCTGTCGTTTTCATTTACGTCCACGCTGGACCTTGTCAATGTAAGAAATATAATTTAATACATCATTCATTTATATTTTTTTTTTTGAGAAGCATCGTTAAGATTTAACAAATTCGTTATCTTTTAAATCTTAGAGTTTCATGATTTTCGTTATCGATACGACTCAGTTAACAATCTATACTTCGTCTATTAGATTGGTCTCGTCATGACGTTAGGCGACACTTCGTCGTTGCATTCTTTCCTTCCATCAATGTTCCTCCACGTCGTTTCGTATAATTTATGAATCCTAAGTTCATAATTAATCTTAAATCGTTTGTTAGCAGCGCAGATCAACAAATTCCGAGTTTTAATAACTCATCCATAACCGATATTTCTTCGCCGCGTTTCTCACCTCACACGTCCCCTATTTTCTATTAAAGAAAACCAATATCGATACTAAACGATTAATAATAATTTCTCTTACTTCAATCATCTTCTAATAATCATTCTATAAATTTAAGTTACTTAATAATAATATTTCTCAAGCATCTACTTGACATAATCAATAATTAATTAAATCTCTAATTTAATTAATTCAATCCATAATTACAACTTAATTAAATGGGTCAATTTAAATGCCCAAAAATATTTGATTAAATAATCAAACTAATTTAATTCAATGGATCTAGAAGTAATTAATCCAAGTCCATTATCCATATAATTCTAAGGCCCAACATTAAATAAATCTAATTCCACCTTAAAGTAAAGGCACATATCATATTAATTAAAAGTCCATAGTAACTTAATTTCTGCCCATGGTCCATTCTTTTATTTATTCCAGAGGCCCATCTAATACTAGGCCTATCCTCATATTCTCGGCCCAAGAAAATTAATATAATTAAGCCCAAGGCTCAACATTCTCGGCCCAATCTCAATTTAATTTCCATGACCCATATTCCATTTGTTTTCAGCTCATAATCAAGTATGAAATAAATCTAGCCCATTACTAAAATTAAAACTCTAGTAGCCCATTATTAATAATTTCGGCCCAACTGGAATAAATTTTGGTCAAATGAGAAAACCCATTACAATATTATTGTGGCCCAAACTCATTTGGCCAAAATAAAATTAATATCCATGGCCCATCTCCTAAGCCCAAGACAAAAAAAAAAAAATATACTAATTAAACTATCTAATTTCCTAACCCATGCCGTCCCCTTTTCCTTCCCATTCAACCACAATGATTAACAATTAAAAGAAGAGGAAGACCAGCAGCAGAGTCGCCCACTGGCCACTTTTCCCATTCAACAAGATGAATAATAATTAAATGAAAAGGAGAACCAGCAGCAGTGAGCCGCCCACTGCCTATCCTCAATTCATACCTTTCGGCTTTCTCTCTCTCTCTTCTCTCTCAACACACACACACACACGTGATTTCTCGCCACCATCGCCTCTCTCATCTCCGGCGGCCACGTCGCCGATCGGCGAACTACGTCGCCTCGGCGACCTCAGCCTCCTCTCGGTTCTCTCTCTCACTCTCGGACTCACTCACGCACACATGCGGATGCCGTCGCCGCCTTAGCCTCCCTTCTCGGCAGGATCATCGCCGCCGCCGCGCCAAATCTGACGCCGTCGCTGGTAGATCCGGCCAAACACCTCCTTGCGTCATCTATGATTGGCGCTGCCATCGTCATCCATGGGTAAGGGCAGTTTTGAGGAATATTTTGTAGAGAAAGTGGAATATTTTGAGGAATAATAATAAAAAAAAAAATGATGTGTTTTGATTAGACAATTAATCCAGTATCGAAATATCTTGTTCGACTTATAATTGTGTTCGATCTCCATCATTTTTTAACAAAAAATTACTCGTTTGAAATAATTTCGCAACGTCGACGATTTTAATATTCATTCTAATATCAAACTCGATTTAGTTAAATACATGATAATTCGAAGTTTTAAATTTCTCGGGTATTACAGCTAGACGAGCTGCTAGTAAGGGTATGTGTATACAGGTGGCCTTTGGCCAAGGTGTTGAGGAGGAGGCCTACTTCTCAACACGTTTGTGAGTAGATATGGTGTTTATTGATGATTGTCTGCAGACATATTATAACTAGAATTGTTAGCACGTGCATTAATCATGAAGTAAGTGATTTCATAAAGTTAGATTCATAGGATTTTTCTTAAAACCCCGTGAATCTATTAAGTGGCAAGTCGATTATATAGCTCTAAGAGCATGTTTTTAGTTGCTTTCGGCAAGTGCCCACTGAGTGCATTAAGTATTCACGCCTTGCATGTATTTCTAAATGTGCAGGTTGTGTAGGAGCTGATGACAGGAATTGAATGCTGAGTGAAGACTTGTCTCGTCATGTAATGTAATATCCCAAAGTTTTAAAACTAAATTACGATAATATAAGTCGTAAATTAGGGTTTTAATTCGATAATTGAAATAGGAAATTATCGAAATTCTATTTCGATTATCCATAATACGAGGATTTTCATATTATATTCATAAATGATTAGTGAATTAAGGAATATATATATATTATTCCTTCAAAAGCATTATTCTAACGTCGATAAAACTTCAATAGTTAGTTTTACGTTATTTTCTAAGCGATGAAGCCTAAAATTTAATTCCTTATTAAATAAGAATAAATAAGGTGATTACAACTTATTTATTAACGTTTTTTGAGAGATTCGATTATCAACGTTTTGAGATGTTTCGAATGTCAACGTTTTGAGACGATTCGAAAATTTAGTATAACGTATACAATATAGAAAGTCCTATGATTATTTTATGAAATAAGAGATTATTTTTATATAATCCTTCATTAAAATAATTTTAGTTATTAAAGGAATAAAGATTGGATAATTTATTCCTATTTTCTAACTATGGTTCGAAAATTTCATGTTAGGACATAGAATTGTTCTTAATTATTTTTCCTATGAATTATTCTAACATCTAAGACCTATATTATGTCACATTGCTATTAATTGGAAGAAAATAAAATATGTAGCACATTTTACACTAAGTGACCGAAAATGTGCAAGTGTAGGTGTGAAAAGAAGAAAAATTTCATTCCTTTGATAGTGATGTATAATTATTATGATGTTGAGATATTATTAATATAGATATAAGATATTTATTGAAAAAAAATAAAGTGATGTGTGTTGTAATTGTGAGATGGCCGAGAATGTGCATACAAGTGGGATAGAGAATAAAATTCTGCGAAAGTGATGCGTTATGGTATTGAAAATGAAAGATATTTAATGTATAGATAAGGTGAATGATACAAAAAAATAAAATGGTGAGTAATTTTAAGGGGTGATGGCCGAAACTTATATAGTGTGAAAGGAAGAAAATAAATTCAAACTTTATGATAGTGATAGTTTATTGACACAACCCGCCTTAATAATTTCAAATCCCAAGGACGGATTGGGAGGGCTGGTCGATGTGACAGTACTTAGGGTTCATGAAAGGCTATTATGAGGGTGCATATCACATGTAAACTATCATGCTTGGAACATAACATACATTAATAATCGGATATACCGGTGGGCTGACCAATGATCCAAAAGAATACAAATGATCATTGGCTTCAATCATAATAACATGTTACCATACAACATAGTTCAAATTGCAGCGGAAAACGTGTGAATACACATATGACGATGTGTATTCAAGGTTTCTAACATATAAACATCAAAAAGTTGTCTTGACTCCTCAACACCCTCCATCATCACCATCAACAGCTCAACCTGCACATTAAAAACAAACATGCAGGTCTGAGTACAAGAATGCACTCAGTGGACTCATGCCGAAAACATTTTAATCATTTCTAGATTACACTGCCTCATCATGGTAAGACATAAGGGTTTTATTTGAAATGCCTTATGCTTACTAAATCATTTTCATCAGTTCATAAACATTTTCTTAGCCAAGCATTTTTCTTGCATGTATGATCCATATCCTCATCCTCTTACCATAACATTATCATTTAACGCCGTAGAAGGAGGCCTCCCTCTACGTCGCTGTGACCGCCGTGAATTGTCCTTACAGCTCGCAGTCACCTTAGGTGTACACGTTAATCCTAGCCAGGTATAAGCCTTCCGGCATAGGATCCGATATCGATTTCATTCATAAGTTGGGAGCGACCCAACACATTCATATCATTCATTCCGGATAGGATACATACACAAAACATAAACATTTTGGCAGGTAATCTTGTAAACATTTTCTCAACAGTTGAAATAAGCATCGTAAATAAATTCATTTGGAAAGTATAGCAAAGTCACGTTTTGTTTAGAAAGAAAGCCCACCTGGACTATTGTTCGTCTTAAACTTGGTTACTCGTCAACGTCCAGTCGTCGCGTCAGCGTCCACACCTTTACGTAAAAGCGATGTTTAGTACGTCGTTCACGTATTTCGAGACTTTCAAAGTCTAGAATAAACTTCGATATTCTATATCGATATAAATTGAATTCCCTAACGAATTCAATACGCTGTTCAATTGCGTATTTCAATTAAACCGTTCACGATCTTCGAGATATGTTCAACTATTTCGTTTTAGCCTTTCAGGTTTAAACGTTCAACGTATTTATACGTTTCTCGATACAAGGATTTCAACTATGAAACCTTTTCTTACCAATGAGGTTTCTTTACCTAATTAGTACGTTTTACGCGTATTAGTGTATTTATCGAACGTATTTCGTACGTTGACTTCAAAAGTCAACGATTTTGACTTTTATTAGAAATTTCCTTACTAATTCATATTCTAAATCGATTTTCAATCGATTTCTTATCGTAAAGTCCTAATTCTCGATTTGTCACTCAAATTGATAAACTTTATTAATATTTTTCTTAAATATTAATCTATTTATTCATTAAGCATTATATTTCATTTATAACGTTATTTAACATAACGTTTCGTCATAACATAGTAATCTATGTTTATAAAATTTTATAAAATTCAATTATGTCTAAAATAATTTTTTAGACATATAATATATTATTAATCTTAATTAAAAAGGATTTAAAAATCCTTATTCTCCCATTATAGCTCACGGTAGTATCACAATATTTCCAAATTGGTTCCAAAAATTTCTCTAAATTCATATAGTGTATCATTTTACACTATGATCATTAGTATGTATTAATATTAACCATAGAAAATTTGAGCATCCCCTTTTAATATATACATAGGTCACGACAATTTTTTATAAATTGTCCAATAATGTTCAAAAATTTTATATAATTAGTACAAGGTCCCAACATTAATTTAGAACACTTTTATAACATATAGTCCATCATATACCATTTCTTCATCAAGGATTATTGTCCTCAAGGTCATGGTTCCACCTCAACATATACCAAACATTTTATAAAAATTCCAACAAAAATACACCATGCTTATATACCATAGTATAACAATATAACATCATAATATTCATCAAAAAATTTAATCATCACTATATATGGTTTGGAAGCTCACGGCTTTTTTGAATAAAATGAGCATTTGGTTTTCAAAAATTCTAATAACTTCATGTAACACAATATCAAGGTCCTAGATCACTAATATACCATTGCATGTCTAAAATAAAAATTATACACCAAGATATAATTTTCTTAAGCCTTCGGTATTTTCGAAAATATAGGATAGGATTTTCTAAAAATTCCAAATAAATCACTATGAACTCTCATCATATCATAGATCAATAATCCAACCTCAAAACAATTTTCAAAAATTTCGATCATCAACAAAAATCTCATGACATTTTCGAAATAATTTCTAAACATGATCAATGCTTCAAACTTAACATGCTTTAGCTAGATCTTTACAAACAATACACATGCAATAACATAGATCAAACCTAACATGCATTATCTTATTTTTACAATCAAGGATCATCAAGAACACATGCACAAATAAAATCTTACAAACAAGGACATCAAGAACATATACATTTACCAAGAACAAACCTTCGAATTTTTTGTAAAAATTAAAGGAAAATCGAAGCCTTGTTCGATTCTTACCTTTGTGTTGGTATGGATTCAAGGAAATATGTTTAAGGGGTCAAGCTTGGTGGAAGAGAAGAAGATGAACACTTACAATTTTCAAGGGGGAGGGGGATGGTGCTCTCGGTTTTTTTTGCAGAAATGATGAGAGAGAAGAGAGTGTTTGAGAGTGTTGAGTGTGAGTGAAAATGAGGAAAAAGAAGGAATCCCAACTCTATGTATGTCACGACCCCACTCCGGACTACCCGGCTGGAGGGCGACTAATACTAGGAGTAGTATTTTAGGGGTTTCATGGCTTTAAATAAAGATGCATAACAACAATAAACTAGCATGCTCGAACATAATATAAGATAACGTCATAAGATTTAAAAGGGTTAGGCCATCGGACCCCAAAAATCTTGGCCATGGTCCGATGGACCTCAATAGTTCGTAAACATAAAGCATAATTAAAGGAGTTCAGAGTGTAGCAGCGGAAAGTGTGTGAATACATATATGATGATATGCATTCAAGGTGAAAACCACAAATTCTAGATAAATTGGTCAAGGACACTGGACTCCTCAACACATTCTCCATCATCACCATCAGAGCTCAACCTGCACATTTAAAAACAAACATGCAGGGCTAAGTACAAGAAATTGTACTCAGTGGACTCATGCCGAAAACATTTGATAATATTTGAATTACGCTGCCAATATCAAGTAAGTCACAAGGGTTTTAGTTAAAAATGCCTTGTGCTTACCAAATCATTTTCAGTTCGTAAACATAGCTCGGCCGAGCATTTTCTTGGTGTGTATGGTCCGTATCTCATAGTAACAATTCATAACAGTATTAAAAATTAAACGTCGAGAGGGAGGCCTCCCATCTACGACGCCGTGACCGCCGTAGTCCCGCATAACACAGTCGCTCTCACAAGCATATGTTAACATTGCAATAGTTCCAACCTTCACGCCAATCCTAGCTGGGCATTTATCATCCGCACAGACCCGACATTAAAAGGTTGGGCGCGACCCAAATGACATAACTCGTCATAATAAAGTTCCAACTATCGCCACAATTTCTACCCGGCAAATGACGGATAGGATCCATACACAAAACAGAATATTTTTGGCAGGTAATGTAATAAACATTTGTCAACAGTTGCAAAATAAGCAATTTAAATAAACTCATTTTGGAATAACAGTAAAGTCATGTCTTAGTGGGGTAAGAAAAGGCCCACATTTTGAAGATAAGAAGCCCACCTGGACTATGGTTTGTTGTAAATTGAGTCCTAGGTTTGTTCGTACGTTAAAATCCAGTCACCGCGTTTGCGTCCACACCTTTACGAAAAAGCGAGGCTTTAGTACGTCGCTCAAGTCTCTCGAGACTTTCAAAAGCTAAGATAAACTTCGATATCTCATATCGATGTAGACTGAATTCCTTAGTGAATTCAATACGTCTCCAACACGTATACAATTGAATTGTTCTCATTCCTCGAGATACGTTCAACGTATAAGTATGTTTTTCGATATATGGATTTCATTTGTGAAATCTTTTCTTACTAATGAGGTATCATACTCAATTAGTATATTTTACAGTCTTGGCGATTCATCAATGTGTAAACGACGCTTGACTTAAAAGTCAACGAAGTCAACACTGGTCAACAAAGTCAACAATTTTGACTGTCAAATAGTAACTTCTTACTATTTCGTTTTATAAATCGAATTTGATCGATTTGAAAACGTAAAGTCCTATTTCTCGATTTATCACGTAAATCAAGGACTTATAAATAATTTCGCATTTAATAAACCTTTTTATAAATAAAACGCGTATTTTCGATTTTAAAATGTAATAATATAAACGTTTGTCTCAAACATAGCAATCTATGTTTATAAAATTTTGTAAAATTCAATTATGTCCAGAATATTAATTAAAAATATATTTTATTAATAAACTGAATAATAAAAAATGATTTAAAAATCCTTATTAATTATCGAAAATCTCGATAATTAATTTAAAAATATCAAATGACTTTTGAAAAATTTTCTAAATTAATATAGTGCATTATTATACACTATGGTCCAGAATATGAATTTATAAAATCCATATGAAATTGTTTGCTATTTATTAATATATATACATATATATAGCTACGGTATTTTCTAAAATTAGGGAATAATTATCCAAAAATTCCCAAAATTGATATACACATAGTATAATATCCCAACATTAATATACATCACAAATATAACCTATAGTTCATCATAACTATTCATTTAACAATATATAGCAATATTTACGATAATTACAAGATAATTACCAAATAATTAGCAAACAATTTCTAAAAATTCCAAATAAATTCTGACATGATTAAACATTATACTATAATATTGTAACATCATAACATCAACCAAACTAATTTAAATCATCACCATATGAGCTTGTAAGCTCTCGGCTTTTTCGATTTTTATTAGCATTTGGTTTTAAAAAATTCTAACAATTATATACTATGTTTATACACTATAGTATAGTAATATAACATCATAATATTTATCAAAACTAATTAAATCATCACCTTCAAGAGCTCAAAGCTCACGGCTTATTTGATTTAAATTAGTATTTGATTTCCAAAAATTTCAATAAATTCATACAACACATAAACAATATACTAAAGCATTAATACACCATTGCATGATTAAAATAAAAATCATACACCAACATATAATATCACAATGCTCTCGGCCCTTTTTAAATAAATAGCAATTGATTTTCGAAAACTCTAATTAAACCATAGAACATATAATCAAGGTTCTAAAGCATTAATATGTCATTACATGCTTGAAATAAAAATTATACACCAAGGTACACCTATATAACTCACGGCATTTTTAAGACAAATAGCCTAGGGTTTTCAAAAATTTTCTAAATCATATATATGAACTCTAAACATGATATAGAACAATAATCCATTCTTAAAACAATTAAAACATGCTCGGTCACTACCATATCATTTTTAACTATTTTCGAAAATTATTTCAATACATACTATGGTTCGATTATTTCATATTCATGCTAAATCCTTACAAACATGTCATATATGATAACCCATGTTCATTTTAAACATATATCCTTATTATTTTGAAAATGAAATCATCAAGAACAATATGAACACATATCTCATGCTTCAAGAACATTAAACATACATAGATGCATATATAAAACTTTCGAACACTATACATATAAATCTAGAGCAGTTTTCGATTTTTCTTGAGTAAAAGAAGAAGAAAATCGGTGCTAATGTCCATGTATTACCTTGAGAATGGTATAGTATCACAAGGATATGGTATGGTATCACCTTGGTGAATGAATGGAGATGAAAATAGAAGAGAAAAATTTTAGAAATGAGAGGATGGAGCTCTCGGTTTTGGGGCAGAAAAATGGGAGAGGGATGAGAGTATTTTGTGTGTTTGTAACTTGTGAGAAGAATAATGAATAAGGTGAAGAGCCTCTCTCCCTAATACCTCTCTCTCTCTCTCGATTTTGGCTAGGAAATGGCACAAAATCTATAGCAAATGATGAGTATTATAGTGATGATTAGGTTAAGTGAAAAGGTAAGCCATGCATTGGGTAGAAAAAAAGGTGGAGTGCATGCTTGTTGGAGAGAGAGGGATCGGCGCATGGGGGGGGGGGGTCTAGGGCTGATTTAAATTTTAATTTTATCCTAATACAATGTATTAATCATAGTATAGGTCATAGATATTGTCACGACCCGACTACTTAATTACTTAATTAACTAAATAATCAAGCCGTGACTGGTTTAATTAACGATAATCTTTCAATAAAAGAGTGAGTTAGAAGATAAGTTTTGAAACAAGCGGACCATATAACGTTTGTAAATAGAGTAAGCCAACTGCGCTCGAGAAAATGTCCAACAACCATACCAACGAACACAACCTCAAAACATACATGAGAGTTTTCAAAATATTTACAAATTATCAAAAGTATGGTTTCACGTTTCAGGTTAACAATGAAGACTAATGAATGTCATGTGTGAAGACATGACACTCAACCACAATGGTTCACGATGCGAAAACAAAATAGCTATTCTCGCTCGGTTTCTAGCCACACCTCTTCCATGCTCAACTGCAAAGATAAAACACTTATCGGTGTGAGTACTAGAAGTACTCGGTGGGTAAATGCTATCATAATATTCATAACTTATAACTTTGTTCAAATAAACTTTTCTTTCAAATGATTTTAGAAATCCACTGATTATTTGTTCATAAGAAACATTTATCTTCATAACATGTCACAGCCCCACAATCCTAAGTACGGATTAACAGGGACTATAACTCTAAACATGTGAATGAACAAACATGGAGACTCTCTTTAATAAAAAGCGTAATACATACGACAAGTATGTTCTTGGACTTTAGTACATAATTTAAGTTCCAGCAGCGGAAGGCATGTGATAAGTACATATGACGATGTACTATCAAGGTATAAACATATCAGCGACAACATTCCTATTGCTCAACACTGCTCCATCCATCATCTGCTCAACCTGCACATTTAAAAACAAACATGCAGGGCTGAGTACAAGAATGCACTCAGTGGACTCATGCCAAAAACATTTTATCATTTTTATGTTACACTGCCACATCATGGTAAGACACAAGGGTTTTAGTTGAAAATGCCTTGTGCTTACTAAAACATTTTATCAGTTCATAAAAATCATCGCCTGGCCAGGCATTTTTCTTGGTGTGTATGATCCATATCCCTTATCATCATTCATCATAACATCATAGTCGAACGTCGTGAAGGAGGCCTCCCTCTACGACGCCGTGACCGGCCGTGAATTGTCCTTACAAAGACACGGTCACCTTAGGTGTACACGTTAATCCTAGCCGGTATTGTCCTTGGGCAAGGGATCCGATATCGATTTTCAATCATAAGTTGGGGCGACCCAACAACATTCATAACATTTCATAACATCTCATAATATCTCATGGATAGGATACATACACAAAGCATAAACATTTTTGGCAGGTAATCATTTAAACATTTTATCAACAGTTGAAATAAACATCGTAAATAAATATTTCAAAAGCATTTTATTTTTGAGTAGAGTAAAGCCCACTGGGTGTCGATTGTCTAAATCGATTTCTTGATCATAAGTCCCGTGCTTAGCCTATCTATTCACGGCCTTGAAGTTTTGGAGTGGAAAAATCCATTGGGTCTTAGAACCCATATTTCTATTTTAGTGTATATCATGGTATGATATACACTCGATTGACCATGTGGTAGCACTAGTCAAATATTTCACGTTAAGGTATGCTTTCGTGAAAATATCGTATCATGATGTTTTATCATAATTCGTACATCTTATAATGCTCTATCGTACCTTGCGACATAACATAATGAATGCATCGATTAATAGCATGTTAGTCACATAAGGCATACTTCACATAGGGGTTTCCAACACTTAGTCAAATTTCAAGTGTTTTAATTTCAGCAAAAACAGCTTGAAACAACCCAAGTAACGTACTTTGACGACCCATAACTCTCGATTCAGAATACGTATGGTCGCACAAAGATACATTCTGGAAACCTCTAAACATGTACTACAAGTTCTAAGAAGGAATTAAATCCAAAAGAGTCGTGGTTCTGAAGATATAGGGTCTCAAAGTGGGCAACTCAAACTGACTTCTATACTTAGAAAATTTTCAGAAGTTTCAGTTTTAGCTTAACGAAGAGGGGTTTTACGAGGCTCGTAACTTTTGACTCAAAATGCCAAAATGGCTGCAGACTACCAATTTAGAAACCTTGTAACAAGTACTACATATTTCATGAAGACCATACTGGAAAATATCTGACGCATTGAGAAATACATAAGTCCAAAGTTGACTAGTTGGACATGGACAGTTTCCAGTAGGTGACTTTGGGTCGATGAAAGGTATACCTATAAAACTTGGTTTGGGATCAAACTTTCCAGATCATAACTAGACATGGTGAGGAACATTTCTTATGAAGAAACCCAAGTCCAAATCGGACTAAAATGGCTTGAACACCTCACGTAAAGTCATACTCGAACAGCCTATTATATGAAAAATTTTCTAAGGCAGTTTGTTCAAAAGGCTTACTGAAATGCATCAACTTTAAAAATTCACCGTGAGTTCATTATAATGAATCTGGAAATGAAACCAATCATATTGAAAAGCCACTTAAGTCTAGTTTTATCCAGAAAAGCCTCACCCAATGATTCACAATAGATTGGGAGATAAAATATTTTACCACAAGCTATCACTCCCGTGACAATTTTGTGCAGTTAGCTTGTAAAATCTGGAATAAATAGTAAATATTTTAGAAAATTCTTAAAATTTACAGGAATCTTCTAGACATTCTGAATTATGTTTCTGCCAAATTTCAGAGTTTTATCATTAGCCAAACTTAAAACGAAAGCCACGGATTATGGGTGATGAACACGGCGATTTCGCAGATTTGTGCAGTGTTTTGATAAATACAAATAAAATATCAAATCAAGTTGGATGGACTTGAAATTTTACAGAGGCATACTAGACACATATAATTTCAACATATCAAAATTCACAATCATCGGACCACTGAAACTTAGTCAAATAAATTCGTGAAGTTACTGATTTCGTGAGATAACTTCCAGTTTTGCAGACAAGATTATAGTTCGACATGCAATCACATATATGTGTTCGATACTATTGAATTATCCACCTATACACATGCATGTATGATCTAGCCATGTCCAAGAATCATAGGATGTAGTTACCTCAGCCATGAAATTGGAAGAAGACGAGAGAGATGGAGGCGATGGAGCTCATGGCTTAGATGTGCATCAATTGGTATCACAAGAGCTAGGAGCTTGAGTTCTTCTTTCATGGTGGAAATGGGGCTGTTCTTGGAGGAAGGAGAGGAGAGGGGACGGCTGATTGAGGTGTGGGGTGTGTGTGGGGTGGTGTTGGAGAGGTATGGGGGGTGTTGGGTGGTAGGCATGGGTGACATTTGTTAATACACTCTCATGCATCTACACTTGTCACACACATGCACAACACTCTTACACTCCCTCTACACACACACACATGCACGATTTTATACATATATATGTATAAATTTCAGTATTTAATTGTTTAATTATGATATATAATTAATCACATTGTCATATAGTAGATACATGCAATAGGAAAAATCAACAAGATAAACTTGTATACATAGGTGTATAGTTTTCGGCTTTTACACTATGCCAATGGTCTAATTTTATTTTCCTTGCCAAACATTGATATATGTTATAACATATAGTTTAGATGATAAATAATATCATAGGATAAATTAATGGCATCATTTTATGCGACAAAAATCGAGTTCGAAAATTAGGGTTTTCGAGCGTTTGAAAATGGTCACTATCAATTCTTGTTGATCTAGCATTGATTTAATGCTTAATAATACTGTAATTACATATACTAATCATAGGAAATTAATTCCTATAATTTCTTGATCGATTAAAGCGCTTTTCGTTTCATCTCAAAGCGTTAACGTTTGAAAGCGTTGAAACGTTCATTATCGACTCATCTCGAAATGGTCTTCATCACTTTCTTACATTATTCCATTAATAATGGAATTTAATTCTAAGCAATTGCTTAGAAAATATCATAATTTTAACTATCGATCGCGATCGACGTTAAAATTATCTTGCCGATACACTTCATATACTTTTATTCCTTAATTCACAATTCTCGTTGAATATAAAATAGAATTCATTCCTTCGTAAACAATCGAAATCATTATTCGATGTCTTAGTGATTGAATAATTGGCTAAACTCTAGTTTACGGGTTTTAAAAACCGTAATTAGACATCTAATTTTGCGGGGTATTACATCCTACCCCCCTTAAAAGAAATTTCGTCCCGAAATTTGTATACCTCATAAAGTATGGGTATCTTAACATCATAACATCATAACTTTCTATGTGCTTTTCTTTCGTCCATGGTTCTTCCATTGGACTTTCATTATAAGACCCAAACTTGCTTCTTTAATCGTTGAATCATACGATCAAATTAGTCGTAGATTTTCATTATAACCCATCTGAGTCAAAGGTCACGTCATCATGTTGGTTTACGTGAATTGGGTCATTTCGTATTTCATTAAGCTGCGACATGAGGAAAACATTTCGTACTTTCCCCAAATGTGGTGGAAGTACCAAGCTATAAGCTACTAGGCTATCATTATTAGGAGCTCGTAAGGTCCTATAAAGCGTGATCTCAATATTCTTGTATCTAAACTTATAATTCGTCAGATGGAGAAATCTTAAGAAACTTTAATTCCGCATTCAAGAATGCGGTTCGGGTTCTGGCGTACAGGCGTAAGATTTTGTCTATCTAGCTTTTCTTATTCCTTGCCTCGTTGGCGGATATCTTAATCGTTTCATTTACAACGTCAGGACTTTATACCTTTTCTCACCTACTTTGTTACAATAAAGTGGTGGTCAATACTTCTTTTCGCAATACGCCTCATAAGGCTACATTAATCGTTGTTTGGTAGCTATGGTCGTACATAAACTTAACAAGTGGTACAATAAGTTCCCACCGATACCTTGGTTTATCACTTGTTCTATCGTATCCTTAAACATTCATACTGTCCTTTTGATTGTCTTTCTGCCTGTGAGTGGACATCTATGTTAAGGCTCAAACTCGTGTCTAACTCCTTTTGGGAGTTAGTTAAAAATCTAGGGGTACTCTTGAAGTCTCTATCTGAAGCGATAGGTTCTAGTACTCCTTGTAAAATATAAGATTTCCTTTATGTACGAGTGAGCTAACTTATCGGATCTATGAGTCATCCGAATAGGCGAGAGACAAAACATAATTGGCGAGTTAATCCACTACTAGCCATATAGTAGTGCGACTTCTTTATGACTTTGGTAAAATCATCATAAGATCTATTTTATATCATTCTATTTTCATTCGTGTAGTTCTAGAGTTATACTCTCTTATAAGGCCTTTGATACAATGCCTTTACTTATTGATAACCGAGACCTTTGCTCGACAATATGATTATATCTTATCTCATTCCTTCCTATCTAACCTTTCTCATAATTCACAATGTCACTTAATAATGCCTGGTTGGGCGGTATGAGAAGGATCATGAACTTCATTTACGATTTCATTTCTAAGCTTATTATTGCTTGGAAATATATGTATATATCTCTCTTTTAGACAATAACATTGTCCAACGCTCCTTAAAATCCTTCAGCTCTCCATTCCTTATCTTAATTCGTATTCTATTCCCATCTTTATTCTCTCTTTTTAGTCATAATTCACCTTGGTTGTGGGAATACTACTTACATTCGTCCCTGATTGCCCGACTATTTCTGTTCTCGTTTTCTTAACCTTTCTGATGAGTTTTCCTTTTCTATAAGGACATACCATGATTTAGACTGAATTTTATATCTTAGGCATTAGATTTTACATTAACCTTCCTTAGGTGATTATTTATCACAATTATAATCTTTTACTGATTCGGGTCATCTTTTCTATCCTGTATCCAATTTTCTTTGCTCGAAGAATAAGTTCAAACTTTGTGAATTGTGAAGGGTTCTTAACTTATTGTTATAGGAGTGATGTCCTCGCGACTTTGGTATTTATACTCTTGTCACTATCGAGTAATAGATTTTGGCACTCAGTGAAGTCGTATAATCTTCTTTACATACAATTTGGACTAACATCGGATCCATAAGTACTTTGAATTGGTAGGAAGTGAGCACTCTTGGTGTGTCTATCAACAATTACCAATATAGCGGTGTTCCTCTTTTGATTTGGGTAAGTTCGTATGAAGTCCATCGTTATTTCATCCCATTTCCATTCGGATATTTCCAACGGTTGTAACTTTCCGTATGGACGTTGGTGTAACGCTTTCATCTGGCGGCAAACAAGGCGGTGTTCCTGAAAGAAGCTATGTCTCGTTTCATGCCTTCCCACCAAAAATTTTCTTTGGTCTTGGTACATCTTAGTACTATACGGATGGGCGGTGTAGGGTGTATCGTGAGCCTCGCTCATTATTTCATTTTGAAGTTTTGCGTCGTCTAGAACGCATATTCTTCCTTTAAACAATAAGGCGTTGTCCGGCGCTTCACGGAAGTTCTTAAATCCTCCACCCTTACCCTTTCTCGGATCTTTTCTAACTTTTCCTCCATCCTTTGTCTCTCGACGATCCTTTTTCTTAAATCAGATTCTATCACTATTTCAAGTCATGAGTTGGGAAATTCTGTTCATATGGCCTAAGTCATTGTGACACATAAGTTATTATTTATCTCATATTAATACATAGCCTTACTTTTATTAATCCGTGAAATTGTGATTCTATTTTGGGGTAACTATCTTATGGGTCTTGTTACCTTAAAGAGTTCTTAATGGATCTCTAACAGTCAATTAATCTATAAAATTCATGATCTTATTTTAGGTCATTGGCGTCTTTCATCTTTAATTGTTTTGTCCTTTGTCGGATCTACATTGTTCTCTTTTAAAGACACTATGTGCTTGAGGAATATTTCTCTTTTAAGCGAAATTTACAAAGCGTATTTGGCAAAATTCTCCGGCTCTTAAAAGTCGTAAGACAGTCCTTCAATGTTTTTATGTTTTTCTTGTCCTACGAATAGATAGGAACATCATCCATAAAGATTGAGATAGAAATTTATCTAAGTACTTGTGGATTACTCGATTTTAAGGTTTATGGTCGAAGTGGTGTATTGGTTAGTCCGAATGGCGTAACTATTATCTCATAGTAACCATATTTTATTGAACAATTCATTTCCGTATTTGGATACTCTTCTTCAAGAACATATAATATTACATCATAATGCCTCGGTGAGGAATTTTCATACATTACTTACGAGGGTCGGTCTCTGAGCTAACAGTTATAAGCGCGCTAGCTCTTTTTACACTCAAAACTTTGACACTTCTTCACCATATTCATAAACTCTTCCAAACTACGTTTATTTTACATATTATAATCACATCATTTTTATCATCAACCATTAGCTACATATAAGTCTTATATGATCCTAAGATTCTATGTCTTTGAGTGACCTTTGTTTGAGTCGTACTCTCCCTTGAAACTTGTCTTTTCTCCAATGCGTTTTACCTCATATATCCGACGATCTTTCTCTTTCAGAGAGCCAGGGGTCCAGCTGCTCCCCGTTTCTTCTTCAATACCATAAGTTGGTGTTACTTTTATCAGAAAGTATGGTTGGGTTGGTAGCGGTAATTCTCCTAATCCATGAGGCGATAAGATTTTGTCCTTTTCCTTCTCGTCTCTTTCTGGTACCATTGATGGCACGGGGCGTGGGGCGTTTGAAAAATCATGGTACAACCATTCCTTTATACCGTCTACGTGTAACTTGCCGAGGTCCGGGACAAGTACTCGTGGGTGTCGTTCCTACGTATTATATGTATGCTTAAGCTTGTTGACAAATCACGGTAAGTCATCCGGGCTTTGGAATTTTATCATGGAGAAAATATTCTCTTGATACTTCTTTTGCAAAAATTCCTCCGATCATTGGCAAATAGCGGATCGTGGTTGGGTACCATCCTCATTTGACACTCTATAGTTACTAGTATCCATCCGGAGGTGCAAAATTTTCTCCAAACTGTTCTAAATCCATTCCTAATTCATATCAAAAGAGCCGATACGCTCGTGTGAGTTATAATCTTGTAGGCCTTGGGGTTAACTCCTACCGTTAAACTCCATTTTCTTGTCATCAGTAAGCGGATATTTTAGATAAATCCGACTTAATTTAAACAATGGAGGTGATTTTCTAAACAAGAAGGATCTCTTAAAGAATTATACACTTTAAGACATATATAACCCGTAGATGACTCATGACTCTTATCTTAATACCCATTTCGTTTTACATACATCTTGATCGTATGTTGCCTTAAAGATATTCGTATAAGCGACGGTGGGTCTTGATATTACGTAGTGTAAAACCTCTAACGAAAAGGCTAGGCCGGTCACTAATCACATGAATGATGACCATTTCAAAACTTCTTGTCTCTAAAATTATATCTCGTTCCACATAGATATAATGATCCAAATCATTGGATAGCACTTTGGCGATTCTAGGTTCAATTCGAGCTTGAGCAACACTTGCGATGGTCATAATTCCGTATAGGTAAGGAGGTTTTCATTTCTTGATTCGCTTACCACGTGTTGGGTTCTATCGCTTCTACGCATACTTGTGCGACGTTAAAAGTGAAGCACCTATATCGATCAAGATCTTACGGTATTACGAGAAATCTTCCTCACACCTATCCTGCCTTTTGGTTCTGTTTGATCATTTTTTGATGCAAGGTATAGGCTTTGGTCTACGGTGTTCCGTTTATTCAAGTAAATGTCTATTTCATATGTCATTGTCCTTTCCATTGGGACATCATGTTCCTTGCTATGGTCTTACATTGCCTCATTCACCCTATACTTCTCGGTATTAGTATCGTTATGCTTTTACTAATAGCATTCATGGTTAGGTTTACATCAACCTATCCTTTGATATGGATATATTTCAATAATGAAATCTTATCGTAGAGATCGTCATGTCTCTATCACTATCATCCATTCCTAATCCGGTATGAATGATTAAATTCCTCTTCTTTTTTTTTTTTACTTTATCGATCTTAGGAGTATATTTCTCATATATTCTTATTTTAAAACTTTTCTAGAAATCCTTGTCTTGGCATTTAGTGCCATCATTTGTAATATCCTTTTTGGATATCGTCATTTCTTCTTAATCCTTTATTGATTCATCATGCAATTTCGCATAAGATAAAATCCTTTGTCCCTTTGGGATGTATTATACTTTTGCGCTTGACGTCAAATATCTTTACCATTTCTCGGCATTCAATGAATGCTTCATTCCCATGTCCGAGATACTTAATATCCCACTTCTTTGATCGTCGCAAAAGTATGAAGGATAATCTTTCCAATTGGATTTACCTTAAAGTCCCTCAATGAGAATCTCTTTCTGTGTTCTCTTGGACGTATTTCCTTTGCAAGATCTATAGAAGCTATCTTGCTTGTTAACTATTAAGTTACACAAGACAAGCGTTTTGTGTCATTATAACTTAGGGTATTAAGATTCATTTCAAAAATAATGAATCTATTTCTTAATCCGTTTCTTTACTTCCAAGGAATTACCTTACTTATCGAAGTCGTAACATTTCTGAAGCTTATATCATATCATGAACTATCTAATTGTATAGCTCATAGTTTTTTTTCTGTTATTTTTGACTTTTGTCCATTTTCTTGAGCATGGTATCTGAAAGTAATCTTACTTTCGTCATACTTCAGTTCTCACATTCAGGGTTAGAATCGTCATTATTGTCGTATGGCTTGGTAAGGTAGTACATTTGTACACCATAACTTAAAGTCCAAGCATCTTATTGACATGTCTTGACTTTGGAGATATTTCCTCCATACTTGATTTACATGCTAGGGATACCCTAGCTATTCACACATCTCAATGATTATGATCTTTAAATCTTATTATCATTCGTCCAACCAAGTTTCAATTATTTGGAATCGATTACGCTCAAGCATAATCTCATTGATTGAGGTGTAAGGCGAAAGATCTATTTTCGGTATGCTATCACTTTATAAATATATTCTTTGAAAAGAATATCTTGTATGCATCTTCATTCTTTTAAACATGTCCAACCTACTAACGAGGTTTCAAAGACATCCAACTATCTTAAAGATAAGTTGTACTCGCTCTCGTCATGACATAAAAGGAAATTCATATCCCCGGATATCATATACTTTTCTTTACTTTTACTCTTTGCATTTAATGCTAAAAGTATCTTATTCTTAACCGTTATCATACTTGATCATATGAAGGCATAACTTCACTTTGTCATCAATCTTGGTAAAGCCCATCAAGGGTCATCACATCCATGTGTATCGTAGGAAAATATTTCATCTCATCGAGATTTTCTTTACATCATAATTTCTCGATGTCTATCTCTTTCTTGATCTGAAACTTTTAGGTGGTGTGATAAGTCAACCTATTCCATGCCCGACATTTATCGTTTACTAATTCGCATTTAGGTGACAAGGTAAGTCAACTTTCATCTTACTTGATGGTTTCAAGAGTCGATAAGAGATTATCACGACTACTTACGAGAGGTCTTGTCTAATCCATCAAGATAACATCTTTCAATGATTGAATCGATATGTTCCTTGATTTGAATAAATGGGGCTCTAGGGTCCGAAGACCGAATGGCGACTCTTGAGATTTCTTTGGTCATATGGGCTGGCGGACCGTCACAATTATATTCTCGATCACATAAGGCTTTGGGTTCAAAAGGACACTTTGTAAAATTTTGAGTTGGAAGTTTTCTTGGAAAAGTGAGAAACTCGAATGATTTCTCAATTGGAACTAGGTCGTAGAGTTAAATTCAATGAGAAATTGGGTAATGGATATAATTTGAAAGCTTATATACCCATAATAGGTCATCAACAAAGTTCTCATGTATGTCGAGGTTCTACTTGTATTCTTGAAGATTTTACTTTCTTAGTAACATTCTAGGATTAGTATCATACTATATGATCTTACTCTTTTCAAATCGTAGAACTAACTTCAACTGATTCTCATGAATTCTGGAGTAGGAATCAGGAATTTTGTCCTTCATAAAAAATGAAGTACAGTGCATTAGGAGCACGTGGCGAAAACCATACGTAAATCGGAGTTCACACGACCGAGCGAGTCAAAACAGAATCACTGCGCAGTGCGGGAAATTTACACGCGTTCGCGCTGAGATCATAAGCGATGCCGACACCAAGGTCGTACATGCCGTTATCGATGCCGAGGTAGTACAGGGCACTGCCGACACTGAGGTCGTACAGGCTACCAAAGTCGACATGTTAAATTCGATGTTACAAATTTCCGATTTGAAGTCGGCGATCATGCGTGTCGATGTCGAAGCGGTCGTACATGTCGGTCGAACAATTTCGTATAAATCTTTCACTTTTCTTCACTCAAGGTGGAATGAAGTTCTCAAATCCATCACTAATCTTGTTCTTGTAATTGAAGGAAGTTCTTACTTCTATGTTCTTTCGTAAAAGTGATCATGTCTTCTTAAAAGTCTACGTTACTGTTGAGCTAGCATGCTCATCATCATAATCAACTTTGAGATTGAAGTAAAACTTGAATATTCCTCACGTAGCTCATTTATGCATACGTATTTCGTTGAATTTAAAGGATTCAACATATCATATTGACAATTCAATGTCAATCTCAATCATCTTAAACATGAATAATCATAACTTTGTTCATAATAATGAACCCTTATTACATTCGAAATTCAACATTTCATCTTTGGCATATCGTGCCAAACTTTCTCATATCATTGTCATCATCTTTCTTATATTTTCCTTCTTTTCATAACTTTCTTGACAAGTCATTTTCATATCATTCATTTTCAACCGTTCTCATAGCTTTCATTTCTTTTCGAAGATCATTTCAATCATCCTTCACTTTAAACTTTTCATTTTATTAAAAAAAATCATTTCATAAACATTCGTCCGGCAGGGCTAATTTTCAAAACTTTGGGAAAAGAGTCATTTACCTCATTTCGGTTGAGCTTGATGTGATGGAGTGTTGAGCATTGTCGGTGATCTCTAGAAGTCTAATGACTCAATCTAGACTTAACCTTAAAAAGATTTTGGGTTCAAAGCGAACCGCTCGATACCACTCTGTCACGACCCACAATCCTAAGTGCGGATTAGAAGGGACTATAACTCTAAACATGTGAATGAACAAACATGGAGACTCTCTTTAATAAAAGCGTAATACATCGACAAGTATGTTCTTGGACTTTAGTACATAATTTAAGTTCAAGCGGAAGGCATGTGATAAGTACATATGACGATGTACTATCAAGGTATAAACATATCGGTGACAACATTCCTATTGCTCAACCTTGCTCCATCCATCATACGCTCCTTTGCACATTTAAAACAAACATGCGGTGAGTACAAGAATACTCGGTGGACTCATGCGAAAACATTTTATCATTTTATGTTACTTTGCCACATCTTGGTAAGACAAGGGTTTTAGTTGAAAATGCCTTGTGCTTACTAAAACATTTATCAGTTCATAAAAATCATCGCTGGCGAGCATTTTCTTGGTGTGTATGATCCATATCCCTTATCATCATTCATCATAACATCATAGTCGAGCGTCGTGAAGGAGGCCTCCTCTACGACGCCGTGACCGGCCGTGGTGTCCTTACGACACGGTCACCTTAGGTGTACACGTTAATCCTAGCGGTATTGTCCTTGGCACGGGATCCGATATCGATTTTCAATCATAAGTTGGGAGCGACCCGACAACATTCATAACATTTCATAACATCTCATAATATCTCATGGATAGGATACATACACAAAGCATAAACATTTTGGCGGTAATCATTTAAACATTTTATCAACAGTTGAAATAAACATCGTAAATAAATATTTCAAAGCATTTTATTTTGAGTAGAGTAAAGCCCACTGGGTGTCGATTGTCTAAATCGATTTCTTGGGTGTAAGTCCCTAGCTTAGCCTATCTATTCTTGACCTTGAAGTTTTGGAGTGGAAAAATCCATTGGGTCTTAGAACCCATATTTCTATTTTAGTGTATATCATGGTATGATATACACTCGATTATTCATGTGGTAGCACCTAGTCGAATATTTCACGTTAAGGTATGCTTTCATTGAAAATATCGTATCATGATGTTTTATCATAATTGTACATCTTATAATGCTCTATCGTACCTTGCGACATAACATAATGAATGCATCGATTAATAGCATGTTAGTCACATAAGGCATACTTCACATGGGGTTTCCAACACTTAGTCAAATTTCAAGTGTTTTAATTTCAGCAAAAACAGCTTGAAACAACCCAAATAACGTGCTTTGACGACCCATAACTCTCGATTCAGAATACGTATGGTCGCACAAAGATACATTCTGAAACCTCTAAACATGTACTACAAGTTCTAAGAAGAATTAAATCCAAAAGAGTCGTGGTTCTGAAGATATAGGGTCTCAAAGTGGGCAACTCAAACTGACTTCTATACTTAGAAAAATTTTCAGAAGTTTCAGTTTTAGCTTAACGAAGAGGGGTTTTACGAGGCTCGTAACTTTTGACTCAAAATGCCAAAATGGCTGCAGACTACCAATTTAGAAACCTTGTAACAAGTACTACATATTTCATGAAGACCATACTGGAAAATATCTGACGCATTGAAATACATAAGTCCAAAGTTGACTAGTTGGACATGGACAGTTTCCAGTAGGTGACTTTGGGTCGATGAAAGGTATACCTATAAAACTTGGTTTGGGATCAAACTTTCCAGATCATAACTAGACATGGTGAGGAACATTTCTTATGAAGAAACCCAAGTCCAAATCGGACTAAAATGGCTTGAACACCTCACGTAAAGTCATACTCGAACAGCCTATTATATGAAAAATTTTCTAAGGCAGTTTGTTCAAAAAGGCTTACTGAAATGCATCAACTTTAAAAATTCACCGTGAGTTCATTATAATGAATCTGGAAATGAAACCAATCATATTGAAAAGCCACTTAAGTCTAGTTTTATCCAGAAAAAGCCTCACCCAATGATTCACAATAGATTGGGAGATAAAAATATTTTACCACAAGCTATCACTCCCGTGACAATTTTGTGCAGTTAGCTTGTAAAATCTGGAATAAATAGTAAATATTTTTAGAAAATTCTTAAAATTTACAGGAATCTTCTAGACATTCTGAATTATGTTTCTGCCAAATTTCAGAGTTTTATCATTAGCCAAACTTAAAACGAAAGCCACGGATTATGGGTGATGAACACGGCGATTTCGCAGATTTGTGCAGTGTTTTTGATAAATACAAATAAAATATCAAATCAAGTTGGATGGACTTGAAATTTTACAGAGGCATACTAGACACATATAATTTCAACATATCAAAATTCACAATCATCGGACCACTGAAACTTAGTCAAATAAATTCGTGAAGTTACTGATTTCGTGAGATAACTTCCAGTTTTGCAGACAAGATTATAGTTCGACATGCAATCACATATATGTGTTCGATACTATTGAATTATCCACCTATACACATGCATGTATGATCTAGCCATGTCCAAGAATCATAGGATGTAGTTACCTCAGCCATGAAATTGGAAGAAGACGAGAGAGATGGAGGCGATGGAGCTCATGGCTTAGATGTGCATCAATTGGTATCACAAGAGCTAGGAGCTTGAGTTCTTCTTTCATGGTGGAAATGGGGCTGTTCTTGGAGGAAGGAGAGGAGAGGGGACGGCTGATTGAGGTGTGGGGTGTGTGTGGGGTGGTGTTGGAGAGGTATGGGGGGTGTTGGGTGGTAGGCATGGGTGACATTTGTTAATACACTCTCATGCATCTACACTTGTCACACACATGCACAACACTCTTACACTCCTCTCTACACACACACACATGCACGATTTTATACATATATATGTATAAATTTCAGTATTTAATTGTTTAATTATGATATATAATTAATCACATTGTCATATAGTAGATACATGCAATAGGAAAAATCAACAAGATAAACTTGTATACATAGGTGTATAGTTTTCGGCTTTTACACTATGCCAATGGTCTAATTTTATTTTCCTTGCCAAACATTGATATATGTTATAACATATAGTTTAGATGATAAATAATATCATAGGATAAATTAATGGCATCATTTTATGCGACAAAAATCGAGTTCGAAAATTAGGGTTTTCGAGCGTTTGAAAAATGGTCACTATCAATTCTTGTTGATCTAGCATTGATTTAATGCTTAATAATACTGTAATTACATATACTAATCATAGGAAATTAATTCCTATAATTTCTTGATCGATTAAAGCGCTTTTCGTTTCATCTCAAAGCGTTAACGTTTGAAAGCGTTCAAACGTTCATTATCGACTCATCTCGAAATGGTCTTCATCACTTTCTTACATTATTCCATTAATAATGGAATTTAATTCTAAGCAATTGCTTAGAAAATATCATAATTTTAACTATCGATCGCGATCGACGTTAAAATTATCTTGTCGATATACTTCGTATACTTTTATTCCTTAATTCACAATTCTCGGTGAATATAAAATAGGAATTCATTCCTTCGTAAACAATCGAAATCATTATTCGATGTCTTAGTGATTGAATAATTCGGCTAAACTCTAGTTTACGGGTTTTTAAAAACCGTAATTAGACATCTAATTTTGCGGGGTATTACATAACATATCGCCACAATTCGTTTTAAACATACCGGCATAACATACCCGAGTTGGTCCCGAAGGATCACAACCACGGTCATACCCTATCTATGTTACTCGGTAAAGGGAAGTAGGCCTCCTCCCGGTACCATGGCGGCCTACATTTGCAAGCTCATGACCATCTACGCGTACGATTATTAACATCTTCCTACCGCGAGATAGGTAATTGCCGTCATACCCACAATGTGGTAAAACATTCATTTTCAACATACTCGTCATGTGGTGATTATATTTTCATGACAAACAACTTCATAAAGCAACATAAATTTTGCTTTTAAACAAACTTTGTAAAGCATTACCCACCTCGTGACGTTGGATTTCACGGGTTCACTTCTTCGTCCTTTCTTCTCGATTTCCTTTCTTTGGATCCTTAAAACATAAAAATTATGATTGATTTTAGAAATCTTTCTTTCTAATTCAGCTATATGCTATGACTATCAATTAACGTATAACATGTCTTACTAACGTTTAATTCTACGAAATTTCGCAGAGTAACGTTTAGAATAGTATAGCCCAAATACACCAATTTACTCGGTTTTATCCCAAACTCCTCAATATCATCATCATTTCATCAAACATACACTTAAGAACATTATCAAGAGTAATATCATCTAATTCGGCGTTAATCGCCTAAGGCGATTTAACTCAATATATATATACATTTGAATATCTACAACCCATTAGATATTAAATATTACATAATCATACTTAATTAACACCATTGATCATTATTTCATCATTCATTCAAGTCTTGCTTAAGAATTTTCACATAAAATCATAACTTTAGTCTTAAACTTTTAATTTTCTAACTTTTGATACTTATGTTCAAAAATTCCCAATAATTCTACTTAAGCTTTATTTTTATCATAGATCTCAAATATCAATTCAAATACATCAAATAAAATCAAGAAATCATAGATCTATGCTTGCCCTTCATTTTGAAATTTTGAATAATTAGCATATGTTTGAATTAAATTCCTATAAATTCATTTTTTACATTATTCATATCTCTAAACATAATTATCATGTCAAATGGATCAAATAAAATCAAAATCATCAAGTTCATCTTACATGAAATTTTCAAAATTTCAAGTCTTACATACGCATGATTTAATTTTAATTTCTTCATTTATATGATGTTTATAAACATATTTAAACATATATTCAAGTTTAATTCAATCATATCATAGCATATGAATCATATTCAAAATTAGGGTTTAGGTACCATTCTTTAATTTTTAAATTTCATGAATTTAAACAAATTAAATCCATAACATATGTTAATCTAACTCCATAAACATAATTAAATCAATACATATAACAAAATTTAAACAAATCAAGCATAACCCCACTCCTTCAAATTTTGAAAATTAATATGCATTCAAACATAAAATTCATCTATTTAATTAATTAAAACTTTACATAAATGGAGTATTTACCTTGATATGAATAATTTCTCTTTAATTCCCAAGCTTAATTATGTAGTAAAAGTGAAAGTAGGGTTTTGTGTGTGAGTGTGTGTGTGTGTGAAATTTTGGAGCAAAATGGGAGGAAGATGATTTTTATTCATGTATTATGCTTCTAGATAGTTAATTTAAATTTCATGTGCATTTATGTAAAATTTCAAGATAATAATACACAAATTTCAAAATATTATAAATACACCCTTAACTTTACTAATTCCAAATTTTAATGTAATTCAATTAGTAGGATTATATTTCAAGTAAATTATAAAATCTAATATAACTTATATTCATGATTTAATTTAGATTCATATAGCATAATTTAAATCACTTTATTGATAAAATTCAATTCATTATTATAATACTTCTTAAATTCGAAAATTACATAGATAAGTTCTTTAATCATTAGTTATTAATAAAACAAATTTATTCAAGACTTTAATATCTTGAATAATATTTTATCTCATTTATAAGAAAAATAACAAAAAAATAATTAATGTAATTCATAACAAAATTTCAAGTAATAGCATTTTCATGCACACAATTATAAATAAACACATAATTCACATTTTATCACAATTAAACTCATTTCTAATAATTCTCTACATTTTCCAATTCCATATAATCAAATATTAAATTAATCGGATTCATACCAATTAATATTTCACTATATTAAATTTTACGAATTCTTAAGGCTTAAATAGCTTTTAAGCCTTTAATAATATAATTAAACTTTAATAATTACTATAAGATTTTCGGGTTACTACATTCCCTTCCCCTTAAAGAAATTTCGTCCCCGAAATTTAGTACCTTGTGAAATAAATCGGGGTACTTTTCCTTTATCTGTTCTTCTAGTTCCCACGTCACCTCTTCTGGACCGTGATGTTTCCGCAATTTTACTAAAGGAATAATCTTATTCTTAACTTTTGCTCCTTCGGTCCGGGATGCATTCGGGTTTTCTTCATAGCTCAAATCGATATCGGGAACTATCTCATCATAATGAAGGATATGTGTTGGGTCGTACACGTATTTTACGAGTTGGGAGACATGGAAGACATCATGTGCGTTAGCGAAGTAGGCGGCAACGCTAACCTATAAGCTACAGGCCCGATCCGTTCAATATCTCATAAGGTCCAAATCTTGGTTTGAGTTTCCTTTTATTCCAAAATGGTGAACTCCTTTAGTTGGGGAAACTTTAAGGAAAACCTTGTCCCCTATTTCAAACTTCAATTCTGTACGACGATGATCAGCATAGGACTTTTGTCGATCTTGAGCTTCTTTCATTCTTTGTCTTATCGTCGTACAATTTGAACCATTTCTTCGATCGCTTCGGGCGAGAATCTTCCGTTCTCCTACCTCGTCCCAATACAGAGGTGATCGCACTTTTACCATAAAGTGCTTCATAAGGTGCCATGCCGATTGTAGCTTGATAGCTGTTGTTGTGGCGAATTCGATTAATGGTAAGACTGTTCCCCCGATCTCCTCGATCAAGCACCACGATTCGAGCATATCTTGAGAGTTTGAATTGTTCTCTCGGTCGACCGTCTGTCGGGGATGGCGGTACTAAAATTGATCAGTACCCGATTCTTTACGAAAAGTAGTCCGAACCGAGAGGTGAATTTGGCATCACGATCCGAGGTGATTGAGATCGGCACTCCATGTAGCCGAACGATTTCCGAACATAAATTTGTGCCAACTTATCTGCTCCATACGTTATCGGAATTGGAGCGAAATGGCGCTCTTGGTTAATCGATCAATGATTACCCATATGGCGTATTTCTCGTCTAGACTTGGGTAAACCAATTACAAAATCCATAGCGATGTGATCCCATTTCCATTCGAGCACTTGAGAGGTAACTTTCCGTATGGTCTTTGATGTAAAGCTTTTACTTGTTGGCACGCTAAACACCGTTCGACGTGGAGGCAATGTCTTGCTTCATCCCTGTCCACATGAACTTTTGTTTAAGATCCTGGTACATTTTCGTACTTCAGGGATGTGCCGCGTATGGAACCTTATGAGCTTCATTCATAATTTCATTTTTCAGCTCTGTATCGTTAGGTACATATATGCGATTACCAAACATAATCGCATTATCTCCAGCTTCATGATATTCCGGAAAATTTCCCATTCGAATCTTTGCTCGTAGAGTTTCAAGTTGTTTATCTCTTTTTGCGCTCGATGTCTGAGTTCTCAAATCCGGAAGTACCATCAATGGCCTACAATTCCTTGAATATTTGGGAGGTAACACGGTTTCGACTTCATTTTCTCGAACTCTTTAATAATTCTCCTTGATCCGTTAAAGAGTTCCTAATTTCTCGACTTTTCCTACTCGGGCGTCCGCTACGATATTAGCTTTTCCGGATGATACTTGATCTCACAATCGTAATCTTTGACCAGCTCGAGCCGTCTTCGTTGTCGCATATTCAAATCTTTTGTTCAAAAAATACTTCAAACTTTTGTGGTCGTGAAAATCTCACATCTCGATCCGTCATGATAATGTCTCCATATTTTCAATCGTGGACCACTGCTGCGAGCTCCGGATCGTGAGTAGGATAATTGTGTTCGTGAATCTTCAAGCGTCGTGAAGCGTGTCGACGACCTTTCCTTCTTGCATTAAAACGCATCCTATTCCATTCCTCGGCGCATCCGTGTATATGGTATAATCTTTCTCGGATCGGTATGGTTAAGATAGGGCGTTGGTTAATCTTTCTTTGAGTTCTTGAAACCTGTCTTCGCGTGGAGGTCCATTGAAATTTTATCCTTTCTTTAGCAGTTGCGTCGTTGGTTTAGCAATTTTAGAAAATCCTCAATAAATCTTCTATAGTACCCGGCTAAACCCGAAACTACGAATCTCATTTGGAGTCGTGGGTGATTTCCACTCTTGAGCTGCTTGGACTTTGGCGGGGTCCACTTTAATTCCTTCACGCCGGACTATATGCCCTAAGAAATTTACTTCTTTCACCAAAATCACACTTCTTGAACTTGGCATATAATCTCTGTGCCCTTAGCTTTTCAATACAATTCTCAAATGCTCCTCGTGTTCTTGTTCGCTCTTTGAATAGATTAAAATATCATCGATAAACACTAATACAAATTTATCGAGATATTCATGGAATACGCGTTCATGAGGTCCATGAACACATTTGGAGCATTTGTTAATCCAAACGGCATCACTACAAATTCGTAGTGTCCGTATCGAGTCTAAAAGCGGTTTCGATATATCCTCGGTTTTATCTTCACTGATGGTAACCCGATCTTAGATCGATTTTAAAATACCTTTGCTTCTTTCAACGGTCGAACAAGTCGTCAATTCGAGGCGGATACTTATTCTTCAATGTCACCTTATTCAATTCTCGATAGTCGATACACATTCTTAAGGTGCGTCCTTCTTTTGACGAATAACACCGGTGCTCCTGAGGGTGTGGCGCTTGGTCGAATAAATCCTAAGTCAAAAGTTCTGTAATTGGACTTTCAATTCTTGCAATTCTTTAGGAGCCATCCGATACGGTGCTTTGAAATTGGCGCGGATCACGGCTCAAGATCGATCGTGAAATCGATTGTCGATCCGGCGTATCTGGGTAATTTTTCCGAAATACGTCGGATATTCTCGAGCGATCGGCACATCCTCAATCTTCCTATCCTTCTTGTCTTCCTTGTTTAGGCATACAAGATAGGCACGATTTTCGTTACATTTTATCAACCTTTCTGGCTGCAAGGCTGATATCACAGGTATCCTTCTTCTTCTCTCGTCAATCCCATAAAAGCACGTGGGTTCTTTTCCTGGTGGTTGGAATGCGATTTCTCGTTGTTCATAACGAATCGTTGCAAAATTTTCCGTTAACCAATCCATACCCAAGATAATATCTCGTCCCACATGCATAGAGGCGTAATGATTCGACTTTTAGTCAAGTGATCCTAACTCGAATTCTAAGTTAGGACATACTTTATCAACTCTTGTCGCCACCCATCGGAGTAAGTACTTTGAAACCTACTCCGGATGATTCTACTGGAAGTTCAAGATTATCTACGCATGCGGTAGAAATGAAAGAATGTGATGCTCCGTATCAAACAAAACTATAACAGTACACCTTTAAGCGGGCCGCACAGCCGATTTCGATACTCTTTTACGATTGTTTACATTTTCAAAGCATCGCTGTTGATGTTGAGGTTGAATTTGTAGAGATTGAGATGGCGTCTGTTGGTGAAGCCTCGGGATTCGATCATTTGCGGTGGAGGAAGTTGATAGCGAGGTGGTTGTGGATATCTGTCATTGCCTTCACGATCCGAGCGGTCACGAAGATTTTCCTCTTTCTCCTCTCCGGCCACATTCTCATGCTGTATGGACGGTGAGCTTAAGTGACCATCTTGTCCACATGAATAGCAAGTATTGCTCCGCTACGACATAAACCAAAATGTGTACGGTTGCATTGAGGGCACATAGGTGGTCTTATCGATTACGAGAAAAGAATGGTTGTCGATGGTCGGTGATCGGAATGATCTCGACACCGTGGAGCTCTGCCTTTGAAACGGTCTTTTGCTTGAATTTCCTCGCATCTCCCATTTTCTTTTTCCTTTATATTTTTGTTCCATTTGGGAGGATTTTGTTGATATAGTTCCTTGTGATACGCCAACATTAGTCTCAGCAGCATGCTTTTCAGCTTGAATCTCCATTTCCATGTCCAACGCACGGTTCAAGGTTTCTGCGTAAGACATGGGAGGTTGAGCAGCTAAAATAATTCGGATTTCAGGTCGTAATCGAGCGAAACATCTCAGCCATCTTTTCATCTGTTTCCACTTTATAAGGTGCATATCGGGATAAGGTGCAAAATTCGATCGTATTCGCCACACTCCTATTACCTGTTTGATTCATGAACTCAATTTCCTTCGCCTCCTATAGCTTGAGGAATGAACTTAGCATGATTCTTCCTCGAAGCATTCCCATGTAAAGTTAGCCAATTGCTCCGGGTGAGGGTTTTCACCTGGCCTCCCACCGTAAATCCGCAGTCCTTTCATCGAAAATTTATGCCTGACAAACATTCACGGTCGTTGCATTCCAAGAACTTAAAGATTCTCTCAATAGTTCTTACCCACTCTTGACTTGGCGGGACTACCAGCTCTCCTGTGAAGTTAGGTGGGTTTAGCGAAAAAGAGTTCGAAATTTTTCGATTTGGTGGAGAGGGTTCACGATTTGGAAAGTTACGAGGTGTTGCTTCACTATCTCTTTCTTCCAAACTTGTATTTCTTCTTCTTGGAGGCATACTAATACCAAAAGAAGAATATTATTGTCCTGAAGATTGATAAGATATCACAACAAGGAAATAAGGTTTCAAATTATAGTAAAGGGCAATCATCACAGAGTTTAAGGACTCAACAACTTGAGAAACAACAAAGATATCGACATATTATAATTTACAAAACAACAACAAAATAAACAGCATGTTATAGGTTACAAAATTGCCTCGGTGAGGACTTTTACAAAATAAGTTAGTTTCAAATCATTGGTGGTAGTTACGCTTGCCATTCTAACTATCCTACCTAGCTTTTAACATATTTCTCCTATCTATCTATATCTTCCTCAGGGTCTTCCTCAGGGTCCTCTTCTGGCTCTTCTTCCCTTTTTTCTTCAGGAGTATGAGCATGATCGGACCGAGTGGCGGCCTCTCTGCAAAAGAAGGAAGGATCGGATAAGAGGGCATTTAAATCGACTATAGGTCTCAAATAGGAAGTGCCGACAGATAGTGGTTGTTCAAATTCCTGAGCTACCTCAGTGGGAGACATGATTAAGGATATTTCAGGAAGAGGAGATAAAGGTGGTGAAGGAGTTTTCAGTGCAAATGGCTGTTCAAACAGATCTAAATCATCTAGGGTCCACTGAGGTCCAAGAGGAAAAAGATTATCACTATCAGAACAAGATTCAGAAGGAGGACTAGGAATGACAACCTCACGAAACATAGGTTTAATTTCTCCCATTTTTGGATGAAGAAAATCATCTAGAATCTGATGAACTGCTGGAATAAATTGATCAAAAGGACGATACGGTAACTCGGGGGATCTCTATTTTTCGATAATGCCTTTTATAAGGTCTACGAATCGATCGAGATTACCGATGACTCGCACTCCATATCGATGTGTACATAATTCGAGTGTTTTCGATGCCCGTCCCCGCAAGAAGGAGGTAAAGCATTAACCAATGCGAAGTCCATCTAACTCGATCCTTCGCACTCTTTAAAGCGATCTCCCAAACATCATAAACTGTTTGAGAGCAAGCGGCGAGTCTTTGCTCTTCTCGATTCTAAAGGAAAAGAAACTATCGTATTTGCCTAATCCGGTAGGCCTATTATCAACATTCTTTGAGCAATGACCTTCCTCCAGTACCATCCTATATTCAAATATAACTTTTATCTTGATTAGAAACGACATAATCACATATCATTTATTTTCACATACCATCTAAGAATGTTCAACATAATCACCTTTCATTCGATTATACACATCACTTACGACTTACTTTACGGTTGGTGAAGAGATGGATGGAACATCGAGCCTTTACCAACGACTCAAAGGTTTACAAGAGGTTGGCTCAAAGAAAGAAAATTTTACGTGATCAAAGCGAAACAAAGCTCGATACCACTCATCACGACCGACTACTTAATTACTTAATTAACTAAATAATCAAGCCGTGATTGGTTTAATTAACGATAATCTTTCAATAAAGAGTGAGTTAGAAGATAAGTTTTGAAACAAACGGACCATATAACGTTTGTAAATAGAGTAAGCCAACTGCGCTCGGAAAATGTCCAACAACCATACCAACCGAACCTGACCTCAAAATACATACATGAGGTTTTCAAAAATATTTACAAATTATCAAAAGTATGGTTTCACGTTTGAGGTTAACGGAAGACTAATGAATGTCATGTGTGAAGACATGACACTCAACCACAATGGTTCACGATGCGAAAACAAAATAGCTATACCTTTCGGTTTAGCCACACCTCTTCCATGCTCAACTGCGAGATAAAACACTTATCGGTGTGAGTACTAGAAGTACTCGGTGGGTAAATCTATCATAATATTCATAACTTATAACTTTGTTCAAATAAACTTTTCTTTCAAATGATTTTAGAAATCCATGATTATTTGTTCATAAGAAACATTTATCTTCATAACATATCGCCACAATTCGTTTTAAACATACCCAAGCATAACATACCCGAGTTGGTCCGAAGGATCACAACCACGGTCATACCCCATCTCGTTACTCGGTAAAGGGAAGTAGGCCTCCTCCCGATTACCATGGCCGGCTACATTTGCAAGCTTCATGACCGTCTGCACACGATTATTAACATCTTCCACCGCGAGATAGGTAATTGCCGTCATACCCGCAATGTGGTAAAACATTCATTTTCAACATACTCATCATGTGGTGATTATATTTTCATGACAAACAACTTCATAAAGCAACATAAATTTTGCTTTTAAACAAACTTTGTAAAGCATTACCCACCTCGTGACGTTGGATTTCACGGGTTCACTTCTTCGTCCTTACTTCGATTTCCTTTGTGGATCCTTAAAACATAAAAATTATGATTGATTTTAGAAATCTTTCTTTCTAATTCAGCTATATGCTATGACTATCAATTAACGTATAACATGTCTTACTAACGTTTAATTCTACGAAATTTCGTGAGTAACGTTTAGAATAGTATAGCCCAAATACACCAATTTACTCAGGTTTTATCCCAAACTCCTCAATATCATCATCATTTCATCAAACATACACTTAAGAACATTATCAAGAGTAATATCATCTAATTGGCGTTAATCGCCTAAGGCGATTTAACTCAATATATATATACATTTGAATATCTACAACCCATTAGATATTAAATATTACATAATCATACTTAATTAACACCATTGATCATTATTTCATCATTCATTCAAGTCTTGCTTAAGAATTTTCACATAAAATCATAACTTTAGTCTTAAACTTTTAATTTTCTAACTTTTGATACTTATGTTCAAAAATTCCCAATAATTCTACTTAAGCTTTATTTTTATCATAGATCTCAAATATCAATTCAAATACATCAAATAAAATCAAGAAATCATAGATCTATGCTTGCCCTTCATTTTCGAAATTTTTGAATAATTAGCATATGTTTGAATTAAATTCCTATAAATTCATTTTACACATTATTCATATCTCTAAACATAATTATCATGTCAAATGGATCAAATAAAATCAAAATCATCAAGTTCATCTTACATGAAATTTTGAAAATTTAGTCTTTACATACATGATTTAATTTTAATTTCTTCATTTATATGATGTTTATAAACATATTTAAACATATATTCAAGTTTAATTCAATCATATCATAGCATATGAATCATATTCAAAAATTAGGGTTTAGGTACCATTCTTTAATTTTTAAATTTCATGAATTTAAACAAATTAAATCCATAACATATGTTAATCTAACTCCATAAACATAATTAAATCAATACATATAACAAAATTTAAACAAATCAAGCATAACCCCACTCCTTCAAATTTTCGAAAATTAATATGCATTCAAACATAAAATTCATCTATTTAATTAATTAAAACTTTACATAAATGGAGTATTTACCTTGATATGAATAATTTCTCTTTAATTCCCAAGCTTAATTATGTAGTAAAAGTGAAAGTAGGGTTTTGTGTGTGAAAGTGTGTGTGTGTGTCGAAATTTTGGAGCAAAAATGGGGAGGAAGATGATTTTTATTCATGTATTATGCTTCTAGATAGTTAATTTAAATTTCATGTGCATTTATGTAAAATTTCAAGATAATAATACACAAATTTCAAAAATATTATAAATACACCCTTAACTTTACTAATTCCAAATTTTAATGTAATTCAATTAGTAGGATTATATTTCAAGTAAATTATAAAATCTAATATAACTTATATTCATGATTTAATTTAGATTCATATAGCATAATTTAAATCACTTTATTCAATAAAATTCAATTCATTATTATAATACTTCTTAAATTCCGAAAATTACATAGATAAGTTCTTTAATCATTAGTTATTAATAAAACAAATTTATTCAAGACTTTAATATCTTGAATAATATTTTATCTCATTTTATAAGAAAAATAACAAAAAAATAATTAATGTAATTCATAACAAAATTTCCAAGTAATAGCATTTTTTTCATGCACACAATTATAAATAAACACATAATTCACATTTTATCACAATTAAACTCATTTCTAATAATTCTCTACATTTTCCAATTCCATATAATCAAATATTAAATTAATCGGATTCATACCAATTAATATTTCACTATATTAAATTTTACGAATTCTTAAGGCTTAAATAGCTTTTAAGCCTTTAATAATACTTAATTAAACTTTAATAATTACTATAAGATTTTCGGGTTACTACAGATATATAATACATGCCATAAAAATAATTAAATCTACCTATAAACACAAAATTTAAATTACCGATCGCAAATTTGAGAAAATAGGATAAAAATTATAAATCACACCTATAATTGATACTCATGTAATTTTCGATCATATATATTATATTATATGATTTAGATATTAAATAATAGCATAGGATAAAATTCTAGCATTAATTCATGCATATGAAAACCCTAATTTCGAAAATAGGGTTTCGAAATTTATAAAAACTGAACCCATCGAATTTTATGGTTCAAAAACTGTTTTTAATGCTTAATAATATCCATATATATCATAATATATAGTTTAGATACATATGATAATTTAATGGTATCATTTCATGTGAAAAACCATAGTTTATAAACCTAGGGTTTTCGAAATTCACTTTCGAAAATAATCGAATTTTAAATGCTAAAATTCGATTTTAATATTTATTAATACTGTAATTATATAAAATAATAATAGGAAATTAATTATTATAATTTCCTGAGCCTTTAACTCGTTTTTCAAGCGTCTCTCAGAGCGTTGACGTTAACGTCTCAAAGCGTTCAAAATCGACTCATCTCAAAATGGTCGATAAGTTCATACTTACTAAATAAATATATTCCATTTAATAAAGGAATTAAGATGAAAATTAATTCCAATCTTCACCGCCGAAAATTTCATGAAATCTTGCGTTCGATCGGCGTTTGACGTTGAAATAATCTTGTCGCATCATTTCATAATTTCATTTCCGTAATTCACAATCCTTAGTGAATTGTAAAGAGAATTCGTCGATATAGATCTTGAATCAAAATCACAATATTCGATTTCGTAAAAATTTATATACTACAAAACCACAATTACGGGTTTAGAATCCAATGTCGTATGTTCGCTTCCTTGGAATATTACATTGCACCCTTCTACGAAAAATTTAGTCCGAAATTTGTATACCTCTAGAAAAATAAATCGGGTATTTTCTCTCATCGCTTCTTCAAGCTCCCGTGGCTTCTTCTTGTCGTGGTGTCTCCACGATACTTTGACTAACGGAATCGACTTGCTCCGTAGTTCTTGAACTTTGTGGTCAAGTATGGCTGCGGGTTCTTCCTTATAGCTCATGTCGGCTCGAGGATCACGTCGTCTTGATGAATCGCATGCTTTGGGTCGTGAACGTATTTTCGTAGTGCGAGGCGTGAAAAACATTATGGACATTCCCAGGTTTGGCGGAAGAGCCAACCTATAAGCTCTTGGATCTATCCTCTAGGATCTCATAAGGTCCTATAAAGCGGGTCTAGCTTCCCTTCGGGCCAAACCCGACAATCCCTTTCGATGGAGAGACCTTAAGAAATACTTTGTCTCCATCCTCAAAGCGTAGCTTTCGGATCTCAGCGTATCAGTAAGATTTCTATCATCTGAGCCTCTTTATCCTCGGCCTAATCTGGCCGAGCGATCTCGATCATTTCGTTCTTTGCATCGTGCCCTATGACTTTTCTCTCACCGACTTCGTCCCAATAAAGTGGTGATCTACACTTCTTGCCATACAAGGCCTCGTGTGGGGCCATCCGATCGTCGCTTGATAGTACATTGTTGTTGTAAGCAAATTCGATAAGAGGTAAAATATCTTCCCATTTGCACCTCGATCCAATATTACAGTTCTAAGCATATCTTCTAACGTTTGGATCGTTCTTTCCGATTGCCCGTCGGTTTGTGGGTGGAATGCGATCTTGAAATTGAGTTTAGTACCCGCCTCTCTCGCAAGCTAATCCGAATCGGATGTGAACTTGGAGTCGATCGAGGTAATAGATTTTGGCACTCCATGTAGTCGTACAATTTCCTTAACGTGTGGTGGGCTGGTTTATCGGATCCATAAGTGCTTTGAATCGGTGAAAGTGAGCACTTTTGGTAAGCTATCCACATTACCCATATGGTTGTGTTTCCTCTTCTCGACTTGGGTAAGCTTGTAATGAAATCCATGGTTATATCGTCCCATTTCCACTCAGGGATTTCCAATGGTTGCAATTGATGGAGTCCGAGGTCCGTTTGATATTGTGGGCCACGTTATTTTTTTTAATTATTTTCGCAGCCCATTTAAATGTTAGATTAAATAGTATCCTAGTTTAATTAGGTCTCTTATATTACTTAGTTTCCTGTTTTGATTAGGAATCCTTCTTTGACAAGGATTAGGGTTCTTTATTTTCTGTTTTGATTAGGAATCCTTATTTGACAAGGATTAGGGTTCTTTATTTTCATTTATATAAAGGCTTGTAAGCATCTGAAAATATTTAGCTTTTGATTTACGAATATATGTGAGTTTTATTCTCTCTTCATTAGCTCTTGAATTTCTTGAGATTTGTCGAGTAATTCATTTATCGACGTATCAACGAGGCGGTCATCCCTCGTTCGTGTGTCATTCATCGTCCCCGAGTTCTGCGTCGACTATCTAGTTGGGGTATAGGCAAAATCTTGACCTATATCACTTGAGGGTTAGATTCGGAGGTTTTGGGATATTCCATCTTGTTCGTTCTTGGTCCGTTGCGTCGATAGATCATTCGTACCAAGCGAGGATCGTATCATTTGGTATCGAGCTGACCTTCCATTTGGTCGGTGTCTCATAGGGTTGGCGGATCGCCAATCGAGGCGATCGGGTCTTATAAATTAGGGATGATCGTCCCACATCGTCCACTGGAGGCTTATCTGATTTGGATATAAGGCGGGTATCCTTGGTTGAACTAATGTCGAGAAGAATTTGAGTTCGTTTGATATAGGTGGAGACTTGGATTTGAGGACAAATCCTTCTCGAGAGGAAGGAATGATGGAGTCGAGGTCCGTTTGATATTGTGGCCCGTTATTTTTTAATTATTTTCGCAGCCCGTTTAAATGTTAGATTAAATAGTATCCTAGTTTAATTAGGTCTCTTATATTAATTAGTTTCTGTTTGATTAGGAATCCTTCTTTGACAAGGATTAGGGTTCTTTATTTTCTGTTTTGATTAGGAATCCTTATTTGACAAGGATTAGGGTTCTTTATTTTCACCCTATATAAAGGCTTGTAAGCATACGAAAATATTCACTTTGATTGATCAATAAATGTGAGTTTTATTCTCTTCATTATCATTAGCTCTTGAATTTTCTTGTATTTGCGAAATTGATTATCGGCGAATCGGCGAGCAAACCACCACTCGTGCGTGTCATTCATCGTCCCAGTTTCGTTGCACGACTATCTGTTGGGGTATGGAACTGACCTATATCACGAGGTTAGATTCGATTTTGGGATATCCATTGGTTCGATTTTTTATCAAGTCTTCCGTGCTGCGTCGATTGATTCTCTATCACCAATGAGAATCATATCGGCAACTTTCCGTGGTCGTTGATGTAACGCCTTCTTGTTGGCAAAGCAGGCGTTCTAAAAGCTATGTCTGTTTCATGCCTTCCACAAACTTTTCCGGTCTTGGTACATTTAGTACTACGGGTGGGCGGTGTAGGCGTATCGGAGCTCACTCATGATTTCATTCAAGCTCTCGTCGGACAGCATATCCTTCCTTAAATAATAAGGCGTTATTCGCGCCTCTGAAATTTCTAATCCTTCAGCCTTAGTCTTTCGATCTTTTCAACTTTTCCTCCATCCTTTGTCTCGATAATTTTGTTCTTAAATCGGCGTCGTGTGGTGTAGCGATACTCACAATTGTCTCGGTGGTTCCACCTCAATCCTCATCCTTCCAAACTCTTAGTAGTTTTCTCTCTTGAGACATCCTAACGGTATAGATCTTACGATTCAGGCGCTACTACATTCACCTTACCGGTGATAGTTAATACCACACGTCGTAATCTTCACTAATTCAAGCCATCTTCTTTGTCTCATATTCAGATCTCTTTGTTCGAAGAAGTACTTAACTTTTATGATCCGTGAAGATCTGCATCTCACACCATAGAGATGGTGTCTCCAAATTTTAGTGCATGAACCACCTGCTAATTCCAAATCGTGGGTTGGGTAGTTCGGTTCGTGAGTCTGAGTTGTCGGGATGCATAAGCTATCACTTTTCCTTCTTGCATCAAAACCACCATCCGGTCTTAGATCGTCTGTATAGACTACATACCACTTCTCTACGGGCCTGCTAGAACAGTGCTTTCGATTTTTCCTTGAGTATTTGGAAACTCTCGCATTCATCGATCGAATTGAACTTGATTCCTTTCCGAGATGGGGGTTATTGGCCTTGCAATTTTGGAGAATCCTTGATGAATCTCCTATAGTATGACTAATCTGGAAACTTCTAATCTCGTCTTGAGTCTTTAGCGATTTCCATTCTGCAGCCTCACTTTGGGATCTACTTTTATACCTTCTGCGGACACGATGTGTCCAAGGAACATAACTTCCTTCAAAAAACTCATTTGCTAAACTTAGCAAAGAGTCTTTCATCTCGAGGTTTGCAAAACTTCTTAGATATTCTCTATGATCCTCTTCATTTTTGAATAAATAAGGATATCATCTATGAAGACCAAAATAAATTTATCCAAAATGGATGAAATACTTTGTTCATAAGGTCCATGAATCTGGTGGTGCATTGGTTAATCCGAATGGCATAACTATGAACTCATAGTGGCCTATCGGTTGAATGCGATCTTGGTACATCCTCGGACCGTATTAGGGATGGTATCGACTTAAGATCAATTTTCGAGAATCACCGCTCACCAATTGATCAAACGGTCATCAATTACGGGTAAAGGGTATTTGTTCTTTAGTGTCATCTTATATAGTTCTCTATAATCGATGCATCCTCAAAGAACCATCCTTTTCTTGACAAACAAAGCAGCTCCCGGTGAAGCACTCGGCTAATGAATCCTAGATCCAAAGCTCTTGGTTTGGATTTTCAACTCTTCTAGTTCCTTTGGGGCCATCCTATAGGGCGACCGACACTGGGCTGATCGGGCTCCAAGTCGATGGTAAACTCTAGTTGTTCGGAGGCGTCTGGTAGATTCTCGAAATCGTCCGAAAATTCTTGGACAACTTGATGTCTTCACCAGCTTGGTTTATCCTCTTCGTTCAAATAAACAAGGAATGCATGGCATCCTTTCGGATCATCATCTTCCTACTTTGTAGTGCGGATCGATCGGGATTCCCGTGCGATCCCGTGGAAATGCGTAGCTTCTTGTCGAGAAAGTGAAGCGAAATTTTCCTTTCCTTACATAGAATCGTGGAATGATTCTTAGCTAACGATCCATTCCTAGGATTATGTCTACATCATCCATGGGTATTATGTTTAGATCGTTAGCGAACCTTAAGTGATCTAATTCGACTCTAGGTTCGAAAAAGTGTTAGTCATAATCCCTCCTATCGTGATGATTCATATCACAGGCTTGACTTTTCGGACCTAAGGCCAGCATTTCACTGATTTTGTAATAAAAGAATCTGACCCAGTGTCGACAGATCTTATAACGGTGGGTTGAGGAGAACTCCCATACTTGCAAGTTTCCCACGGTTTTGTTAGTTCGCCTCTATCTGACATAGGCTCTAACTGAGCTAGGTGAGGCGTGATGGTCTGGATCGTGACTATTGCTGGCCTTATTCTCTCTTGGCGTTGCAGCGGTGGTTCGCCTCTGTTGTTGTTGGTGGTGGGGCCTTCTGTTCTGAGGATTGTTGGCGGTTGTTGCCATTGGGGTTGTTCAACTCTTTGGGTTGTTGCCACTGAGTTCTTTGGGGTTGGTGGGCAACTGCGGCGGTGGGGTTGGTATAGCCTAATGGCGAGCATGGCCGGTTGGTTGCCTTATATCGAGCGTGATCTTGGGCATTGTTGGCGTAATGCCCTTTGCCTTGTAACAGCTCACTATGTTTGCCGTCACTCCCTTGTGTGCTCTAAGGCATCTAGGGCATTGAGGTCCCTCAGCTGTTCTGCGGTCCCTGCCGGTGGAGCATAAAATGCTCTCTTCCGGCTTTGTCCTTCTGCGCCCGCGTTTCCTACCCAGGCTTGTGACTTGCATCCCATAGTTCCCTGTTTGCTATTCCGCGTTGGGCTCTATTCCCTTTTCCTTTGTCCAAATTATTGTGAGCGGCGACACGACTATTCTCGGACATTGCCGCCCGATATCTAAAGCTCGTGCAAGAGCTTGTGTAGATTAGGTCTCCATGGCTGGCAAGAGACATCCGTATCTCCATTCTGATCCCGACCTAAACTTCTCCGACATTTTCAAGTCGGTGTCCATGATCGGTGCATATCTCGACATCTACATAAGCGCGATCATAGTCGATCGCAGACATCCTTTCTTGCTTTAGCGGAAAATTCTGTTCCTTTTCCTCTTATAGCTTTTGGGATGTATTTCTCATACAGTTCCTCTTAAGTCCTCCCATGAGAACTCCTCAATTGTTAATTGTAAGGTCTTCTTTCGGCCTCCCTTTGACGTGTCACTGTCTGTCGGTGAAAGTAACACACCGACCTTGCTGCCGTGCATCTTAAGAATAAAAATCCGTTTAATGGCTCTAACCCATTGTTACTATTACGGGCTTCCTTTGGTTAAAAGCAGAAGGTTACGCAAAGCAGTTCTTGATCCTTGATCGGGTTGAGGTGGAGGTGGTGGTTGGGAATGTCCTCCCTCTTTTCGAGATTCTACCCTCCATAGGTCTTCCTCGACCTCGGGTTCTGGATTACGTGTTTCTTCGGAGGCATTACATTATATAAAACATATCATCTCAATTACTCAACGCTTTCAACTCAACAAACATAAGGTTTTCATAGCTTCTCTCAAATGATATCAAAATAAAACAACTCATCCCATAGATAATTTGTCAAAAAACCCCATTTGGGTCCAATATATATATAGATAGGTAAACAAGGTTTGTCAAAAGCAAGATGTTCAACATCAAGAATCACGAAGATAGAAATAGCAAGGTTTGGGCCCACACGACCTCCCAAAAATTTTGAGTTCTAAAACCATGATCTGAAATATAAAAAGGAAAAGCTAGCAATGCTAGTCTAACAAAGCAATTTTAATTAAAACATGCCTAACGTCTTCACGGGCTCCTTCCTACTCGCGTCTTCCTCGGGGTCTTCTCCTCTTGGTCGTCTTCCCATCCGAATCGTCCTCACGGGTCGTACCTGGATGGTCTGCACCTTCCATCATCGGTATGTCGCGAGGGGGAGTTATCCAGCGCCGTCGGTCGTAGTTGTGGCGGATCGGTTGAACATACTCGGGTCGGTCATAGCCATTGAAGGCATCGATCGCTCATCCGCTGTCCGACGGAAGGGCTCTTCCTCTTCGGTGGTGGTGGATCGGACGGGGTGGTAGGCGGTGGCGGCGGACGTCTTGGTGTCAAAAGCTGGCGTGGCGAGGCCAGCTCTCCGGGCTCTGGGCGTCTGCCTATCTACCTCGTACATCTCGCCCTCATCTATCCGATGCAGGGGTATCAGCTTTGGATGTCTCGGAACCTCAAGGTATAGCCATTACTCGTCACGCCGTGTACTCCGTGGAGGAGATAGGGTCCCGTGGTGTGGCTCGTAAATCTGCATACGTAAGTCGGATGACTCACGAACACGAGACGGATCCCAATCAAATCATAGCCTCGGGAATCGATAAATGTAGTCTCCGATACCTCGGGCATAACCGTCCATGTACAAGGGGTATAGCTAGGAGTCGCTTGATGCCATCATAGTCGGTGGCGCCATGGCTGGTCTCCACAATGTCGAGTGAGCGCTGAAACTCCTAAGTCTTCCGGTGCACATCACATTCCTAGGTGCGCATCGCTCCTCGGGTGGGGCATGAGGTCCTACCTCCTCCTAGCGATATAGTGCATCTCATCCGTCATCGCGATCAAAACTAACATAAGTCGACTATAATCGATCTCATAACGGTGGGATAGCTTAAAACATCGATAAGCATCTAGGTTAAGGTACGATCTATAAGGTGCTTACAACATAAGGTACAACACATATAGTAACTTACCTTATTATTCTTACCAACATAAAAATTTAAAAGCGTTCTAATACACATACTATGCTATGAGATCCATGTCTTATACCCACACTTAAACTAGAGTTCAATAGACTCTATCGTATTCTGGAGACAGAATTAGGTTCTGTTCTTCATAACAAATGAATATCAGTGCGTTAGAATGCATGAGTGAAAACCATGTGTAAACCGGGTCTTAACGAAGAGATCTAGCTAAAACAAATTTACTGCGCGGTCAGAAAATTTCTGTGATCGTGCCAAAATGTAAACGAGGCGTATTCGCGTGTCGTCTACCATATTCGGGTCTTTAAGTTGAGGTTGAACATTCTGAAGCCGTAAGTGGCGTCCATGTCGTGATTCGTGTCGATGCTCACTCGTGTCAGTGGTGATGAAGTGTCGGCGTCGTTCGTCTTTAAGGTTGAGGTGGTCCTTGTTCATCCTTCTCGCTTCTTTCGTTGTCGCTCAAGGATATCGTCTTTCATTCTTCCTATCGTTCTTTTGTTCTCGTAAGGAAAAAGAAGTTCGTCTTCTATGTTCTTTCACGATACGTGAGCATGCTCCTTAGAGTCTAGGTTCGATCTCGGGATAACATACGTTCATCATAAACAAATTTTGAAAGCTTGGAAAAATAAAGTCTTATTTGAGAATTTTGGAAATACGATTTCAAAATGACAATCATGATCAACTCATATACATACCAAAATGAATTCATTCATTCCATGTTGATCATTCAACTCAATACCATATCTTCCTCTCGAAAATTGGTATTCGATATACTTATTGGTTTGAATCAAAGTTTTGGAAAGACTTTCTTGCTCAAACTTCCATTATAAAATTTTATAAACAAAATTTTCAAAGTTCTTCCAACTTGCTCATCATGTAGAAATTTTCCATTCATGAGTTTGAGAAAGAAGTGCGATTACCTTTTCGGTTGAGCTCGATGTGATGGAGTGTTGAGAGGTGGGTAGATTTCTAGAAGTCGTGACTCGATCTGACTTAGAATAAAAGGATTTGGGTTCTGAGCAACAACGTCGATACCACTCATCACGACCGCTCCGGACTACCGACTGGAGGCACTAATACTAGGAGTAGTATTTTAGGGTTTCATGTCTTTAAATAAAGATGCATAACAACAATAAACTAGCATGCTCGAACATAATATAAGATAACGTCATAAGATTTAAAGGGTTAGGCCATGGACCCCAATCTTGGCCATGGTCCGATGGACCTCAATAGTTTAAACATAAAGCATAAATAAAGGAGTTCGAGTGTAAGGCGGAAAGTGTGTGAATACATATATGATGATATCGAATTGGAAAACCACAATTCTAGATAAATTGGTCGAGGACCTTTGGACTCTCAACACATTCCCATCATCACCATCGGGCTCAACTGCGCATTTAAAACAAACATGCGGGCTGAAAGTACAATTGTCTCGGTGGACTCATGCCGAAAACATTTGATAATATTTGAATTACTGCCCGATATCAGTAAGTCGCGGGTTTTAGTTAAAATGCCTTGTACACAAATCATTCGGTTCGTAAACATAGCTCGGACGAGCATTTTCTTGGTGTGTATGGTCCGATCTCATAGTAACAATTCATAGATTATTAAAATTAAGCGTCGAGAGGAGGTCTCGTCTGACGCCTGACGCCGTAGTCGTCTGACACAGGTCTCTCACAGCATATGTTAACATTGCAATAGTTCGACCTTCACGCCAATCTAGCGGGCATTTATCATCCCGACGGGACCGACATTAAAAGGTTGGGCGCGAGCAAAATAGCTGTCATAATAAAGTTCGACCATCGCCAGCCACTGCGGAAAGCGATGGATCCATACACAAAAGCAGAATATTTTTGGCGGGTAATGTAATAAACATTTGTCAGCGGTTGCAAAATAAGCAATTTAAATAAACTCATTTGGAATAACGGTAAAGTCATGTCTTAGTGGGGTGAAAAGGCCCATTTTGAAGATAAAGCCCACGGACTATGGTTTGTTGTAAATTGAGTCTGGTTGTTCGTGCGTCGAAATCCGTTAATCGTTTGCGTCACACCTTCTGCGAGACTTTAATGCGTCGCTCGAGTCTCGAGACTTTCAAAAGCTAAGATAAACTTCGATATCTCTATCGATGTAGTGCTATTGAGTGAATTGATCGTCCGACACGTATCTGATTGAATTGTTCTGGATTTGAGATCGTTCGCGATAAGTGCGTTTTTCGATATATGGTTTCATTTGTGAAATCTTTTCTTACTAATGATTATCATACTCAATTAGTATATCTTACGCGTCTTGGCGTGTTAAATGATGGTGTAAGCGTCGTTTGAGCAAAAAGTCAGCGAAGTCGACCTTTGGTCGACAAAGTCGACAATTTTGTCGAATAGTAACTTTACTATTTCGTTTTATAAATCGAATTTGATCGTTGAAAGCGTAAAGTGCTATTTCGATTTATCACGTAAATCGAGGACTTATAAATAATTTAGCATTTAATAAACCTTTTTAAATAAAGCGCGTATTTTCGATTTTAAAATGTTATAATATAAGCGTTGTCTCAAACATAGCAATCTATGTTTATAAAATTTGTAAATTCAATTATGTCGAAATATTAATTAAACATATATTTTATTAATAAATGAATAATAAAGGATTTAAAATCCTTATTAATTATCAAAATCTCGATAATTAATTTAAAAATATCAAATGACTTTTGAAAAATTTTCTAAATTAATATAGTGCATTATTATACACTATGGTCCAGAATATGAATTTATAAAATCCATATGTTTTTTTGTATTTATTAATATATATACATATATATAGCTACGTTATTTTCTAAAATTAGGGAATAATTATCAAAAATTCCCAAAATTGATATACACATAGTATAATATCCCAACATCAATATACATCACAAATATAACCTATAGTTCATCATAACTATTCATTTAACAATATATAGCAATATTTAAGGTAATTCACAAGATAATTCCAAATAATTACAAACAATTTCTAAAAATTCCAAATAAATTATGACATGATTAAACATTATACTATAACATTGTAACATCATAACATCAACCAAACTAATTTAAATCGTCACCATAGAGCTTGTAAGCTCTCGTTTTCGATTTTATTAGCATTTGGTTTTCAAAATTCTAACAATTATATACTATGTTTATACACTATAGTATAGTAATATAACATCATAATATTTATCAAAACTAATTAAATCATCACTGAGCTCAAAGCTCACGACTTATTTGATTTAAATTAGTATTTGATTTCAAAAATTCAATAAATTCATACACACATAAAAATATACTAAAGCATTAATACCCATTGCATGATTAAAATAAAATCATACACCAACATATAATATCACATTCTCAAGCCTTTTTAAATAAATAGCAATTGATTTTCAAAACTCTAATTAAACCATAGAACATATAATCGAGGTTCTAAAGCATTAATATGTCTTACATGCTTGAAATAAAAATTATACACCAAGGTACTTATATAACTCACGGCATTTTAAGACAAATAGCCTGGGGTTTTCAAAAATTTTCTAAATCATATATATGAACTCTAAACATGATATAAAACAATAATCCATTCTTAAAACAATTAAAACATGCTCGGTCACTACCATATCATTTTTAACTATTTTAAAATTATTTGATACATACTATGGTTCGATTATTTCATATTCATACTAAATCCTTACAAACATGTCATATATGATAACCCGTGTTCATTTTACACATATATCCTTATTATTTTGAAAATGAAATCATCAAGAACAATATGAACACATATCTCGTGCTTAAGAACATTAAACATACATAGATGCATATATAAAACTTTAACACTATACATATAAATCTAGAGCTTTCGATTTTCTTGAGTAAAGAAGAAGAAATTGGTGCTAATGTCCATGTATTACCTTGAGAATGGTATAGTATCAAGGATATGGTATGGTATCACCTTGTGAATGAATGGAGATGAAAATGGAAGAAAAATTTTAGAAATGAGAGGATGGCGCTCTCGGTTTGGGAGAAAAATGGGTGAGGATGAGAGTATTTTGTGTGTTTGTAACTATGAGAAGAATAATGAATAAGGTGAAGCCTCTCTAATCCTCTCTCTCTCCGATTTTGGCTAGAAATGGCATAAAATCTGTAGCAAATGATAGTATTATAGTGATGATTAGGCTAAGTGAAAAGGTAAGCATGCGTTGGGTAGAAAAAAGGTGGAGTCATGCTTGTTGGAGAGAGGGATCGACATGGGGGAGGGTCTAGGGCTGATTTAAATTTTAATTTTATCCTAATACAATGTATTAATCATAGTATAGGTCATAGATATATACATACCATAAAAATAATTAAATCAACTATAAACATAAAATTGAAATTAGTTGCAAATTTGAGAAAATAGGATAAAAATTATAAATCACACCTATAATTGATACTCATGTAATTTTCAATCATATATATCATATTATATGATTTAGATATTAAATAATAGCATAGGATAAAATTATAGCATTAATTCATACATATAAAACCACAATTTGAAAATAGGGTTTGAAATTTATAAAACGAACCCATCGAATTTTATGGTTCAAAACTGTTTTAATGTAATAATATCCATATATATCATAATATATAGTTTAGATACCATATGATAATTTAATGGTATCATTTCATGAAAAACCATAGTTTATAAACTTAGGGTTTCAAATTCACGTTCGAAAATAATCGAATTTAAATCTAAAATTCAATTTTAATATTTATTAATACTGTAATTATATAAAATAATAATAGGAAATTAATTATTATAATTTCACGAGCCTTTAACTCATTTTTCAAAAGCGTCTCTGGCGTTGGCGTTCAACGTCTCAAAGCGTTCAAAATCGACTATCTCAAAATGGTGCATGATGGTTCATACTTACTAAATAAATATATTCCATTTAATAAAGGAATTAAGATGGAAATTAATTCCAAGCTTCCTTGCTCGAAAATTTCATGAAATCTTGACGTTCGATATCGTTTGGCGTTGAAATAATACTATCGTATCATTTCATAATTTCATTTCCGTAATTCACAATCCTTAGTGAATTGTAAAGAGAATTCATCAATGAATCTGAATCGAAATCACAATATTCGATGTCAAAAATTTATATCTGGAAACCTAATTACGGGTTTAGAATCGTAATATGTTCGTTTCTTTGAATATTCTGATGTACATCTCTATCTAGGTTACACAAATATATAATTAAATATGGAAGCATTACCCAAGTAGTGGTTATGACTCAATTGTGATCAATACCTAGGCTATTACTACTCCATCATGATGGGTTTTGAACTAATCAATGTCAGACAAGGTCGAAGGCTCTTATGGGTTCAGGTGATGATTTCATTTTTTGTGTATTAATGCTATGTATTAATCAAGATATAAATCCTAAATATACAAATACATTATTTGATTTATACTAGTTTAATGTATAATCATAGATACCACTTGAATAATTAAAATATAGCATAGAAAGTATATCGAAAAGTGGCGTGAATTTTGTAGTATAAGCATAAAGCCGGCATTTTCATACTCAGAGGTATATATATTATTTTGTACCATTCATGGATATATATCATAACATATGGTTTAGATAATAATTTATACCATATGAAAATTTAATGGTATCATTTTATGTGAGAAAACCTAATTTTGAATTAGGGTTTTCAAAATAATAAATTTTCAACAATTAATCCATAGTGATCTAGCATTGATTTAATGCTTAATGTCGTTAATTATATAAAATAATCATAGGAATTTAAATACTATAATTCCTTGATCATTAAACCCATTTTGATTGGTCTAGGCGTTAACGTTAAACGTCTCAAAGCGTTAATTATCGACTCATCTCAAACTGGTGGTAATAAAGTCGTGTCGCTTTATTAAAATATTCCATTTATAATGGAATTTTTTTCCAACTTATTTTAGAAAATTCCATGAATTTTAACTATCGATCTGTGATCGCGTTAAAATAATCTTGCCGAACTACTTTATAACATTCTATTCCTCAATTCACAATTCTCGGTGCATATAAAAATAAGAATTACGATTGCTTGGTGAATCGAAATGAAAATTCGATGTCTTTCAATTTAATACTCGAAAAAACCTAATTCTTGATTTAAATATCGTAATTAGCCTTGTTTCTTGATATTACATTCTACCCCAAAAAGAAATTTAGTCGAAATTTTCATACCTTAGAAGAGTCGGTTCGTTCTTTCATAGCGTCCTCAAGTTCCCGTGGCCTCCTCTTGTCGTGATGTCTCCACACTTTGACTAGCGAATTGACTTGTGTAATTCTTGAACTTTATGTTGAGTATTCTTGTGGGTTCTTCTTCATAACTCATGGATTGAGGGTCACGTCGTCTTGATGGATCACGTGTTTTGGATCGTCGTATTTTCTTAGTTGTGACACGTGGCGTTGTGTACATTCCCAGTTGGCGGAAGAGCGACCTATAAGCTCGGACCTATCCGCTCAGGATCTCATAGGGTCCTATAAGAGTCTTAGTTTTCCTTCAATCGAACCTGATAATCCTTTCGATGGAGACTTTGAGGAATAATTTATCTCCCTTTCAAATGAGCTCGGATCTAGCGTATCGTAAGACTCGCCTATCTTGAGCTTCCTTTATTCTTTGCTAATTTGTCGGCGATTTCAATCATTTCATTTCTTTGCGTCGGTCCTATAATTCTCCTCTTACCCGTCCGCGATAAAGCGGTGATCTACATTTCTTGCCATACGAGCCCGTGGGGCCTAATCATCGCGATAGCTATTGTTGTAGCGAGCTCGATAAGGGTTAAAACATCTTCCACTTTGCCTCGATCGACACTCTTTGTTCTCAACATATCTTCTAGTTATGCGATCGATTCTTCGATGCCCGATCGCGTGGGTGAAATCTTTGTCTTTGAAGTTCAATTTAGTGTCCAATTCTTTTGTAAGCTAACCCGGAATCTTGATGTGAATCTGGAGTCTCTGTCGGATGTAATAGATTTTGGTACTCCATGAAGTCGTATAATTTCTTTTACGTGCAATTGGGCTAACTTTGTCGGATCCGTAAGTATTAAGATTGGTGAAAGCTAGCACTCTTGGTGAGTCTATCAACAACTACCCATATAACGGTGTTCCATCTTTTTGATTTGGGTAAATCCGTATGAAGTCCATGTTATATCGTCCATTTCCTTTCGGTATTCCCAGTTGTAACTTCCGTAGGGACTTGTTGATCTTCTTTTTTCCTGGCGGCAAACAAGGCGTCTCTGAGCTATATCTCGTTTCATCCTTCCTGAACTTTTCTTTTAGGTCTTGGTACATTTAATCTGCTGGGTGGTGTATAGGTGTATCGTGAGCTCCTCATTATTCGTTTCGTAGCTCGGCGTTGTCAAACGCATCCTTTAACAATAAGGCATTGTTTGATGCCTCTAAATTCTTTAGTCCTTGGTCCTTACCTTTCTCTTATCTTTTCTAACTTTTCCTCCATCCTTTGTCTCTCAATGATTCTTTTTCTTAAATCGGCGTCGACATGAGTGTAGCGATACTGACCATGATCGTCTCGGTTGTTCGACCAATTCATCCTCATTCTTTTAAACTCCTCAGCGAGTTTTCTTTGTGTAAGGAGACATCCTAGTTTGGTTTGATTCTTACGACTTAGGCGTCGACTACTACATTCGCTTACGGGTGATAGTTAATACCACGTCGTAATCCTTCACTAGTTGAGCCCGTCTTCTTTGTCTCGTATTTAGATCTCTTTGCTCGAAGAAGTACTTCAAACTCTTATGATCGTAAGATCTCACATCTTACTCCATCGAGATGGTGTCTCCGATTTTCGGTGCATGAACACCTTTGCTAATTCCAAATCGTGAGTTGGATAGTTCGAGTTCAGTGAGCGAGTTGTCGGGATGCATATCTATCACTTTCCTTCTTGCATCAAAACACAACCAAGTCCATTCTTAGAAGCATCTGTATAAACTACATACTCCTTGTCAGCTTCGGAGCTGCAGCTTTCGTGCACTTGTTAACTTTCCTTGAGTTTTTGAAAACTTCAGCCTCCTCAGAATTGAACTTGATTTCCTTCAGAGTAGGCGGGTAATCGGCGATAATTTGGAGAATCCTTGATGAATCTCCGGTAATAACCATTAGTCTGAAAACTTCGATTTCATTACGAGTTCTTGGCGATTCCATCCTTGTCTTTTACCTTGGTGGATCCCTTTAATGCTTCTGCGAACACGATGTGTCAGGAACATTCTTCCTTTAGCAAATTTGCATTTGCTAAACTTAGCAAAAGCTTCTCGACTCAAGGAGGCTGCAACACCGTTCTTAGATGTTCCTTATGATCCTCTTCATTCTTGAATAGATAAGGATATCGTCTATGAAGACCTAAGCAGATTTATCCATGTATGGATGAAACACTCTGTTCATGAGGTCCATGAATATGGTTGGTGCATTGGTTAATCCGAGCGGCATAACTATGAATTCATAGTGGGCATGTCCGTTCGAATGCGATTTAGTACATCTTCCGGCCGTATTTTGAGTTGGTGATAACGACTTGAGATCAATTTCGAGAATACACTTGCTCGAATTGATCAAACGATCGTCAATCGCAAATGGTATTTGTTCTTGGCGTCGTCTTGTTCGGTTCAGATAATCTATGCACGTTCTCGAAAGAACCTCCTTTTCTTGACAAATAAAACAGGCGCTCCCGGCGAAACACTAGGTCTAATAAAACCTAGGTCAACAATTCTTGAATTTGGATCTTGATTCTTCCAATTCTTTTGGAGCCATTCTATGGGCGGCCGACCTTTGGAGCCGATCACGGTTCAGTCGATGGTGAATTCATTGTCATCGGGAGTAATCTGGTAGATCTTTAAAATCGTCCGAAAATTCTCGAGCGACCTCTATGTCTTCAATCTCCATTTCGGTTTATCTCCTCCGTTCGGTAAGAGAGCCGTATGTCGTCCTTTCGTTTATCATTCTTCCTGTCTGCATCGTCTGATAGGATTCTACCATCTTGATTGTGAAAGTCGCGTAGCTTGTCCGGAAAGCGAAATGATATTTTCCTTTCTTTGCAAAGAATCGTGGAATGATTTTTAGCTAACGTCCATTCTAGGATTATATCTCGTCCCATGGGTATTATGTTGATTATTCGTCGAACCTTAAAGTGATCCAAAAGTCGACTCTGGGTTCGGCGGATATTGTAACGATCATAATCCCTCCTATAGGAGAAAGTTCTCCATGATTTGCCTTTTCAGACCTAAGTTCCAACATTTCTACATGATCTTGCTATAAAGGAATGCAACACCAGTATCGAACAATATTATAACAGTGCGTTGAGAGAACTCCCATACGCGTGGTTTCCACAGTTCTGTTCATTGCCTCGGTGTAAGGCATATGCTCTAACTTGGGTAATTGGTGACGGGATGCTGCCCTTGTTGATTCTGCTGTTGTCTTGGCGGTTGTTCTTAGCGTTGTCGTAGTTCGCCTTTTTGTTGAGTTCTTTGCCATTGTTGTTCTTTGGAATTCTTTGTTGAATATTCTTGGAATTGGGTGAGGTTGAGGTGGAATTGAATAGCCCTGAGCATGGGCATTACGGTTATTCGGTCTTACAATCGTTTCGGGCGTACCTCGGACATTGTTAGCATAGTGCCTCGTCCAACGCAGTTCCACTACCCTCATCACATTCCTTTGTGATCTCAGGCATTCAGACGGAAGAGCCTCATACCTCTTGTGGGCCTCTTGTCGGGAACAAAGTTGCCATTTTCCAATTATGTCCGGTCGTGCCTGTTTCCTTGCCGTCGTTTGTTACTGCTTCTCGAACTTCATTCTTTACCCTTTTTGCTTCCACTTTTTACCCTTATCCATTATATTACTGCGTGCGGTGATCGACTTGTCTTGAGCATCATTGCCTCTATATCTAGAGCTCGTCGAGCCTCGGTATAAGTCAGTTTCCATGGTGCGTGAGACTCCTTATCTCGACCTTGGCCCGACCTAAATTTTTCGACATTTTCATGTGTCCACTTGATCGGTGCATATCTTGACATGTCACAAAAGTGCGATCATAGTCGATTACATACATCTTTTCTTGCTTTAACACAAAATTCGTGCTCCTTCTTTTCCTATAGCTCTTTGGTATATACTTGTCATCACTCTCTCTTAAAATCCTCCATGTAAATTCTTCCATCATTCATTGTAAAGTCTTCTTTCGGCTTGGTCGCGGGTCCATTAGTGAAAAGTTATACATGACAAGCGCTCATGCGATGTACATCTTAGAAAGTTAAAATCCGTTCCATGGTTCTTATCCGTTGTTACCACTCGAGTTTCCTTTCCCATTGAAGGAGGGTTTTGTCTGAAATAGTTCCTCATCCTGCGTTCGGTGGAGGTGGAGGTGGTTATGGTATATCCTCATCTTCTGTTACAGGATTCTACCTCTTCCCTAGGTCTTCTCTTCCTCTGCCTCTAATTCCTTGTTCGGGATCTTGTCTAGGTGGCGTTACGCTATATAAAACATATAATCGGCATCACTCATTCTTTCATAATTTAACATATAGAATATCATCATAGCCTCATTGTAAAGCGACTTTAATAAAACATTTCGTCTTTGTCATACAAAATTTTGCAAAAGCCCATTCGGTCATATATATATATATATATATATATATATATAAACTTTAAGTGGCGATTGTTTAAACCAGATCATTACAAACAAAATACATGCATCTTGGCTCACATGGCCTTACAAAGCGTTAAGTTTTCCTTCCATCGTTCCATACACATCAAAAAAACAAACATACGTAACCATATAAATATCTAGTTAAGTCTTCTCAATCTTAATACGGAATCTTATAACTTCTATCCTCGGGATCTTCCTCTTGAATTATCCTCACGACGCACTCGGATGATCTGCCTTCATCTCCTACCATCATTATGATCGGAATAAAATCGTGGATCGGTAGTAGTCGTCGCGAATCGGACTATAAGCATCAGTGTATCAAACACTCATCATGCCCTGGCGGAATGGCTCTCTTGGAGGTGGTGGGCGTCATCGGCGGTGAGAGGTAGTGGTGGATGTAGGGATGTCCAAACACCAGGAGGAAAAAGCAGTCTCGGTGCTCGGTGTGCCGCCTATCCACATGAGCAAGCACCTCGTCGAAAGCAGATATGGAGGCACTACGGGTCATCTGCGTGGAACCTCGGTATACAACCATTCGGAGTCATCACGCCGGTATACTCGCGGAGGAGATAAGGTCCCGGTGCAACTCATAGATGTTGTACCGCGTCGTCATGACTCACAAATCGGCAAGTCTCGATCGATCATAGCTGCCGATCGCCGGTATATGTAGTCCGATACCTCTCGGGTAGTCCTCCCAAACAGGGAGTATGGCCAAAGGCGCTTAATACCATCGTAATCTATCGCCGTAATGTCGGGCATTCCTCCAAAGTCGAAGGTAGTACGTGAAATTCACCTAAGTCTCGCCGACGCCATCCACACTTACGGTAGGTGCGCATCACCCGGCGTAGCATGGTCCTATCCTCCTCCTAGCTATATAACGCATCTCCTCCATCATCGATCAAAACTAACATAAGTCGAACTAATATTATCCGATAGCGGATAAGATAACTTAAGTACATCGATAAGCAACTAGGGTAAACTAAACAATCTATAAGGTAGATAAGCGTCATTAGGTATAGCACATATCATATCTTTCTTATTCTACTTGGAAACTTATTCCCTAATAGGTTCTAAGGTACATGTTATGCTATGAGATCTTGTTCTATATAAAACTCGAACTAACTTTCAACAGACTCTAGTGCATTCTGGAGACAGAAATAAAATTCTCTCTTTATACGAATGAAGTTCAGGGTGTTAGAAGCATGAGCGAAAACCACGTAAATCGAGTCTAACGAAGAGCGGAATAAAACAAAATTGCGCGTGCGTAAAATTGCGCGATCGTGCCAAAATCCGAGGCAAATGCCGCGTGATACATTCATGTCCACGTATCAAGTCGATAAAAAAATTTTCGAAGTAAGTCAGCGGTCACAGTGCGAAGTCCCAATTCTGTCGTCCATATCGAGGTTGTGATGACAATGCCGATGTCGTTCATTTCAAAGTCGAATCGTTCTTGTTTATCTTCACACTCGTCTTTTGCCGTTCGAGTTGCTATGTTACTTTTGTTCTTCATGTGTTCTTTTGTTCTTGTAAGGAAAGAAAGTTCGTTACGTGTTCTTTTGCAATCGTGATCATGCTCCTTACTGATCTATGTTCTCTTGTGATGACATATCATTTATCATAACAAAACTTGAAATTTGAGAATAAATTCCAAAATGACAACATAGTCGATTCATACATGTATGTCGATTTGAATTCATCCTTTCAACATTGACCATTCAAATCCGGTTCAAACATATATATTCATCTCAACTCTTGATTACTAGGCATCACTACGGTTGATTTCAAAATCGAGTTTTGAAACTTTCTTACTCATAACTTTCATTTCAACATCATACATCTCTTTCCCAACATTGGTCTACTTTCATTGATTTCCAAAAAGCGGTTTTGAAATCCTCCTTTTCCTTCAAAATATGATTTCAATCTTATTCATAAATAAACTTTTCATTTCAAAAGTTTGAGAAAGAAATCATTTACCTCGTCCGGTTGAATTGGATGTGATGGAGTGTTGAGTATAGTCGGTGATTTCTAGAAGTCTAGTATCGATCTAGACTTAATTTTGAAAGGAGATTTTGGGTTCAAAAGGCGCTCGATACCACTCGACCTGACCCGTTAATAATTTCAATCGAGGCGGTTAGGGAGGGTGGTCGATGTGACGATCAAGGGTTCATGAAAAGGTATTATGAGGTGCTATCACATGTAAACTATCATGCTTGGAACATAACATACATTAATACTGGATATACCGGTGGGCTAGAACAGATCGAAAGAATACAAAATGATCTTTGGGCTGGTAATAACATGTTACCATACTACATAGTTAGTGCGCGGAAAACTGGGAATACACTATGCGATGTGTATTGAGGTTTCTAACATATAAACATCAAAAGTTGTCTTGACTCCCCACAATCATCATCAAATCAACTGCACATTTAAAACAAACATGCGGTGAGTACAAGAATACATCGGTGGACTCATGCGAACATTTTAATCATTTACATTACTCGCCTCGTCATGGTAAGGCATAAGGGTTTTATTTGAAATGCCTTATGCTTCTAAATCATTTCATCGATTCATAAACATTTGCTTGGACATTTTTCTTGCATGTATGATCCATATCCTCTCCTCTTACCATAACATTATCATTTACTAGTAGAAGGAGGCCTCACTCTCGTCCTGTGACCGCCGTGAATTGTCCTTACATTCATGATCGCCTTAGGTGTACCGTTAATCTAGCGGAATAAGCCTTCGGCATAGGATCGATATCGATTTCATTCATAAGTTGGGGCGACCCAACTTCTATCATTCTTAGGATAGGATACATACAAAAACATAAACATTTTGGCGGTAATCTTGTAAACATTTTTCTCAGTTGAAATAAGCATGTAAATAAATTCATTTGGAAAGTATAGCAAAGTCACATTTTTTGAAAAGCCCACCGGACTATTGTTCGTCTTAAACTTGGTTCTCGTCGGCGTTCGATCGTCGGCGTCGGCTCACGCTTACGTGCGATGTTTATGCGTCGGTTCACGTTTCGAGACTTTCAAAGTCAGAATAAACGATATTCTATATCGATATAAATTGAATTCCTAGAATTAATCTGTTGTCAATTGTGTATTTTAAACCGTTCAGTTCTTGAGATATGTTCACTATTTCGTTTTAGCCTTCGGTTTAAGCGTTCGCGTATTATATGTTTCTCGTCTGAGATTTTAACTATGAAACCTTTTCTTACCAATGAGGTTTCTTTACCTAATTAGATGCGTTTCTGGCGTATTAGCTATTTATCGAGCGTTTTATAGTTGACTTCAAAAGTCGCGATTTTACTTTATTAGAAATTTTCTTACTAATTCATATTCTAAATCGATTTTCAATCGATTTCTTTTAAAAGTCCTAATTCTCGATTTGTCACTCAAATTGATAAACTTTATTAATTTTTTCTTGAATATTAATCTATTTATTCATTAAGCATTATATTTCATTTATAACGTTATTTAACATAACGTTTATCATCTAGTAATCTATGTTTATAAAATTTTATAAAATTCAATTATGTCTAAAATAATTTTTAGGTACATAATATATTATTAATCTTAATTAAAAGTTTAAAATCCTTATTCTCCCTTATAGCTCGTATTATCCTGATATTTCAAATAGGTTCCAAAATTTCTCTAAATTCATATAGTGTATCATTTTACACTATGATCATTAATATGTATTAATATTAACCATAGAAAATTTGAACATCCTTTTAATATATATATATATATATAGGTCGACAATTTTTATAAAGCGATCGATAATGTTGAAAATTTTATATAATTAGTACGAGTCAAACTTAATTTAGAACACATTTATAACATATAGTCCATCATATACCATTTCTTCATCAAGGATTATTGTCCTCAGGTCACGGTTCCACCTCACATATACCAAACATTTTATAAAATTTCACAAAAATACACCATGCTTATATACCATTATAACAATATATCATAATATTCATCAAAACAATTTAATCATCATATATATGGTTTGGAGCTCCGATTTTTGAATAAAATGAGCATTTGGTTTTCAAAATTCTATTAACCATGTAACACAATATCAAGGTCTGAATCACTAATATATCATTGCATGTCTAAAATAAAAATTATACACAAGATATAATTTTCTTAAGCCTTGGTATTTTTGAAAATATAGGATAGGATTTTCTAAAATTCCAAATAAATCACTATGAACTCTCTCATATCATAGATCGATAATCACCTCAAAACAATTTTCAAAATTTGATCATCAACAAAATCTCATGACATTTTGAAATAATTTCTAAACATGATCTATGCTTCAAACTTAACATGCTTTAGCTAGATCTTTACAAACAATACACATCAGATAACAAAGATCAAACCTAACATGCATTATCTTATTTTTACAATCAAGGATCATCAAGAACACATGCAAATAAAATCTTACAAACAGGATATCAAGAACATATATATTTACGAACAAACCTTGAATTTTTGTAAAAATTAATGGAAAATCGAAGCCTTGTTCGATTCTTACCTTTGTGTTGGTATGGATTCAGGAAATATGTTTAGGTGTCGAGCTTGGTGGAAGAAAGAAGATGAACACTTAAAATTTTCAAGGGGAGGATGGTGCTCTCGGTTTTTTGAAATGGGAGAGAGAGAGTGTTTGAGAGTGTTGAGTGAGAGTGAAAATGAGGAAAAGAAGGTCCCAACTCTGTACATCTCTCTCTCTCGGTACTACAAATATATGATTAAATATGGAAGCATTCTCAAGTAGTGGGTTATGACTCATTAGTGATCATTACCTAGAACTAATACTACTCACGTCATGATGGGTTTTAAACTAATCAAGCATGGAAATGGAGCAAGAATGACTCTTATGGGTTCAAGGTGATGATTTCATTTTTTTTTTTGTTTGCTATGTATTAATCAGATATGTAACGCACCCCTCCGGACCGGTGGATAGATATCTAGGGGTTGTATTTTAGGGTTACATGGGTAAAATAAGATCATAAAATAAACTAACATGCTTGAGCGAATATGAGGTGATGTCGTAGTTTTGAAAAGGTTTAGGCCATGCCCCAAAACTACGATCAGATGGACCTCGATAGTTTGTAAACATAAAGCATAATAAAGGAGTTGAGTATAGCTGGATGTGTGTGAATACATATATGACGATATGCATTGAGTATAACCAAATTGATAAATCGGTCGAGGACACTGAACTCCCACACTCCCATCATCATAATGAGGCTCGCACTCTTTAAAAACAAACATGCGGGGTCTGAAATTGCTCTCGGTGGACTCGTGCAAAACATTTGATAATATTTGGATTACCTGCGATATCGAGTAAGTCGCGAGTTTTAGTTAAAATGCGCTTGCTTACCAAATCATTCGGTTCGTAAACATGGCTTGGCGGGCATTTTCTTGGTGTGTATGGTCCGTATCTCATAGTCCGATACTAATAATAAATAAATAAGCGTCGAGAGGCCTCCCGTCTGACGCGTGGCCGTCCGTAATCCGGCACGTCGCTCTCGCAAGCATATGTTAACACGGTATAGTTCCGACCTTCAGATCTAGCGGGCATTTATCATCGACACGGGACCGACATTAAAATGGTTGGGTCTACCACAACAAATGATATAATAGTTCACCATCTCCACTACGGCATACGAATAGGATCATACGCGAAATATTTTGGCGGTGTGCGGTAAAACATTTGATAACGTTGTAGAATAAATGCGTAAATAAACTCATTTGAAATAACGAGAAGTCACATTTTAGTGGGTGAAAAAGGCCCGCATTTTGAAGATAAAGCGCTGGACTATGGTTGCGTTGTAAAAGTCTGAGGTTGATTCGTTCGTCAAATCCGTCATTGCGTTCTTGTCACGCTACTGGCGAGGCTTTAGATGCGTCGCTCAGTCTCGAGACTTTCAGAAACTAAGATAAAATTTCGATATTTCATATCGATGTATTGAATTTCTTAGTGGATTGATACGTCTACAACTGCATGTCGATTGACTTTCTCGTTCCTCAGATCGTTCGGCGTATAAAGTGCGTTTTCGATATATGGTTTCATTTGGAAATCTTTTCTTACTAATAGATTATCATACTCAATTAGTATATCTTCAGCGTCTTGACGTATTTATAGAGGTATAATCGTCGTTTGACTGAAAAGTTGGAAGTCGAATGTCGACAAAGTCGCGATTTTGACTTTTAAAATAATCACTATTTTGTTTTATAAACCGAATTTGATCGATTTGAAGTAAGTCCTATTTTCGATTTATCTAAATAAATCGAGGACTTATAAATATTTCGCATTAAACAAACCTTTTATAAATAAAAGCGTATTTTGGTTTTAACGTTATAAAATGAGCGTTCGTCTCAAACATAGCAATCTATGTTTATAAAATTTTGTAAAATTTAAAAATGTCCAGAATATTAATTTAGCAAATATTTCATTAATAAACTGTTTAAAAGGATTTAAAATCCTTATTAATTATCGAAACTCGATAATTAATTTTAAAATAAAATGACCTTTGAAATTTTTCTAAATTAATATAGTGCATTATTATACACTATGGTCCAGAATATAATTTATAAAATTCATATGATATTATTGCTATTTATTTATATATATACATATATGTTTACGTAATTCAATAAATGGGAATAATTATCCAAAATTCCCAAAATTGATATATACTTAGTATAATATCCCAACATCAATATACATCATCAATATAACCTATAGTTCATCATAACCATTCATTTAATAATATATAGCAATTTGTTCACGGTAATACATGATAATTCCGAATAATTAACAAATAAATTCTAAAAATTCAATAAATTCCAACATCATTAAACATTATATTATAACATTGTAACATCATAACATCAACCAAAAACATTTGAATCATCACCATATGGAGCTCAATAGCTCTCGGTTTTTGATTAAATGTTATTTGATTTTCAAAAATTCTAACAATTATATACTGTGTTTACACTATAGTATATTAATATAACATCATAATATTTATCAATACTAATTAAATCATCACCTTCAGAGCAACAAGCTCGCGCATTTGATTTAAAATAGTATTTGATTTCTAAAAATTCTAATTAATTCACAATGTATAAACAATATACTAAAGCATTAATACACCATTGCATGTTCAAAATAAATCATACACCAACCTATAGATATAATGCTCACGGTATTTATAAAAAAAATAGCAATTGATTTTCAAAATTCTAATTAAATCATAGAACATATAATCAAGGTTCTAAAGCATTAATATGTTATTACAAGCTTGAAATAAAATTATACATCAAGGTACATACATATATTGCTCACGGTTTTGGAATTTAAGCTAGGGTTTTCCAAAATTTTAAATCGATACCATAGTCTTAAATCATATCATGGATCATTAATACTGCTTAGAATACTTAAAGCATTGGTCTAAACCATCCCATTTTATACTATTTTGAAAATTATATCAAATATACACTATGGTTCGAAAATTATATATATACTATAAATCCTACAAACATGTTATATGATAACCTATACTCGTTTAAAAATATATGCTTAGTTTGAAATAAAAATACATCGAATAATGTTCGTCCATAAGAACATTTAAAACATCCATGTACATATATATAAAACTCGAACACACATACATATACATATAGGCGGTTTGAAAATTCTATAATCAAGGAGATGAAAATCGAAGCTATGGTCGTATTTGTATATGGTATGGAATCAGGTTTGAAGTGGAGAGAAGAAATGAAGAAGAAATGGAAAGACTGTTGAAAATGGAGAAAACGGCTCTCGATTTTTAAAGTTGGAGAAATGGAGAGTGAAATGAGGTTAAAGTGTTTGAAATGGAGGAAGAGATATAACAACAGGGTGAAGAGGAAGTCCCTCTCATCATATCCGCCTCTCTCTCGATTTTAGCCCAAATGGGATAAAATCTGGCACATTGGGGAGTGAAGATGATTATTGGCTGAGAGCAAAAAGCGTCGTTGGTCAAATTAAAAAGACACTGACTTGTTGGGTGATGATGGCGTCGCATATGAGAGGTTTAGGCTGAGTTTATTTTAAAATTCCACATAATACATTGTATTAATCATATAATATCATAGATATATAATCTGAACCATAAAATAATTAAATCACAACATAAGCATAAGTTAAATTACCGATCAATTGGAAAATAGGATTAAAAATATAAATTACACCTATTATTGATACTATGTAATTTTCGATCATATATATCATAATATATGATTTAAATATTAAATAATAGCATAGGATAAAATTATTACACATTTCAAACATATAAAACCCAAATTTCGAAAATGGGGTTTCAATTTTATAAAACTGAAACCTTGATTTTTATGGTTAAAATTCTGATTTAATGTAATAATATCCATATATATCATATTATAAAGTTTAGATACCATAGGATAATTTAATGGTATCATTGTACAAAAACCTAGTTTAGAAAACTGGGTTTAATTCCATAATGGAATTATCGGGTTTTATAACTCAATTATTGATTTTAATAATCATTAACACTGTAATTATATAAAATAATAATAAGAAATTAATTATAATTTCCGAGTATTAAACTCATTTTCAATCGTCTCTAGGCGTTAACGTTAACGTCTCAAAAGCGTTCAAATCGACTCATCTCAAAATGGTCGATAAGTTCATACTTACTAAATAAATATATTCCATTTAATAAAGGAATTAAGATGGAAATTAATTCAGCTTCCTTTTCGAAAAATTTCATGGCGGCGTTCGATCGCGTTTGGCGTTAAAATATGTATTGACGATCATTTAAATATTTCAATCCTTTAATTCACGTCCGTGAATTATAAAAGAATCGTTATAACGATATCGTATCAAATCACAATTCGATGTCGTAAAAAGATAATATGCAAAACCACAATTACGGGTTTAGAATCAGATGTCGTATATTCGTTTCTTTGGAATATTACATTCCACCCCTTCTGAAAAATTTCGTCGAACTTTGTATCCTCGAAAAATAGATCGGTATTTTCTTCTTAACTTCTTCAGGCTCCCGTGCTTGTCTGGTGTCTCATCACTTTGACTAGGAGATCGACTTGCTCGTGAGTTCTTGAACTTTGTGGTCAAGTATGGGCGCGGGTTCGCCTTATAGCTCAATAATAAACAAGGGATCCGTCGTCTTAGTGAATCGCGTGC